>OZ014554.1:2383742-2971096 GCA_963966155.1 Clivina fossor | reverse complement strand
AAGTAGTAGTAGATCGATGAATACACACGTTGAGTTTGTCGAAACGTCAATTTATTAATAAATATTAATACAGAACTAGAACCTAAAGCCGTTATAGAAATATGTTCCTTTTTTTTAAATAATTGTGTCTGATTTTATGATAATATTTTTTTATATAGATAATTAGTAAAAAAATCATTCAAAAATTCATTATATTAAAATAAAACGGCTTTAGGTTGTAGTTCTGTATTTATCTTCAGGAAAAATGATACAAATGACATTTACAGTAAATAAGCAAAACATAGAAACAAGTTAAGGTAACAAAGTAAGTAACTAGATTATAAAAAGTGTAAAAAAATATTATTCCACTTTAATTTACGGGTATACACAGAACTACGGACAGACAGGTAGAATATTTTTTCTACTAGTTTGACAGAACATAAGCATTCAGTTAAATCTGCTATTGCACAGCATGCATTGGAAAATCTTTATGATGTAAAATTTGAAGATACTGTAATAATTGCAAGACTCGTCAATATACATACATACATACATACACAATCACGCCATGTACCCAAAAGGGTGTGGCACAAACTCTTTTCATCATCATCCCGAAATCAGTCGCCTCCAAACATTCCTATCCAAACAAGCAACTTTCGCTTCATCCACATTCATAATTCCTTCTCTCATACATGCTCTTTTATTACTACTACTTGGAAACTTTTGCTCACGCAAAACACTCTCAATCATACCACTCCAATTACTCATCGGACGTCCACGCAAACGTATACCATCAAATCAATTCAAATACATTTTTTTTAACCAAACGTTCATTAGACATTCGCTCAACATGTCCGAACCATCTTAACAGCATAAATTGATTAGAGAAGCAATAGAAATTTATATATAAAAAAAGATAACATTAATCAGTGTGACTACTAAATGACTTAAATAAAATTTTGCTTTTTTTCATTAATAATTTATAAATTTTATGATCTAGCTACTTGTATTTTGTTAGCTAGTAACTTGTTTCTATGTTCTGTTTATTTACTGTAAATGTTTGTTGTATCTTTTTCCTGATGAAGACGTACATAGAGTACGTCGTTTATTAATAAATATTAATCAGAACTACAACTTAAAGCCGTTTTATTTTATTATTATCTAGTGTAGCTTCTCGGTGAAACATTTAATTTATCATTATTAATTGTTTTTATTCTACACACAAGATTCAATATGATACATTTGAAGAAAAACATATTTGTTTATCAATATTCTTAATAAAAGATCAAAATGCAAACGATTAAGTTTAAAATAGTTTATTTATTAAGACAAAATTGTTTACACAATAAATTATAGCGTAATGAATATTTTTTATTTTTTGTTTCATATATATATATAATATATATATATATATATATTAAAACTAAATAAAAACTAAATGATACACTAGGGGTTTATTGTCCTTAAAAATGACATTTTCAATGTCCGGTCGCGGAGCGAAGTGGGGTGGGACGAACAGGCTAGCAGACAGTCCGTATTGAACGACACGAGGTATTTGCCAGGTAGTCGGGCCCTAGGTTTTATTGTTGTTCTGTAAAATTTATGAGTATAAGCCAATATGCTTAGTGAGATGAATTACTCAATAATCATGCAATTATAATATTGATAGTTTACGATGAGCATCTAAGACAAAGCTTCAGCAAATAAATTATGGTTAGAATTACATCATGCAATTGATTGTCTTTATTGGATCACACATTCTGGTGTCACACAGACTAAACCCAGGTTGGATCACATAGATCCAGGTGTCACACAGACAACCACAGGCATGATACTAATGTGGGGGTTGCTTTACGCCCATTGTTGAATTAAAGTTATTGTTATATATTGAAACGAGGCAAATATCTGTACCTAATTTTTTAATTTTTTATGTTATTAATTTATCTTACTATTAATATTATTTTTAAGAATGTGTTTCGATAATAATTATGTCAACTGTACTTGTTACGTATTTTTAAAACCAACATCTGGTACGCTGGACGTTACTGTTTTATTGTGTTGTTTTGCTTATTGAGAAATACATTTCTTTAAGGGTCATTTATGGTTTTGTTATGTTTAGGTATAAACACGTGCGTACATGAAAGGTTGACCCAATTCTTTATTGTTTGGGGTACTTTATTTTGAAAACAATTTTGTTTTTAAGAATTTGTTTTTCTGATTATGGGCACATCCTATATTTCCTATCCTAGCCAATGCAAAGCGATTATTTGTAAGATAGGTTTCGAAAGTAATATTATTGGGTGTAGAAAATTATGATGTCATTTTCAGCCAGTACTCTTTAACAAGGATGTTAGAAGTGTAATTTGATTGGTAAAATATTATATCTTGTTGTTATGTCCTACTCTTACTAATGATTTGGTATATGCGAACTTTGTTGCAAGTCAACGTGGACTAGGAGTATATGAGGGCTGACCAATCTCAGGGAGAGGCATTCTGATCTAGAATCAGAATCAGGGAAGCTTGGCCCATGGTATAGTTCATTATACTAGTAACCTTGTCAACTCTCAGAAAACATAGTATATTTGTACAAAAGTTTCACGAAGATAAGTTCACGTGTAAACTCAAACCATGGCCAGAGCTTGCCTAGTCAGCGGGCAATCGTCGCCGCCAGTAACCGGTAAACCAACATACTCTACGCGGCGAGCCATCGTTACGACGCCGGTCGACCCACGTCTGGTTGGGGGTAGCGAGAATCCGTGAGACACCGATTCGAC
Organism: Clivina fossor; assembly: GCA_963966155.1. Classification (NCBI taxonomy): domain Eukaryota; kingdom Metazoa; phylum Arthropoda; class Insecta; order Coleoptera; family Carabidae; genus Clivina; species Clivina fossor. The sequence continues at coordinate 2,968,343 of OZ014554.1, read as the reverse complement.
CATGATTTCACTAGACGATCACTCACCAATTACGTAATGTATTCACACTCCCATATTCCCCAAATACACTTACACTTACACGTATAAAAGACATATTATTTGGCAAATAACTAATAATTTTGTACATTGGTTTTGGTACCTCGTCGGATTAAAAATAGAATTTCTCGGGCATTTAGATGCGAGTACTTTATACATACTTCTCACATGATTACTAATACACGAGCTCTTGGTCGGCAGTGATCCGTACCCTCATGAGTGACAGCATATCTCTTTGAGTATGTGTCCGACCCGTTCCTTTGAATTGTGGTCACCCACAGAATACACTACCCTTCCGAAGTATAATAAAGGACTCTTTGAGTACATTGTTATTAGAGTTTTATATCGAATTTATTATTTGCGCACAAGATGCACTGACGAGCCGCCACTAACCATTTATTCAAATCTTTCAATGAAATTGTAAACAAAATACAGACAAACACTAAAAATATTGAAATATTTAAATATTTATATAATTTTACAAAATTCTCATGCACAATAAATCGACATAGTTAAACCAAATGTGACTTTTATTTCAAATCATTTTATGTACTCTCCTGTTTGCAGTTCGGCGACTTTTAAAGTTCACTGGGGTTACTTAAATTTTTGTTATTCATTTACATAACGTAGTTGGGTCCTAAAATCACGGAATAATTAAAGTTTTCTAAATTTAAATGGTTAATTATCGTTTAATTAATTTGATATTTAATTCTAAATTTCGCCGCGTTACAATATACAGTGCTGAAGTTTTAGATGTCGAAGTATTCATGCAAAATCATACTAAACTCAATGACTGATAATTGATCAATTCACTCACCAATAATAGGTATAATACGCTCTGCTACTAAATGTAGATGGATCGTTTGCCTGTTCGAAACCCCGGAAATGCCAGGTCAAGTGTGTCCATATGTTAACCATTAAGATTAGTGCAGTGTGGTATAGATTTCAAAAGTTTCTGAATTCTCTAAAAATGTTTACTGTGTTTTGAATTTTGAAAAATCTATATTTAAATTATTATTTATTAAAATATACTCTTATATTCTCATTTTTTCTCTTAAAGCGTATATCATAATATTATAATATTAAGTTATTATATTGCCTATATGTAGAAAGAGTTCATTATATTACAAGTACAATAATGACATTACTATCCAGCAGTTAGTTACTATATACATCGCACTTGTGGCAGCACCAAACATAACTATAACGGCAAGTTAAGTTAATTGACACTTGTATCGTTTATTTTCGCTTGAATTTTAAATTTGATTATTGAAAATGTATAAAGAAGTGTGAGAAATGTAATGTATACCGACCAGAGAGGTCAGAAATTATATATTCCACCAAAGAAACATGGTTAAGTGTATTTAATTTGACATCTCTTACTGCAGCGTTAAAAATTATTAAGTCAAGTTAAGTTAATTGAGTTAATTTTTTTTTTGGTTGAATTTGATTATTGAAAATGTGTGAAAAAGTGCAAGAAATTCAATGTTTATCGCCATAGAAAGAATAATTCATACAAATCACATAACAAATATAATATATCCATATACATACTATACTACAACTGTTAGTAACTAATTAAATTAATTTGACATGTGTTTTTATTTAGTTTTAGTTTAGTTTCATGTGCAAAGCTTTAAGAAAAAATCGTATATGTCATTCGGAATAGAAAATTTTTTTTGCCAATTTTATTTAAATCAATGCCTTTACACTGGCTTTCTTTAATTAATAACTTATAAATTTTATAATATAGTTACTTATTTTGTTACCCAGTAACTTGTTTTTATGTTTGTAAATTTGTATTTTTCTCGCTTCGGTATCAATCAGTCTATTTAAAATAAAACAATTTTACATTATAGTTTTATATTAATATTTATTAAAAATCGACGTTCTGACGAACTTAACGTTTTTTCAGAATTCATTATAATAAAATAAAACTGCTTTAGGTTAAAGTTCTGTATTTATAATTATTTATAATCGACATTCCGACGAACTCAACGTCCGTTTTCATCAGGAAAAATGATAGTAAATAAACAGAACATAGAAACAAGTTACTCAGTAACAAATAAGTAACTAGATCACACAGTTTATCGATTTTTTTAATAAATGGAAACCAAATTTTATTTAACTCAGTGCCTTCTAAGTGATAGATGTTATCTTTTTTTTTATATATTTCTATTGCTTCTCTTATATTGCTGTTTATATTGATTGAAAAAAATCTATCAAATTTTGTTATCTTTTTTTTTTTTTGAAGGTGGAGAGAGGAAAATCTTCAACAAGACACCAGCCAGTCCCAAAAACACACTTTTACTGGCTGGTAGTGCCGGTTTTTTACCTGCTAAAAACCTCTCTCCTGAAGCCCGCATTGCGATCCGGGACACCATATATGCGGCATTACTTCAGGTCGCAATGCTTTCCACTGACCCATTTCTGGGCACTTTCCAGTCATACTTGCAAGCTAGTCAGACAAAGCACTTTCCCCGGCCGACCACGACGCCCCAGACAACCGTAAAACGACAGACACGGCACCCCCAGCCCCAGCCGGGCCCTTCCGCCGGCCGACCGAACAGCCAGCCACCGGCCGCAGCGCCAGCCGCAGCGCCAGCCGCGATGCTCGCCCGCCCCGCCGGCGCACCCGCTCCGACCCACGGCAGCTCATCCCGGCACCTGCCCCGCGCCGCCCGCCCCACCCCCGCTCACTGCCATGCGTCCCAGCACTAGGCGCCGGGAAGAATCCCTTCTCCCCTCCGAAAAGGAGACGAAAATCCCCCGTTCAGCGCCCAGCGCCAGACCCCACAACAGTAAGGCAAAGGGCGAACCGACAACGCAGAACCGGCACCCGACGCCACCCAGAACCCGAGTAGCACACCGGCAGACCAAACGGACACCGCGCCCAGCCCCGCGCCCGGACGCAAGCAGCCCAGACCACTCACAGGAGAACCAAAACAGAACCAACGGTACCACAACCGCACGCCGTTATCTAGTTACTTACTTTGTTACCCAGTAACTTGTTTCTATGTTCTGTTTATTTATTATAAATGTTATTTCTATTTTTTTTTTCTTGATGAAGATGTACGTTGAGTAGTCGATTATTAATTTATTTATTTATTTATTTATTTAAATGACAATCACTCGACAGGACTATTGTCCCAATTATGGAGTGATAAAAGTTACAAAGTTACAAAGTTACAAAGTTAATAAATATTAATACAGAACTAGAACCTAAAGCTGTTTTATTTTAATTTCTGTATAATGGTTATTTTTTTACAAAAACAAACAGGCCAAAATGAAATGATCCAATTGTGACACAATAGGGTCATTTCACATTTTTTTTTTATTATTTCAATCGAAAGATTTTATGTATTTATAGACATAAACAGCAACAACAATTTTTTTTTCGCATTATTATAGCCGTAATTAACAAAAAGATTTGCCCGCCAAACGGGTTCTGAAAAATCGACGTCGGCCATGTTATGACGTTTTCTAAGAACAATAGAGATGTTTGTCGTCATTGCAACGTCACCGTTAACACACGTGCTATGCATAGTATTGTCACAAGGGTGCTAGGTCCATGGTGCTGGGGAGCAGAGGGGGTACTTTTCTATTGTCTTGTTACTGTTCCTGTGTTGTCAATGTACTTTTCAGTTATATATATATATATATATATATATATATATATATATATATATATATATACCAGCGTTTCTTCTTCATTTATTTACAAAATATCAATTAAAAGAAAATATTGCTTTTAGTACAGATATATTTACATTAAAATGATCTTCGCAAACAAATATAGTACTTGAAAGACTATAATCTGAAATATTGCGTCCTACTGCTTCTAACCAAAGTTTTCTTCTATCATAATTAAGTGGTACAGTAATAAATAATTTGCTACTATCATTTGACTGGTACCTATCGCATGACAAAACTATGCAGTGCTTTTTTAAACTCATTTGTAAAATATATAAATAGAAACTTTATAAGAACGATCAACAGGTTGTTTGACATATGACAAATAATTTTAAATTCAAGTGACAGTAGCCACCTAACTAGGTGCGTTTGTTTTGCAAGATTCATAATTTTCTACGAAAATAAACTTTTTCAAAATTGCTTCAAGATTTATTCTGTTAATTTAATTATACTTAGAATTAACTTTATAAATATATAAAAAAGTATTATATTAGAACTTGTATATTTTTTAATGTATATTATTAGTTAAAATATATAAAAAACGTTCTGAATTTTTTAGCTTGTATTTGCTAAATATTGTCAGCCAATCAGGTTGTAAGGCGTCATACTATAGCTCTTTTGTTCTAAAAGTACGTCATCGTTTTTAAAATGATTTGAAAATGTAAACTGATTTTCAATTATTAATTAAAAATGAACTATAAAACTTTTGTTGCTTTTTTTGTTATGAAAAATTATGTTTCATATTGGACTTTCGATTGTGATGTGTTTTTTTTAAAAATAAATTTTGTGAAATGACCCTATTAGAAAATGATTATACTTTATATTCATCGCCACTTCCGGGTTTCGGCGTTATTTTATCTTTTATTATGAATATCCTTAAAGGATATCTTGACACGAATGATACGTGGACAATTCACAATTGGCAACGAATTATTGAAAGCTTTAAATTCGGATAAAGACGTAGAACAGAATTGGGCGATCTGGCTTAGATGAGTTAAGTTAATTTAACAAATTGTTTAGATATTAATACAAATTTTTATCTGTTCATGCTGGTCGGAACCCTAGCTTTGGCACTTGTTTATATTTCTATTACACTTAACTTAATTTAGAGTCATAAAAATGTCACACAAATCTTACCCCTAAAAGTGTCTATTTTACTAAACACAATAACACATTCCTCGCACAAAAATTGTTTGTGATAGGCCCGGAAAGGGCCTAGGGTCTTACAGGTCAGAACCCTAGGGTTTGACGCTACCTACGTGTTCATATTCCTATTATACTTAACTTAACTTAGATTCATAAAAATGTCACACAAATCTTACCCCTATAAGTGTCTATTTCACTGAACATAGGACCACATTTCTCGCACAACTATTGTTTGTAGTAGACCCGAAAAGGTCTTACAACAATACTATTTCTATAAAAATATTAATAAATTTATATATATATATATATATATATATATATATATATATATATATATATATAAAACTCTTGTGTCACAGTTTTAGTATTTATACTCCTCCGAAACGGCTTGACCAATTTTGATGAAATTTTATATGTATATTCAGTAGGTATGAGAATAGGTTTATAACTAATTTTTATACCCCTAAATGTTAAGGGTGGCTCACTGTAAAAAAAATTTATTTTTCATTTTTTGGACAAATTTTTTTTTGTTATTTTTTTATGGTGTGCCATTAAAAAATACATTTAGTCTTAAATTTTTACCCTCCTACCACCAACACCTACTTTTTAATAGCATTTTATACTTTTTAACCCCGGTCGATAGCTGATCAATGGGGTTCCGTTTAGCCAAACTCAATAAAATAAAAATAAATAAATAAATAAATAAATTTGTAACTTTGGGAAGTTGTTGAGTACACTCCCGCAAAGGATTCGGGGGCCCCAGAAAAAATATAGAAAAGTGTGAAAAAAAATTAATTCCAAATAAATTGAAAATAATTATAATATGAGAAATATTATTTTTTTTTTGTAATACAAAAAAAAATCATAAAAAATTTAATACACACATTAAAATAAAGGCAAGACAACGTTTGCCGGGCCAACTAGTATATATATATATATATATATATATATATATATATATATATATATATATATATATATATATATACATTATATACAATTTCTATGCATCAATGACTGGCCCAGTTTAACCATAGTCACGTGTTTCGATCTTTAGGATCTTTGAATTTTGTTCAAAATTGTATAATAAATTTATATTTAAAATTTTAGTTAATAACCAATTTGACATCTGAAACATATGCGTAAAATTTGAAGATACTGTAATAATTGCAAGACTCGTCAATATACATACATACATACATACACAATCACGCCATGTACCCAAAAGGGTGTGGCACAAACTCTTTTCATCATCCCGAAATCAGTCGCCTCCAAACATTCCTATCCAAACAAGCAACTTTCGCTTCATCCACATTCATAATTCCTTCTCTCATACATGCTCTTTTATTACTACTACTTGGAAACTTTTGCTCACGCAAAACACTCTCAATCATACCACTCCAATTACTCATCGGACGTCCACGCAAACGTATACCATCAAAATCATTCAAATACATTTTTTTAACCAAACGTTCATTAGACATTCGCTCAACATGTCCGAACCATCTTAACAGCATAAATTGATTAGAGAAGCAATAGAAATTTATATATAAAAAAAGATAACATTAATCAGTGTGACTACTAAATGACTTAAATAAAATTTTGCTTTTTTTCATTAATAATTTATAAATTTTATGATCTAGCTACTTGTATTTTGTTAGCTAGTAACTTGTTTCTATGTTCTGTTTATTTACTGTAAATGTTTGTTGTATCTTTTTTCCTGATGAAGACGTACATAGAGTACGTCGTTTATTAATAAATATTAATACAGAACTACAACTTAAAGCCGTTTTATTTTATTATTTATCTAAGTGTAGCTTCTCGGTGAAACATTTAATTTATCATTATTAATTGTTTTTATTCTACACACAAGATTCAATATGATACATTTGAAGAAAAACATATTTGTTTATCAATATTCTTAATAAAAGATTCAAAATGCAAACGATTAAGTTTAAAATAGTTTATTTATTAAGACAAAATTGTTTACACAATAAATTATAGCGTAATGAATATTTGTTTATTTTTTGTTTCATATATATATATATATATATATATATATATATTAAAACTAAATAAAAACTAAATGATACACTAGGGGTTATTGTCCTTAAAAATGACATTTTCAATGTCCGGTCGCGGAGCGAAGTGGGGTGGGACGAACAGGCTAGCAGACAGTCCGTATTGAACGACACGAGGGTATTTGCCAGGTAGTCGGGCCCTAGGTTTTATTGTTGTTCTGTAAAATTTATGAGTATAAGCCAATATGCTTAGTGAGATGAATTACTCAATAATCATGCAATTATAATATTGATAGTTTACGATGAGCATCTAAGACAAAGCTTCAGCAAATAAATTATGGTTAGAATTACATCATGCAATTGATGTCTTTATTGGATCACACATTCTGGTGTCACACAGACTAAACCCAGGTTGGATCACATAGATCCAGGTGTCACACAGACAACCACAGGCATGATACTAATGTGGGGGTTGCTTTACGCCCATTGTTGAATTAAAGTTATTGTTATATATTGAAACGAGGCAAATATCTGTACCTAATTTTTTAATTTTTTATGTTATTAATTTATCTTACTATTAATATTATTTTTAAGAATGTGTTTCGATAATAATTATGTCAACTGTACTTGTTTACGTATTTTTAAAACCAACATCTGGTACGCTGGACGTTACTGTTTTATTGTGTTGTTTTGCTTATTGAGAAATACATTTCTTTAAGGGTCATTTATGGTTTTGTTATGTTTAGGTATAAACACGTGCGTACATGAAAGGTTGACCCAATTCTTTTATTGTTTGGGGTACTTTATTTTGAAAACAATTTTGTTTTTAAGAATTTGTTTTTCTGATTATGGGCACATCCTATATTTCCTATCCTAGCCAATGCAAAGCGATTATTTGTAAGATAGGTTTCGAAAGTTAATATTATTGGGTGTAGAAAATTATGATGTCATTTTCAGCCAGTACTCTTTAACAAGGATGTTAGAAGTGTAATTTGATTGGTAAAATATTATATCTTGTTGTTATGTCCTACTCTTACTAATGATTTGGTATATGCGAACTTTGTTGCAAGTCAACGTGGACTAGGAGTATATGAGGGCTGACCAATCTCAGGGAGAGGCATTCTGATCTAGAATCAGAATCAGGGAAGCTTGGCCCATGGTATAGTTCATTATACTAGGTAACCTTGTCAACTCTCAGAAAACATAGTATATTTGTACAAAAGTTTCACGAAGATAAGTTCACGTGTAAACTCAAACCATGGCCAGAGCTTGCCTAGTCAGCGGGCAATCGTCGCCGCCAGTAACCGGTAAACCAACATACTCTACGCGGCGAGCCATCGTTACGACGCCGGTCGACCCACGTCTGGTTGGGGGTAGCGAGAATCCGTGAGACACCGATTCGACCATGATTTCACTAGACGATCACTCACCAATTACGTAATGTATTCACACTCCCATATTCCCCAAATACACTTACACTTACACGTATAAAAGACATATTATTTGGCAAATAACTAATAATTATTGTACATTGGTTTTGGTACCTCGTCGGATTAAAATATAGAATTTCTCGGGCATTTAGATGCGAGTACTTTATACATACTTCTCACATGATTACTAATACACGAGCTCTTGGTCGGCAGTGATCCGTACCCTCATGAGTGACAGCATATCTCTTTGAGTATGTGTCCGACCCGTTCCTTTGAATTGTGGTCACCCACAGAATACACTACACCTTCCGAAGTATAATAAAGGACTCTTTGAGTTACATTGTTATTAGAGTTTTTATATCGAATTTATTATTTGCGCACAAGATGCACTGACGAGCCGCCACTAACCATTTATTCAAAATCTTTCAATGAAATTGTAAACAAAATACAGACAAACACTAAAAATATTGAAATATTTAAATATTTATATAATTTTACAAATTTCTCATGCACAATAAATCGACATAGTTAAACCAAATGTGACTTTTATTTCAAATCATTTTATGTACTCTCCTGTTTGCAGTTCGGCGACTTTTAAAGTTCACTGGGGTTACTTAAATTTTTGTTATTCATTTACATAACGTAGTTGGGTCCTAAAATCACGGAATAATTAAAGTTTTCTAAATTTAAATGGTTAATTATCGTTTAATTAATTTGATATTTAATTCTAAATTTCGCCGCGTTACAATATACAGTGCTGAAGTTTTAGATGTCGAAGTATTCATGCAAAATCATACTAAACTCAATGACTGATAATTGATCAATTCACTCACCAATAATAGGTATAATACGCTCTGCTACTAAATGTAGATGGATCGTTTGCCTGTTCGAAACCCCGGAAATGCCAGGTCAAGTGTGTCCATATGTTAACCATTAAGATTAGTGCAGTGTGGTATAGATTTCAAAAGTTTCTGAATTCTCTAAAAATGTTTACTGTGTTTTGAATTTTGAAAAATCTATATTTAAATTATTATTTATTAAAATATACTCTTATATTCTCATTTTTTCTCTTAAAGCGTATATCATAATATTATAATATTAAGTTATTATATTGCCTATATGTAGAAAGAGTTCATTATATTACAAGTACAATAATGACATTACTATCCAGCAGTTAGTTACTATATACATCGCACTTGTGGCAGCACCAAACATAACTATAACGGCAAGTTAAGTTAATTGACACTTGTATCGTTTATTTTCGCTTGAATTTTAAATTTGATTATTGAAAATGTATAAAGAAGTGTGAGAAATGTAATGTATACCGACCAGAGAGGTCAGAAATTATATATTCCACCAAAGAAACATGGTTAAGTGTATTTAATTTGACATCTCTTACTGCAGCGTTAAAAATTATTAAGTCAAGTTAAGTTAATTGAGTTAATTTTTTTTTTGGTTGAATTTGATTATTGAAAATGTGTGAAAAAGTGCAAGAAATTCAATGTTTATCGCCATAGAAAGAATAATTCATACAAATCACATAACAAATATAATATATCCATATACATACTATACTACAACTGTTAGTAACTAATTAAATTAATTTGACATGTGTTTTTATTTAGTTTTAGTTTAGTTTCATGTGCAAAGCTTTAAGAAAAAATCGTATATGTCATTCGGAATAGAAAATTTTTTTTGCCAATTTTATTTAAATCAATGCCTTTACACTGGCTTTCTTTAATTAATAACTTATAAATTTTATAATATAGTTACTTATTTTGTTACCCAGTAACTTGTTTTTATGTTTGTAAATTTGTATTTTTCTCGCTTCGGTATCAATCAGTCTATTTAAAATAAAACAATTTTACATTATAGTTTTATATTAATATTTATTAAAAATCGACGTTCTGACGAACTTAACGTTTTTTCAGAATTCATTATAATAAAATAAAACTGCTTTAGGTTAAAGTTCTGTATTTATAATTATTTATAATCGACATTCCGACGAACTCAACGTCCGTTTTCATCAGGAAAAATGATAGTAAATAAACAGAACATAGAAACAAGTTACTCAGTAACAAATAAGTAACTAGATCACACAGTTTATCGATTTTTTTAATAAATGGAAACCAAATTTTATTTAACTCAGTGCCTTCTAAGTGATAGATGTTATCTTTTTTTTTATATATTTCTATTGCTTCTCTTATATTGCTGTTTATATTGATTGAAAAAAATCTATCAAATTTTGTTATCTTTTTTTTTTTTTGAAGGTGGAGAGAGGAAAATCTTCAACAAGACACCAGCCAGTCCCAAAAACACACTTTTACTGGCTGGTAGTGCCGGTTTTTTACCTGCTAAAAACCTCTCTCCTGAAGCCCGCATTGCGATCCGGGACACCATATATGCGGCATTACTTCAGGTCGCAATGCTTTCCACTGACCCATTTCTGGGCACTTTCCAGTCATACTTGCAAGCTAGTCAGACAAAGCACTTTCCCCGGCCGACCACGACGCCCCAGACAACCGTAAAACGACAGACACGGCACCCCCAGCCCCAGCCGGGCCCTTCCGCCGGCCGACCGAACAGCCAGCCACCGGCCGCAGCGCCAGCCGCGATGCTCGCCCGCCCCGCCGGCGCACCCGCTCCGACCCACGGCAGCTCATCCCGGCACCTGCCCCGCGCCGCCCGCCCCACCCCCGCTCACTGCCATGCGTCCCAGCACTAGGCGCCGGGAAGAATCCCTTCTCCCCTCCGAAAAGGAGACGAAAATCCCCCGTTCAGCGCCCAGCGCCAGACCCCACAACAGTAAGGCAAAGGGCGAACCGACAACGCAGAACCGGCACCCGACGCCACCCAGAACCCGAGTAGCACACCGGCAGACCAAACGGACACCGCGCCCAGCCCCGCGCCCGGACGCAAGCAGCCCAGACCACTCACAGGAGAACCAAAACAGAACCAACGGTACCACAACCGCACGCCGTTATCTAGTTACTTACTTTGTTACCCAGTAACTTGTTTCTATGTTCTGTTTATTTATTATAAATGTTATTTCTATTTTTTTTTTCTTGATGAAGATGTACGTTGAGTAGTCGATTATTAATTTATTTATTTATTTATTTATTTAAATGACAATCACTCGACAGGACTATTGTCCCAATTATGGAGTGATAAAAGTTACAAAGTTACAAAGTTACAAAGTTAATAAATATTAATACAGAACTAGAACCTAAAGCTGTTTTATTTTAATTTCTGTATAATGGTTATTTTTTTACAAAAACAAACAGGCCAAAATGAAATGATCCAATTGTGACACAATAGGGTCATTTCACATTTTTTTTTTATTATTTCAATCGAAAGATTTTATGTATTTATAGACATAAACAGCAACAACAATTTTTTTTTCGCATTATTATAGCCGTAATTAACAAAAAGATTTGCCCGCCAAACGGGTTCTGAAAAATCGACGTCGGCCATGTTATGACGTTTTCTAAGAACAATAGAGATGTTTGTCGTCATTGCAACGTCACCGTTAACACACGTGCTATGCATAGTATTGTCACAAGGGTGCTAGGTCCATGGTGCTGGGGAGCAGAGGGGGTACTTTTCTATTGTCTTGTTACTGTTCCTGTGTTGTCAATGTACTTTTCAGTTATATATATATATATATATATATATATATATATATATATATATATATATATATACCAGCGTTTCTTCTTCATTTATTTACAAAATATCAATTAAAAGAAAATATTGCTTTTAGTACAGATATATTTACATTAAAATGATCTTCGCAAACAAATATAGTACTTGAAAGACTATAATCTGAAATATTGCGTCCTACTGCTTCTAACCAAAGTTTTCTTCTATCATAATTAAGTGGTACAGTAATAAATAATTTGCTACTATCATTTGACTGGTACCTATCGCATGACAAAACTATGCAGTGCTTTTTTAAACTCATTTGTAAAATATATAAATAGAAACTTTATAAGAACGATCAACAGGTTGTTTGACATATGACAAATAATTTTAAATTCAAGTGACAGTAGCCACCTAACTAGGTGCGTTTGTTTTGCAAGATTCATAATTTTCTACGAAAATAAACTTTTTCAAAATTGCTTCAAGATTTATTCTGTTAATTTAATTATACTTAGAATTAACTTTATAAATATATAAAAAAGTATTATATTAGAACTTGTATATTTTTTAATGTATATTATTAGTTAAAATATATAAAAAACGTTCTGAATTTTTTAGCTTGTATTTGCTAAATATTGTCAGCCAATCAGGTTGTAAGGCGTCATACTATAGCTCTTTTGTTCTAAAAGTACGTCATCGTTTTTAAAATGATTTGAAAATGTAAACTGATTTTCAATTATTAATTAAAAATGAACTATAAAACTTTTGTTGCTTTTTTTGTTATGAAAAATTATGTTTCATATTGGACTTTCGATTGTGATGTGTTTTTTTTAAAAATAAATTTTGTGAAATGACCCTATTAGAAAATGATTATACTTTATATTCATCGCCACTTCCGGGTTTCGGCGTTATTTTATCTTTTATTATGAATATCCTTAAAGGATATCTTGACACGAATGATACGTGGACAATTCACAATTGGCAACGAATTATTGAAAGCTTTAAATTCGGATAAAGACGTAGAACAGAATTGGGCGATCTGGCTTAGATGAGTTAAGTTAATTTAACAAATTGTTTAGATATTAATACAAATTTTTATCTGTTCATGCTGGTCGGAACCCTAGCTTTGGCACTTGTTTATATTTCTATTACACTTAACTTAATTTAGAGTCATAAAAATGTCACACAAATCTTACCCCTAAAAGTGTCTATTTTACTAAACACAATAACACATTCCTCGCACAAAAATTGTTTGTGATAGGCCCGGAAAGGGCCTAGGGTCTTACAGGTCAGAACCCTAGGGTTTGACGCTACCTACGTGTTCATATTCCTATTATACTTAACTTAACTTAGATTCATAAAAATGTCACACAAATCTTACCCCTATAAGTGTCTATTTCACTGAACATAGGACCACATTTCTCGCACAACTATTGTTTGTAGTAGACCCGAAAAGGTCTTACAACAATACTATTTCTATAAAAATATTAATAAATTTATATATATATATATATATATATATATATATATATATATATATATATATAAAACTCTTGTGTCACAGTTTTAGTATTTATACTCCTCCGAAACGGCTTGACCAATTTTGATGAAATTTTATATGTATATTCAGTAGGTATGAGAATAGGTTTATAACTAATTTTTATACCCCTAAATGTTAAGGGTGGCTCACTGTAAAAAAAATTTATTTTTCATTTTTTGGACAAATTTTTTTTTGTTATTTTTTTATGGTGTGCCATTAAAAAATACATTTAGTCTTAAATTTTTACCCTCCTACCACCAACACCTACTTTTTAATAGCATTTTATACTTTTTAACCCCGGTCGATAGCTGATCAATGGGGTTCCGTTTAGCCAAACTCAATAAAATAAAAATAAATAAATAAATAAATAAATTTGTAACTTTGGGAAGTTGTTGAGTACACTCCCGCAAAGGATTCGGGGGCCCCAGAAAAAATATAGAAAAGTGTGAAAAAAAATTAATTCCAAATAAATTGAAAATAATTATAATATGAGAAATATTATTTTTTTTTTGTAATACAAAAAAAAATCATAAAAAATTTAATACACACATTAAAATAAAGGCAAGACAACGTTTGCCGGGCCAACTAGTATATATATATATATATATATATATATATATATATATATATATATATATATATATATATATATATATATATACATTATATACAATTTCTATGCATCAATGACTGGCCCAGTTTAACCATAGTCACGTGTTTCGATCTTTAGGATCTTTGAATTTTGTTCAAAATTGTATAATAAATTTATATTTAAAATTTTAGTTAATAACCAATTTGACATCTGAAACATATGCGATTTGGTATTCGAGAAAAAATATTCGATGACAGAACCACAGAACGTTCCAAGATCCAAAATATTACGGAGCAAACTATTCGATTGTGGAAGATCATGGAACAGCGCATATTAATATATTAGCTCCAAATGGAGATGCAGTTTCTATTACTAGTACAATTAATCTAATGTAAGTTATTTTTCTTGTCGTATTGTATTTAAAATAGCCCTATTCAATTCGCACATTTGCGTCCTATTGTTTACTAATGCATGTTATGTAAACATATTAATATCTGTAATAATTCATCAAAATAATGAGATTTAGTACATAATTTGTACAATAATACTAATAAAATATTTTAAGTGCAATTCATTTATTTTAAAATATATCCTTTATGTAGATTCCCAAATGTATGTAATTGTACCAATAATAATATTATAGAATTAAACAAATTTTAGCTATTTACGGAAAGTATATTTACTAAAGTTCTGTAAATTTACTAAAAGTTTTGAAAGTTGCGCAATCGTCTTCGTATTTTGCGCACAATGGGCTTGTTTACCATTTTTTTAAATTTTATTTTATAAAAAAATTGCATCTAAAAATAGCAAAAATCCAAATTTCATAAAAAAAAGCAATATTTAGAGTGTTAAAATTTCATTACTTATCGGTTTTAAAACAACGTAACTGTCATAAGAGCTGGACTAAACAAATGAATTAAAACACCCAAATGCGAGCTTGTAAATTCAGCCATTCTGATTAACATTTAGAAATAAAATTTAATTTTAATGTTTCTTGTAAAATGTCGTTCAGACATAGTAGATCCTAATAAAAAATGAATACAAACAAAGATATGAACGATAATGTAAAAATCCTTTCTTGTTTGGGTGTTAGTAAAATGCTTTAAAATGTAATTTTCAAAAGTATTTAATAAAAAAAATTTCGACTTTAAACACAGGCACAGGACATACGTTTTAAACATTTTTGCTGCCATATAATTTTATACCGTGCAGTCAGCAAAAAAATTAGAGGAAACATTGAGTGAACACACATATGTACTTTTCCATCCCGTTGGTAATATTATATTATACAATGTTTGTAATAGTTCTGTTATTATGTATTTGTTAAACAATTATGATAAAATTGCAGCAGTGAAGTAATTATACCTAGAAATATTGGGAATCATAGTGTCTCATGTTTTGTAGTTAAAATTACATAATTAATTTACAAAAAAAAGTTTTTTTTTCTTTTCATCTAAGTCTCGGAGCAAAATTCCGTTCGAAAAGTACGGGAATTATACTAAACGATGAAATAGACGATTTTGCCATACCGGAAATAACAAATTTATTCGATTTACCGCCATCGTCCGCCAATTACATCAAACCCGGTAAACGACCGTTTTCATCTATGTGTCTCACGATTATTCTCGATCAAAACGGCGATGTTAGACTTATTGTTGGGGCTGCTGGCGATAGTAAAATTACTACGTTTACGGCCCTGGTGAGTGACAAAGTTTTTTTTTTTTTAATGCTGTCGGAAGTTTATCTACATATAAGAAAACGTGATACATCTGCGATTGAAAATTTAAAATTAATTACTGGAAAAAAAAATATGTTTATTAATTTACTTTAATTGGTTATTTTAATAAATTTTAAAACTCACAGCAAAACATAAACATTATAATAAAAAAGTTTTAAGATTTAGTTTTGCATTAATTTTAATTAAAAATCGACATACTCAGCGTACATCATCATTTAAAAAATACGTGATTTATAAGTTAAAAAAATATATTTCAGAACTCATTATATCTAAAATAAAATGGCTTTAGGTTGTAGTTCTGTATTAATATTTATTAATAATCAAAGTAGTCTCAACTTACATCTTCATCATTTAAAAATACATGATTTATAAGTTAATAAAATATATTTCAAAACTCATTATATTAAAATAAAACGGCTTTAGGTTGTAGTTCTGTATTAATATTTATTAATAATCAGAATAAAAGATACAAATAACATTTACAGTAAATAAACAAAAACATAGAGACAAGATACTAAAATAAATTAATTTTAGTTTAGTTTAGGGTGCTTAAAAAAATTCATATGTGTTTGTATCGCGTCACTTTCTTATCGCGCTGCAACCCTCGCCATCTAAAGATAAGTCAAGTGGTTCAGATAAGATTTCTAGATGTGCGCTCAGCGTCAGTTACCGCACCGCTCTAGCCCCTAGCCCTTATATTCCGGCTTGTACACCGTCAATCTTCTCATCAACGAGAGAATCGCTTATAACCAGGAGAATTCGAGCACAGTTGCGGCAGTCTAATCATCCTCGCATACACTTAGTTGCGGCAGCCAAACCTTCCTCGCATGCACTTAGTTGCGGCAAAACTCTTCTTAGCGTAACCGAAGCCAGAACATCGTCTCCTACGACAAACCAAATCAAAGCCAGGACATCAGACGTTCTGCACCTCGTCTCCGACGACGAACTACTCCAAAGCCAGGACTCAGCCGACGTTCTGCACTTCGTCTCCGACGACGATCACATTACGATACGCTATTTTATTCAACGACCATTCTCCGTTCAACGACCATTCTTCATTCAACGACCATTTTCCAAACTCTACACTAGAACCTTATGCACACATATAATTTACCTATTCGTGTTATATCCATTTTTACTATTTTTAAATAAAACCTTATTTAAAATATACATCTTATTTCGAATTTTATCCTACAAAATAAAACAAATTTCTTCTACCATAAAATAAAATTATATCCTTACTACTTATCAAAGATCCTCTCATAGTATCAACGTAACAAAATGTAAATAACTAGATCTTAAAATTTATAAATTATTAATGGAGTCGTTGCACTTTTTTTATATTTCTTTAATCAAAAATATAGATAAAAGTAACTATGTAAATATATGTTGCAAACTAAATATTTACAATAAATAAGAATTAAAGTAAGCCATATTTTATTTAGAAAAATTTGTTATTACACAGTATGCGATAAAAAATCTTCATGATGTAAAATTCGAAGATACTATAATAATTTTAAGACCTATCGATATTAACCGTAGATTGATAAGAGAAGCATTAGAAATTTATAAAGAAAAAGATAACGTCGATCAGTGTCACTGAGTTAAATAAAATTTGGCTTCCTTTAATTAAAAATCTATAAATTTTGTGATCTAGTTACTTATTTGTTTTTATGTTCTGTTTATTTACTGTAAATGTCACATGTATAATTTTTCCTGATAAAAATGTACGTTGAGTACTGGTTGAGTACGAAGAGTATTAATAAATATTAATACAGAACTACAACCGAAATCCGTCTTATTGTAATATAATAAGTTCTGAAAGATTTTTTTTTCTAAAATCAGATATTTCTTAAATGTAGTTTATATTAGCACCTAGATAAAAAAGCTATTTTATCTAATTTCTTTAGAAAATTAATTTAAATTATGCATGAAAATTATTGTTTTACACTAAAAATGATTGAATAACAACCAAATCAAATTGAATAAATTGTTTGTTTTTTTTCTTCATATTTTGACATTTTAATATTTAAAAATAGAATTTATCAGAAAAATTATTAATATCCTGAGAAAACTGGATTCTACAGGAAGTTGATGTTGATTTTATTTTCTATCTTTTTGATTTAGTAACGGGAAGCAGTATCAGCAATTTATTTATTTATTTATTTATTTATTATTTAGTAAATTAACAGCCTAAGCCAATTACATATTTACAATCATTTATTACAATAATTATATATTATAAATATAGCAAAATAACACGATTTTTCAAATAACAAGATACAAAATATAAACAGTAATTATTTATATAAAATATATGATTTAATAATATAAAGTTCAATACTAACCTAGTTGTTGATATTGTTTGTTTAACAATAGATCTATAATTTTTCTTTTAAATGTATTAAATTTCATATTAAAAATATCAGTTTCACTAAAGTGCAAATTATAAGTGAACATTATTCTATTTTATGTTGAGTTTTTACATTAATTATTATAAAATGTATTAAAATAAAATAATTGATTAGTTCTAGTTGTTTTTAACGTTACATTGAAATTAAGTAAATGTAGAAATTTAGATAAATCTAAATTATAATTAAGAATTTTAAACAAGGTTAGCATATTAGTTAATATTTTTCTATTTTCTAATGTTTAATTAAAATTTTATTTAATTAAAATTGGTTTTTATACAGGATGTTAGGTAAACATGCGTCAAAAATTCAAGGGATTATTCCTTGGCCTATTCTAAGAAAATTTGTCCTATAATGATTTTTGAAAAACCCCTTTGTAAATAAAAGTATAGCCTACGCCATTGAGTTTATCAAGTACAAAAAATTGTTAATGTGTTTTTTTTTAGTTAGTGAAGTCCTCTATCATGAATCACTATACGAACGCCATTTCAAAGCCATACAAAGTCATTTCGAACATTTATTGTAGATTAAACAATTTTACATGTACTTTTTCATAATAAAATTTTGTTACTGTCGCAAATTTTGTTCACCCTGAAAATTAAACATTTTATTTCGAAAAGATCTTAAACTAGTAGCAAATTTAATGTGTGTGTTGGTAGTGCGTTGTACATAATAATACCAGCATAGATTGGGTCTTTCTCATATAGGGCTAGTTTATGGTAAGGAATTAAAAAGTTTTTGTTATTTCTTGTTTCGTGTGAATTAATATCAACCAATTTAGGAAGATCTGATTTGATATGGTATATTAAGTTTATTAGGTAATATTATGTAAAGACAAGAAATTGGAAGTATTTCAAATTTTATAAAATATTGCTTACACAAAGTGTTTGGCCTTGCCCACAAATTGTTTTGGTTCAATACAATATTCATCGTTTTATATTCTGTCAGAACATAAGAGTTAAATACGTCTAAACCATTAAAATTCTGTTATTGGACATCATGTGTTAGAAAATTTTTAATGTTGTAAAATATTTGAAGATACTGTAATAATTGCAAGATCAATCAATATTAACAGTAGATTGATTAAAGAAACAATAGAAATTTATAAAGAAAAAAAATAACATCAATCAGTGTGAAGGGGCACTGATTTCAATAAATAATCTAGTTTCTTGTATTTTGTTAGCTAGTAACATGTTTCCATGTTCTGTTTATTTACTATAAATGTCATTTCTATTTTATTTTTCTCTACTGTTTATATAATTACTAGAAATACTTCCAAGAGGAAAAATAAAATTACGACGCATAATATCGAACAAAATACATTTATTTGCTACGGATTTACAGATTGCTAAACTAAACCAGTTTTGTACCCCATCGACAAATCAATATTTGTACCTTTTTATATTGGCCAGAATATTTTAAGAACTTACTAAAAAGCTTTTAGTGATTCACATAATTATGCAACTCGGAATGCGGATTGTTTTATAATAAACAATAAAAAGTCTCAAAATTTAATATTGTTTAAGGATAAACAGTGCAGGATTTACGTATAAGCTACACTTTTTTGGAGGCCCAAAAAAAAAAATTGTCCGACTGAGCAAGTGTCATATATACTTATATATATTTTTCACCTAATTTTTTTAGCGCGTCTTCATAGAATAAAGCGCTATTGTGCCTAGGGTTGGCATTACCGACAACCGGTTAAAAGAACTTTTGTTTCTTTTTACCAGAGTTTGCATTTTTAAATGTGTTATAAATAAAAATGATTTTAAGTTAAAGATTGATTAATTCACTATCACTAGACTTCTTAATTGTATTTCAGTTTAAATCTCTAGGTATCCGAAAATCATATTTGTCACTGACATAGAATATCTGGACTTATAAAGGGCCCCATATCTCAAATAGCTTAGGGCCTTATCAAGTCTAAATCCGGCCCTGGTAATAAAGTATACCACGTTACCAAAGTATAAAGGCGACTAGTTATAGAAATTTTTGTACAATGATTAAGCGAATGTACTTAAATGAATTGCAATAAAAATGTTTCTATTTCCTTATATTCCTTTATATTTTCTTATTATATACAGATTCTTATCTAGAATTAGATTATGTATGAGTATTACTTTTTTATATTCTCTATAATTCATTGTATTTTTGTTTTATATTTACATTACTAATTTATATTTACATTATTTATTTATATTTATATTTACATTATATTTATATTTACATTACATTAGCGCAAGCTATCAATAAAGTATTATTATATTATTTTAAACTATGTTTAAATAGTTTTCACTAACCTTTTTTGGTGTTTGATAGCTTTCTTCACTCTTCGTTGAACTGAATTGGTCGAAAAGTGAAAACATTTGACTGGTACTAAAATAAATGTGTGATAAAGCTCCTTTTGTGGATTTAGTGCAGTGTTATCTTCAATTATTTCTGACAGCTGTCAAGTATTAAAACATAAAACTTAGAATAAGTGGTTGCATAAACACTTGATTTGTTTAATACTATAATTAAGGGGGGTTTTCTGGTCTAGAAGCCTGATTTCTGCCTCATTTTCAACAATTTTTTTAAAGTGACATCACAATATAAGTTATATAATGCTTATATGCTTTTATTTGTCAATGTTTAAGCTACAATTTGGCAGAATTTTAGCCCGAAATAATTATATTAAAATATAAAAAAATGCCGGCGAGCATTGATAGTCAGGTGGAGCTGGATTAGCAAACTGGGTAATCCGAAACAGACGAAACCAAAAATTAACGATTATGTATGAGTATAGCTATGGTTATAAACAACAACATCTAAAAAATGTTGTTCTTTCACAAAATGTCAGTTATTTGAAAAAAAATGGCATTTACACGCACATAAGAAATCGATATTTTGGAAAATGTTTCATTTTTGTTAGGTTATAACCGTAGCCACTTCAATGCTCTACTAATTCCCAAAGCGACATCGAAATCGACCGAGTAATTTTTTTGTAATACATACAACCACCAAAAAAAAATGATTTTTGGAAAATCGCGTTTAAAGTTTTCATAAAGTAATGGAACGGCCGGTTCGATAATTGCTATTTCGACTATATCAAAAAGTTTCCGGGCAAAACAGTTTCGCCCACATAATACTCCCTAATACCTATAAGGTATCGAAATATGCAATAAAAAGAATCGATTTTTTTTAAATTTCTAGACCAGAAAACCCCCTTAAGAGTATGATTAACAATAAGTCTAAGATAATGTTGCATAAACCCAGTCTAAGTGATATATTAAAAGTAACAATATGAAATTAGTATTTCTAGCTAAATTATGTTAAGAAAATATTAAAAAATAAAACTCCCACATATTAATCACATAACAGTTTATTTTTTATAATCTTCACATAAATACAAAACATAAAAAGGTACGTTTATAATACTGTTTTAACAATTGTTTTCATAATGTTGTAATACAATTAAAAATAACTTCTCATAATTCTATACGTTCTGCAAGAAATATGTCATGTATCTATATTTGTAATTATTTTTAGTTCGTTCCAAATCTTAAAAGATAAAATATTTTCTCTAAATTCAGTTGATGATTATTGGAAAACTCATAGTATGACATCAGTATATTGAAAGAAATTATAAAATTAAACAAATTAAAAAAGTATTTTTCTAAGTTTATTTTCGAATTTTTATGATGGCACAGAATAGAGGAGATTTAAATGAAAATTTATCATGTCATCTCTAAATGCATCCGTAAATTTATGGTTGAATCCATGAATCCATTCGATGAGTTTGATGAATTGCGATGAATATATTAAATGTTTGACATATGTCAAATTTATTATTTGAAGTTATATACCGGCTATATCTAAGATTGAACTACGAAAATTACATCAAAATTTTAATTTGATTTAATTTGGTTAATAAAATTAACAAAATAAGTCTAATATTAAATGGTAAACCATATAAGCATTAAAGAAATAAATTTAAATTAAATACTTGATTAAAATAAGACATCTTCTGTATGGTGAACAATTAACAAGTGATTAAATTAATTCTGATCAAATTTAACTATGAATTTAAAACCTCACATAATTTGATAGCTCGATTAGTTACTAATGCACTTAATACTTAACCTGAACACAAAATATAATATAATATTAATCTTCAAAAAAGAAATAAACAAATGAAATTGTTACATTCAACGTAAATTTCACCGATGGATTTCATGTTGAATTTAGAGAAACGGCTTAGGTCCTTCGATAAATGTCATGGAATGTGCGAAACACAATTTTATTTGCTTGTATGTCATTCTATTTGTGTTTACAAATGATTCAAAAATTGTGTTTAGTTGTTAAAAATTAGAATACAAATTATAATACATATTTATAATAGAAATCACTTGGCTGACTCCTAAGGGGAAACCACTTTCTCAAATTTTGTACACCAGATTGTACAAATTTTAACTCTGATTGTTAAGAATGTAGTGACTTTTCGTTGATTTTACGGATTTTATACGAAATATCTTAGATTGTAAAAATTTTACTTGAGATTTTAAGAAATTCATTAATTGATTTTACCATAATTTCAAAAAATTTTACTAATATTTTAGGGAATTTTAGAGGATTTTTCAAAGATTTTAGTTAACTTGTACACCAGATTGTACAAGTGGTTTTCCCCTAGTGCAGCTCTAATGTTTTGGGAAAGACAAATTCTGTTTTTTATTTCAATTACATATATCACCAAAGTGTTATCTTTTACGAGATTTAAAACGAGCTGTAAACTTTTATGTAAACTTATTTTTAATAACATTGCTTAATATTTAAAAATATAACATTTTTTTATCAAAAATTTATAAATTTTTAATAAAATATATATAATATATTTCAAGTATATGTCATAAATGTCTCTAAGTTTAAGTAAATTTTTAATCACAACTCAAGGTGGATATATGCAGACAAATTTAAATTTACATTAACTTTAACCCATTAATACCCAACGTTGCGTAAACGAAACATTTTGCAAAATATTTTTTTTACTAATGAGGAAATTAACTAATTCACGATTTGCCTATTACAAATTTATTTAGACATACTTTTTTATATTGTAACATCACAATAATTAAATAAATGCTAAAAACATATTTTTTATATAAACTTAAATTATGCATAAATTTACTCTTTAGATTTGTCTCTTTTTGACCAATAAAAAACAATAAATATAAAACAATATTTACTGAATAATTTACGGAAATAGATTGAATTATTGTCTATTGAGGATAATATAAACCCTAATTTGTTAAATTTTTTTTAGTTTTTGCATAGCAGAATACTTTGAATATTGTTGCGTATACGCAACATTGGGAATACCTAACATAAGGTAGTTTGGCAACGGTGCGCTCTATAACTAACGGAACTAACGTCTTGCATAAGCATTCTTGCGACTACATTCGTTTTCTGTTGTGATTTTATCTGTGGCTTTGTGGCATACTTATTTGTAAAGCTGTGTTTACAACGACCAGCTGGATACAAATGACAAATTTTCGAAACTAAGGCCCATTTTCGACAAAATAAATCAAAAAAATATGCAGTTTTGGGTATTTGCTTACAATTTATTTGTTTCTTTTCTTTATTTTTTCTTACAAAATTGATATAAAAATTTACTTTTTTTTAATACGCAACTCTTTAAGAGTTAATTTTTTAAAATTTTTATAACAAAAAATACAATATAATTTGGATATTCGAATTTAATTGTAACAAAAACTAAAATTCATACACGTAACTACCTATTTACAATTATCTCTCAACATATATTACATATTGTCACACGATACAAAATAAATTTGATGTTTTCAAATCTTCTGTAATAGACTGTTGCCCTTTTTATTGTAAATAATTTTTAAATAATTTTATTTTTACGAACAATTTCTTATGAAAATGATATGCTTCAGTATGGATATATTTTGCAATATTAAAAATAATTTAATATCAACGATCCAAACATTGCTTAAATATATTTAACAAAATTACAAAATAATAAACCACTAAATTTAATAAAAAAAATACTTTTAATTTGAACAAAATGTTGACGTAATTATAATTGGAAATTGTTAACATTTATTTTACAAAAATATTTATAATTGACACTTGCTAAATATGAATATTATTCTAGTACAATTATCACAAAAATATGAAACATCTGTATTAAATTAAAAACAAATTAATTAACAAATTTCTATTACAAAATAAATGATCTTATATCTACAAAAATATCACCCTGCTATGAGAAAAACTAAACTAAACGAAAATAAAATAAAATAATTTATCTTATTTCTTATTTATAATAATCTCGTATTCACCGCTCCGTATTCACCGCTCCTGTTAGAGTACTTTTAAATAAATTTATTTAAAAAATATTAGAACAGTTTTTAACATTATTTATATTTTAAAATGTTAAATATAATATAAAGTATTTAATTTATAAAAACTAGTTTATATTTCATACATAATAAAAGCAAAAATTATTATTGAAATCTTGACTTGCTTTTAACTAAAAGTTCTCTAAAAGGGGCTTTAAATACGGGCCACAGAGTTTATAAAATGAACATGAAGCACAAACATTAAGAATAATTTTTTAATTAATAAAGTTAGTTTAAGATGAGTCCCCCGCATTCTGTTACATGTATGTTCCAGGCCTGTTCCTGTAAAGAAATATTAATTTGTTTTAGATGAATAATATTTACAACTAAGATAATAAAATATTCAGTTTTAACTTCATTATTTCACAAATGTATTAACGGACGTTTATAGTTTTGTCATTTTTGCACTTAAAACATAAAAAAAACGTGTAGTTTTAGAACAATGCAATTGTCATAAAACCAGGACTAAATAAATGGGACTAACAGTGCCCAGCTATTAATGTTGTACGATTTATAAAACCAAGGATGGTCGCTTTGATCGTGAGATTGAAAGATCCAGTAAATTTACATTGTATTCTTAAATCTTCAGATTAAATCTACTTTATCTTCTATTTAATATATTAAAGTAGCATAGCGTAGTCAAGAAAATAAAAATATTTCTTGATTTAAACACGTAATTGTGAAAATATAATGTAAAATATTTTACATAAACTGTAATTATCTTCCAAGAAATAGTTTTATAAAATACGGGTGATATTTCTTTGGTGGAAACACTTTGAACAAATGTGGTTCTAAGAAGTACTTCAACGTGACATTCACGCCGGGAGTCCAGCAGTTGGGCCATGGGTATAGGGTCTACTAAGCTGGGTACGGCAATTGGGCTTTATAATCCTCAACAGTTTGTATTCCTAGATCTGGGTTAATATTGTGATCACGGCACTTGCTGTCTATTATTTAGTTTGTTTTGAATAATTAAACAGTGAACACGTACTTACCATGGATATAAAACGCATGTTTAGTGAAAAAGGGAAACAATTGCTAGTTTACCTGAATTAATCCCTTACGCTTGAAAGGTAGGCAAAGTACGGTACTGTCGTTGGGCCGTTTTGACTGGATTTGACGTGCGAATGTATATATTTATATGTAAATATGTGTAAATTTTTGTAAATATACTCAATTATACTGCATTTCGTATTTAGGTTTTGACGCTCATATGTTTATATTTATATATAAATGAATATGTACAGATGTTTTTTTTTTCTGTAATAAAATGTTGTATATTTCAATCATATTTTGTTTTCTTTAATCGTTGTTTTCTTGATTTGTTTTAAAGGGTGCGTTAGTTAGTAGTTACTAGAGTACAGGTAGAAAACGGCCCAACGACCGTACCGTACTTTGCCTACCTTTCAAGCGTAAGGGATTAATTCAGGTAAACGGCCCAACTCCCGCACGCCCTTCACGCCAGAAGAAAAACCTCTAATAAAGAGTAGTGTAATATTACTCAATGTATTTATAAACACATCAGAGAAACACTCCTCTCAAAACCACACATATTTAAAGAATGTGACTAAAAATGTTTATTATATTTATATATAAAATAAATTATTAAAAACTAGTACAATACAAACTGAAATCTTGAACATTCGTTAATATCAATTATTTGCTTTTTTTTTATCACTAATATGATATGATATGAAACATGTTTTAGAGATTGCAAGAAAAATATAATAATAACAAAGATTAGATTTTTTAATTTTATGTAAGCGGATCAAATAAAATAATTATTTACGTATCAATTACTTTGATAACAATATCTATTACGCCGCTATTCTAGTCATCATATTTAAATTTAAAAATCTTTAGCTTAAATAAAACTTAAACTTAAAGAAATTTAGATAAATTTAAAAAATTTTGTTTCTATATTAACAATGTATATATTTAATTGCTTACCTTTCAAAAAACCATCTAAATATAAAAAACTGCAAACATTTTTCATGCAAATTCAGCCAACTTAACAAATCGAATATCAAATTTAACAGTTAAAGCACTTTGTAATGGCCATTTAAATTGTTACACTTCAAGTATTTAAGCATTGATCGGAATTAAAACTTGATTAAAGTTAAATTTATACAATTTTCTAGACTGGTAGCCCGTATTCTGGTTAGTGTAATTCGTCTGCAATAAGGATAGAAAATTTTATAAATTCAATGTATACCGACCGTGAAGGCCTAAACCCTAAAGATTACTATTACTTAAAGTTCTTTAAGTTTAAAAATTCGTTAAAATAAAAATTCGTGGATTCCATAAGAAATCTTCCTATGTATAATTATTGTAATGAAATTTCCTTACGAGGTCCAAGAATTTTCATTTTAACGAACTGTGATTTTTAACGAAAATGTTTCAATTAAGCTGAATTTAATGACTTGAATAATGGCATAAATGTATAACCAACGTTAGTATTGTATCTATGTTATGTTAAATTTTTAAGCTCATACCACCAATTAAAATTATATAGTAGAGTTAGCAATTAATTTAATTAAATCCCAGTTAATATTAATATTTTATTAATGTTGCATAAATATCGATGCAAATATACTTACGTTTATTTCAATTACATTAACTTTCTAACAACATATTTAAATACAAATAAAATAAAACTATGTTATTATAGTACAGAATCTTTCAGAATTTCAAATTTGTAACAGCAGAAACAAAGTATAAGTTATGCCGCCAATTGGATCATTGTTATATGAAAATTTTTAATAATTTTATAACGTTACACCCCAATCGTGTAACTGCCCGTTTGGGAAATATTTTCTTGCTCCGCTTGTAAAGTATTTTTTTAATTTTTACTTGTCCTAATTGTTTTAAATCTGTGCATGGTAGACAAGCGAGTTTAAGAATATAATACTGTAAGCTATGGTTCAAATCTGCTGGTCGGGGCACAACAAGCTGATCAACTGATTGTCTTTAAAAAAAATCAGATGTTTAGATATTACTGTTCGGAACTTATCGCTGCTCTATGCGAACGCACAACTTGCAGTTTTGAAAAAATGTCTAAATACTTGATGACAAGTCCCTGATTTTGGCTTGTAAGATCAAATTCTTCTCCAACTTAACCAGGCCCCATCACATTTTTACGTGCGCCGAATTCCACAAACTGTGCATTTATACGATTAGGGGGGGGGGGTGTAACAATTACATTATAAAAGTTGTTAATTATATTTCTTACCTGACATTTCCGTGAACAATAAAATACTGATTGACATCCCGAACAGATGTAGGCACCAGGTCCAGAACAGTTTTCGCATGGCTATTAAATTAAATAAAATATACATATAAATTAATGATTTTGCATTTAAGAAAATAAAGACAATAAAATTTATTTTTAAAACAATGTATTTAA
This sequence comes from Clivina fossor, assembly GCA_963966155.1. Taxonomy (NCBI): domain Eukaryota; kingdom Metazoa; phylum Arthropoda; class Insecta; order Coleoptera; family Carabidae; genus Clivina; species Clivina fossor. Next base: position 2,940,284 of record OZ014554.1, on the reverse strand, counting down.
AATGGGTATTTCCCAGTCTATTTTTTTTAATTCCTAGAATAAATTTTAATCTCAAGCTTTAATTCCGGATTGAATATGCCAGAAAAGTTAGTTAAACCCTGATACCTTCTAACTCAAAAATAAATTTAGTTTAAGTTAACAAATCAATAAAAAAGAATATTCCTAAATGATCTATTATGACCAGAGAAACTATTACAAATGTATATCTCAAATCACAAAGCTATTTTGTGAAAAATGATTCATACAAAAGATTGTAAAATAAACATAGGATGATGTAATTATAATTTGACCTTGGATAGTTGTTTCAAAATCATACGAAAGTCACCTTCAATTTCTAAAATAGAAATCGCCATTTTTCAATGCATATTTTTATAGCTTATTTCATAATATTTTGTTGTAATATTATATATGAAGTATTTAAAAGATGAAACGCCAGTGACAAATATGTATGCTACTAACTTACGATTTTAATCTTAAAATAAATTTATATAATGAAAACTATGGAAATACCAATTTTAACTTATCCCGGTCTTAAATCGTCAAAATATAGTTAACAAAATTAATTATAAAGTCATATTTAATTTACAAAGAAAAAAGACATTTTAATACTTCTACCATTATCAGCGAAACCATTTAAATTTTAACTTCTCTAATTAATTAGTATATACTTTCTGGTAATAACTAATCCTTTAATAAGAACACCTCTATTTTTACCAATATTAAATTTAGTAACTAATAGTAACTATTTAGAAATAGATTCTTCTAATTACATCAAAAAAACAAATTTTCATTTTTCATGAATAATAAAACTCCTAGACAAAATTAAGGCATCATGTGAAGTTAAACATTGTACTTGTAACATAGTTAAAAATCTTTCAGAACTCATTATATTAAAATAAAATGGCTTTAGGTTATAGTTCTGTATTAATATTTATTTATAATCGACGTTATTCAACGAACTTTACAGCAAATAAACAGAACATAGGAAACAAGTTACTAGGTAACAAACTAAGTAACTAAATAATAAAATTTATACATTTTTAATTAAAGGAAGCCAAATTTTATTTAAATCAGTGCCAATTTACACTTATGTTATCTTTTCCTTTAATTCTAATTTATAAATTTTATAATCCAGTTACTTATTTTGTTTCCAGATGAAGATGTACGTTGAGTACGTCAATTATTAATAAATAATAATACAAAACTACAAATTAAAACCGTTTTATTGTACTTATATCTTTTCAGCGAACAATGTTCGATTCCATTAAATTCGATTTTTGTTGATAAATTTTATCAACAAAAATCTATTCAAAGTGGTGCGTTAATTTTGTCTACGAGTGTATATGTTTTCTAAATATTTTAAGGTAAATTTACAGCAATACAACAAAATACAACTAACCTTTGGTACAGTTTCCGTTGGACTAGTATAACCACTATCTCGGGATAAATTTCGTTGAAGAGACTGTAAAAAAACCAACTTGATAAAAACTGAAAAAAATATACTTGAATATTATGAACTTACTGAACGATCCACTGTATTTTGTGTTGATGATCCTGTAGGTCTAACATTACTGTTATATTCCTTTGACATTCCTTTTGTCTTATTTGATACGTATTTATTTAATTTTTCCATATGCCCAGTACCAAGATGTTTGTTATTTACTGACTTTAGATTTGCTGATGTATTGTATTGTGGATACGTGTATTGAGGTGTAGGTTGATAGTAATATTGAAGAGGGTAATTATACATAATATCCGAAGAGTAAGGATATTGATATGCATACTGATTAGTTCGATAATATGTAGCGCTATCGTAGGATGGTGGCTGAGCATTGTGATAGGATAATGATTGTTGAGAATTATGATAAGATGACAATGCATATCTATATGCTGCTTGTTGTTTCGTGTAATTTTGTTGTGTAAAATCGTTTTGAGTGCTTGAATTTTGAGACGCTGAAGATGTACTGGATTGATTAGTTTTATGTGAAGTCTTACTTGAAGTCTTACGTGAAGTCTTACTTGAAGTCTTACGTGAAGTCTTTCTTGAAACTGGTTCATTTAATTCATTTAAATTATTACCGATATTTCGACTAGATATACTTAGATTCATTTCAGTTTGAGAATATGGCACCATTAAAGTTCCCTTGTTGTTCGGTAAATGCGAAGTTGGAATATTATTAAAATTCGATGCCGAATAAGTTTGAGATGCTGCCATTGGTTGATTTGAATAGCTTGGCAATGAAGAATATGTTCGATTTTCATAATATGGCACCGTTGCAGTTTCTTTCGTATTTCGTACATTCGAAGTCAATAATTGTTTTAAGACAGAACTTTGAGGAATTTGAATATTAGGATTAGGATTTGTTTCTGGATATGTTGAACGTGCTGCTATTGCTTGATTTACACCTACAAAAATATTTTGTGTAGTTGTATCATTCGAATTAACAGTATTATTAATAATATCTGTTGAAATATTGATTGTAAGATTTTCTGTTGGTTTCTGTGACATTGTTCCTGATGGGTACAAATAGTTATTATTCGGCATTTGAATATTACTACTAACTTGAGTAGATGAAGCATAATTTTGTACTTGTTGATTGATTGATTGTACCGTTTCAGGCATAATTTGGTTTTTATTAATGTTAGTTTGTGGAGATTTTGAATACAGTAAAGAATTATTCTGAGCACTGCATCTCACAGTATCATTCTGTTTATTAATGTTAGTTTGTAGAGATTTGGAATACATTAAAGAATTATTCTGAGCAATGCATCTCACAGTATCATTCTGCGTTTGAATAATATTTCTAACTTGAGTGTAATTATTAGTAGCATTGTTCCGGAGTAATAAATTATCATGTTCTACTGTTCCAGGCAAAATTTTGTTTTTATTAATGTAATTTTGTTCAAATTTTTTATACGGCAATAAAAGTTTTTGAGCACTGTGTCTTATAGTAAAATTCGGCATTTGAACATTATTTATAACTGGAGTTTTATTATTAACAGCATTGTTTTGTAACAGTAAATTATCTTGTCTATAGATTTCTACCGTTCCAGGCAAAATTTGGTTTTGATAAATGTTAGTTTGTGTAGATTTTGGATACGGTAAAGAAATATTCATTTTATTACTAGCATTGTTTTGTAGTAATAAATTATCTTGATTGATTTCTATCGTTCCAGGCATAATTTTATTTTTATTAATGTAAGTTTGTGCAGATTTTGGATACGGATTGTGTATTTGAACATTATTTGTAACTGGAATGTTATTTTTACTAAATGCATTATTTTGTAATAATAAATTATTTTGTCTATTTACTTCTGCTGTATTTTGTGCTGCAAAATTACTTTGCATATGAACATGTGTTCCAGCTTTATTAATATTAAACTGTGCACATTTTGGATATGCCAATGAAATATTTTGAGTATTTTGCGATACAGAATTATTTTGTGTATTGACATCTGTTGTGTTATATTGTTCATGAATATTATTAAGATTAGGATAATCGCTTGTATGATTATCAGTATGTGCTAGTTGCAATATTCTATTTTCTAATATTTGCACTGTTTCTTTGCTAATATTGGAATGTTCGTTTGTTGGTTTTTGAATATGTTCTTGAATATTTGTATTAGATGATTCACCTATATTTATTTGGTATGAATTTTCCGATGTTCCTCGTAATGTAATCCTATCATTCGATATGAAAGGAATAATATTGTTGTTCATAGTCAAATAAGATTGCGTTTGATTTATATTTCGAAATAAATCTAATTCAGAATTTTCTGATTGTTTCCTGCTTATACTATTTAAAGCATCAGTTGATGGTATCACAGGATTAGTTTGTTGATTTGGTGATTGTATTACTGTTGTGCTAACCGGTTTAGAGAGTAGTTTTTGTGATGATACAACCCTTATATTCGGTAATTTTACTTCAGGCGTAGTGTTTATTATCTTTGGTATATTATAAATATTACATTTTTCAGTAATACCAGACACAACTGTACCTATATCAGTTTCTAATGCTTTTAAATTATTAGTGTCTACTTTAAACTTTTCAGAATTATAAATATGATTATATAAAGAATATTTCCCTTTAGTTTTAGGGAAAAATAATGTGGTAACTCGTAATATATATGTTATAAATTTACCGATATGTTCTGTTACCAATGCATCTGGTTGTTTATATCGTATTTGAATCACGGTTTTTACTAAACAATCGTAAAAATCATTTATATTAAATTTGAGCGCTTGAACAGTTCTCAAGCGATTATAAAGTTCTCGAAATTGTATTACTCGTCGCCAGTTATAGTAATCAACAGTTAAATTGTATTCTTCGTGTTGTTTGCAAGGTTGTCGTAAAACTCCATTGCAATGACTTCTATATGTAATGTGTATATTCAACAATGACATGAAATTGTCTTTTATATATTGCGCCGCTTCAGTAGATGATAGTGAAAGTTTAGGTAATTTATTTAAATCATTACTAACTTGATCAATAACCTCCTTCATTAACATAAGGAATGATTTATTTCCACTAATAATACCAGAAGTAAAAGGTTGCAAATTGTCATTTTTATTATCAACTTTATTTGTCTTGGGAAAACACGCAAAATTTTCAGTTGTTTTTTTTATTTTCTGTGTATTTACGTCGTCACTATTATCTAGCAATGGCATTGATAAAGATGATTTTGATTTATTTATTGCACTTTTTGTACTGATATCTTTTGTATTATTTACACTAATTGTACATTTCTTTTCCAATTTATCCCTATTAATTTTTACAGGCATGGAAATTTTAGGTAATTCTTTATCTACCATAACTTTGATCACTGAATTTGTGTTTGATGATTTTGTGCTTCTGGTATGATTGTTTGTTAATCTATTTTTACTGTTTGGTACTTCTGGACTTTTTCTATGATTCGAAACAATTTGTTCAATATTTCCTTGATTATTTGTATTTGAAATGTCATTAGCTGAATTTCGTCGCCGTTTTATATTTGCCGAAACATTTACTTCTGTACTATACGTAGACTGTCTTCGTTTATTATTTATAGTTTTACGATTAACTTTAATGTCTGGTTTAAAAATTAAACTAGTCAAATCTGGAATCGGCTCCGAATTTGTAAAGGGAGATTTTGTATCTCCCTGGTTTGTAGCTGCTAATGGTGTAAGAAAATTTAATGCTTGCTTAGGCGGTTCGAATTTCATTAATCCCTGTCTTTCTAATAATTCGCTAACTGATATGAAATTATTATTATTATTAATAGTTACTGGTGGAAGTATTTCTTCTATTTTGAATGTAATTGTTTTTTTGGCTTGTGATGAATGATCAATTTCCTTTTCAAATGTTGGCACTGCAGTTGTTTTAGGTTTTACATTTGATTTTGGTAGTCTTTTAACTTTTTTAAACAATTTATTTTTATTATCAATATTTTTACGTTTATTTTTACTATTCAATGGCACGGATTCGGGTACTCGAATATTTTTTTCGTCAATATTTTTACGTCTGGAACTATTATCTTTAACACTATGAATTTTATCAGTATTGGTAGTAAATCTTTCTACAACCTTTCTACTACTTTCACCCTTATCAGTTTTTACATTATGATTATGTTCCTTAGTATTAGTTTTTTTCTTGTCCATCATTTCTTTACGGTAACTAGTGCTGCAATAAAAATTCAGTGTAAACATAGAAACATAATAAACTAATTACATAAAACAAAAAAATATGTCAAATACGGAAAAAAAATATTACAGTTGATGTTTACCGTAACGTTAAGTCTATTTTGTGATTATAACCATAGCCATAACACATACAGTCACCAAATAATGTTAGCTTTTTTCATTATCTAGAAGCTATTAGCGAACATATATTTTTACAGAACAGAAAACAATATAGGTAACCCTCCTATAACACGGTATCCGAAAACACAGTTTCGTTCTAACACGTTTCGCTTAAATGCACTAACCCTCCTATAACACGGTATCCAACAACACGGTTTCGTTCTAACACGTTTCTGCTTACAACGCAGTTTTCAGGTCTTTACTTGTAGTAACGTGTATATACATATATACATTTAATAAGCGCACCAGCTATTTAAAAAAATTTTGTTATTAAAGAAATTTTTGTCAACTACAACTTCTGGTTTTACCTGTCTTTTACATAAGAGGCAAACAGTCGTAAGTTCATAATTACCTGCATGTGCTAACATAATGTGTCTGTAACTATCTCAATTTTAATCTGTACGACTATTTTCTTAAAAATAGCTACTTATATTAATGTTAGTTAACTTATGCCGACATAAACATCAAAAAACTATGTAATTTTTCGTTTTTCGTGTCTACTGTAAAAATGACAAAAATAAATTGTTAATAAAATTAAAGATATTTCTATGTATCCTAAAAATATATGTACAAATGTATTTTAATTTTTTTAACCTAACTCTCTTTTTTCTATTAGCTCCGGGTCTCATATAACACGGCTTCATATAACACGCCGTTTTCTTGGAACCTATCCACCGTGTTATAGGAGAATTACCTGTATTCGCTATTGATTTTTTTTTTGTACGTAAATATACACATAATATTAGGACATACGCGACGTTAGCTAAATAAATAAATATTAATACAGAACTACAATCTAAAGTCGTTTTATTTTAACATAATGAGTTCGAAAAGATTTTGCACTATGTTAAGAGAAAAACTTGTTATTTATATATAAAATAAAAGCAGTGCTGTAAAGTTCTACAAACACAAGAAGAGCAATATGATAATATTATTGAAAACAAGAATTAGAATAAATATAACAATTACAATAAATTGTTGGATAGCCCATCGCAAACGCGCTGAACACTAAATTATTTTAAGGGGGCATAGTAGTTTTTTATGATCAAAAATTACGAAAGTTACATCATTTTTTGTAAAGAAACATAAAAACTCACTTGGGCTTTTCTTTTCTGACATTAAACTCATTCTGAAACTTCAACCGCGTTTTTTTCGAAACCATATTTTTTTTGTCGGTTCCAGTGATATCTCTAGAACAAACAATCGGATTTATTTGAATTTTCGTTCTTCCGAAAGCTAATAGAAATCCGCATCTTTTGACCCATACTTTTTTTAAAATTTTGATTTGTTATATTTTTTTTACGTCGAAGTCAAAAAAAGGGCAAAAAATTGACCTCTTTTTTTGCAAGTCCGCCATTTTGCGAAAAAAAACAATTTTCAAAAAAAAACGGTCAAACGATGGGGAATACATTCAACTTTAATAATCCGAAACGATTTTGTTTCCGATAACCCAGTCCCGAGATATCCATGGAACCGTGGATCTCGGCACTTCAGATTTGGTCTACGGGGTAGGGTGGTAGGGCGGGGAGCTTTTGGGGGAGGGAGGTGAAAAAATTCTGACGTATTCTTCAATAAAAGATCTACATTATACAAAAAGTTTCAATGATTTACGCCTTCCCGTTATTGAGAAAAAAAATAATAAAAGTGGACTACTTTTTCATTGAAAAAAGTACTATGCCCCCTTAAGAATGACGCAGTTCAGGGTGGTCTAAAACTGCATATTTGACCAAAGAAATACGGTCAAGTATATTTAATCTGACATCACCGACGGCTATATTAAAAATTATTAAGTCAAATTAAGTTAATTGCCAATTGCATTGTTTATTTTCGCTTGAATTTAAATTCGATTATTAAAAATGTGTGAAAAAGTGCAAGATCAAATCAAATATATGATTGCAATACCTCCCTTATTATTCTGTTAAGATGTCAATTTATATAATAATATAATATATATATATATATATATATATATATATATATATATATATATAATAAAAATAAAAAAAATTTATAAAAGATATAAAATAAAAATTATATAATATTATGTCATGAAATTTGGTATATATATATATATATATATATATATATATATATATATATATAAGGATATTCCGATATACGCAGTTGAAGTAAAATATTGGCAATAAAATGCCATTTCCTGTTTCAACCTGAAATTCACTCTAACTTCCCAATTTTAAATGGAATACCCTTCAGCTTTTTAGATATTTTTCTTTGAATTCGATATCATCTTTTTCAGGGTCCGTATCTCAAGAATGTAATCAAATATTTGCAATTTGTAAACGGGGACTAATTACGCTTTGGGCTACCTCTTTATAAAAAAATATTTTTCAAAAAATCTGCCTAGAATATTGCTGTAAACTTAAATTCAAAAAAACATTAAAATTTTCCTATTTTTTTTTTCAAATAAAAATCCCCATTTTTAATATTTTAATGAAGTTTACGTAAAAAAAAAATAGTGTTAGTTTGTATAACATGCCCAACTTTAAAAATTGGCGAAATATCAAACTTGAAATACCCTGTAAATAATTTATGTAATTTTAATATTACGTAAATTATCATGGTTTTTATTTTTGCTGTTAAAACCTTCGTAAAATTACATAAATTTAAGATATTTTACAGGGTAGCAGTAATGAAATAATCAATGGGCAGTACTAGGTACTAGGCAGTTGCCTAGGGCCCCCGACTGATAAGGGCTCCCGACAAAATAAAAAAATTGATCTTTTTGATAAAAGTAATTAAACAAAGTTAGACATTTTATTTTTGCAATAAAATAAAATTTTATTAATTTTCGAGACTTTTTTGGGCCCATAAATACAACTATCAAATTCAGTAAATGTAGAAAATCACAAAAGCGAAAAATAGGTAACACTTTGAATCGTGCAAACGGGCGAGTATTAATGCACCACTGCAGGGTAGGCTTCAATCTATAATATCTTTATAAATCTTCAAAAAATTTAAGCATTTATAAAAGTCTATCTGTTAATCATATAAATTATTTTTTTTAATATGTTTTTTTTATTATTATTAATTTATTTTTATTATTTTAGAAGAAAAACGCTTTAAATAATTTAAGTTTTCGAGCATAAAATTTTACATTTACATTAATTTTATCTGTGGTAGAAAAAGAAAAAACTATTGATGCAGAAAAATAAATAATAGTTTATCGTTTTTATATGTCAAAATTTATATAGATATTTACGTACTCGCATTATTAAATAAATAACTTGAATGCAAATAAAATATCGTCTCTTTTTGCAAAAACATTTGTAGTTCTGAATAAAAATAATTAATAAAATGAAACATAGTAAAAAAGTCTTTCAGAACTTATTATATTAAAATAGGCTTTTGGTTTTAGTTCTGTTAAATTTTTAATTAAAATTCAACGTTTTCCAATATGTCAAAATATCAGTTAACGGTTAATGTTCGCTAAAATATTTACAAAAATATCGATAAACCGAATCAATTAACCGGTTTTTTACCGGTTTCATGCCCTTATTGAAAACTAGAACAAAACCATTTATAATTAACAAAAACAATCCTTACCTTTGAAGTCCTTTCAGTTGCTTGTCCGATATACGTTGTATACGTACGGAACATTTTGAAAATAGCTTTTGCAAAAATTGATGTCGACGGCCTTTTGATACCCGGGATATCTGTAAACAAAATAAATAATTGTAAAAAAATGTAGGTATATGGCTAGTCACGTGACGTTTGGCTGCAGTTAAGTTTATGACACAAAAATTTCATGTCGCATATTACATTAAAATAAGGGGTGTATATAAATACACATTTAAATATGTCATTGACCGCCAGGTAATAGAAATAGCAATTTGGGCTATTTGCACGTCAGATTGTACGAATTAACGCCAGATGTAATAAATACACGTGAGTAAAAGATAATGTCAGATTCTTATTAAGTAAAATAGTAATTCTATTGCAATAGAAATCAATGTGAAGGGGTACTGAGTTAAATAAAATTTGGATTCCATTTACTTATTTAAAATTTTATGATCTAATTACTTGTATTTTATTAGCTAGTAACTTGTTTCTATGTTCTGTTTATTTACTGTAAATATCATTTGTATCATTTTTCTTGATGAAGACGGACGTTGAATTGGTCGAAACGTCGATTATAAATAAATATTAATATAGAACTTTAACCTAAAGCAGTGTCACAGTCATAGATATTTGAAATTTAATAATTTCGGAAGTTACCTAGTAGGTATCTATGACTATCTAGTGCATAGAACTTTGTCAGTTTGTCAGCATTTTTAGTCGTCGTTCAAAGTTCGATTGCATTCGATTTTTGTTTAACCTGCATTTTTACGAATCCAGTTTAGTTTAGAAGAACAACATTAAATTGTAAGTTACAGATTGAAGTACAAAAGAATTAATCCATATACTTAATTTTAATAATTTTTAATTTCTTAATTAATTTTATTTCATTATTTTAATAAAATTATATCTTAAATTGTTTTCGTTAATTTTTTTGTTAAAAACTTCAAGAAATCAACAATGTTTTCGAAATCATTTTAGTAAAAATATAAATTTATTATGCAAATATTTCTACATATTGTCACGTTTACGACGTGTACACACTATTTTATCTATCTACGGGACAGAATGTTGTTCTGCCTTCAAGCAGAGTAAATTTTCACTTGAGAGTTGACAAATAAAATTAAATACATTAAAAGTAACCCTCCTCAAAATTGTATATACAATGTGTTTAAAAAAATGTATGTACAAAATAGCTAAAGAATATTAAATCTATTTATTTTATATTTACGTATAGTTCTATGGAGCTTCTATGGTGTTCAGACAAACGACAAATATCTAGTTTTAAAACATATACATTCGAAAATAAAATATGAAAGCAGTAATGCAAACTAACAAATATTATTCTACGTTTTTGTATATAATTTAATTAATGATAATTAAAATGAAAATAGCAAAACTGTACGCTGGTTATTTCCAAAAAGATTAAAGGATTAAGATTTCAACCTAAAACCAGGTAAGAATCGGACCACCGCGTCAATAATTTGTTTATACCTAATGGGGATGTCCCGTTTTTTCTAACACCATTATTTTTATTTTTTTTCTGAAAGTTGAAGGCTCAAGTAATCAAAATATATCATACATATTTTTTAATTTTGTTTCATTACAGAGAAAAAAAAAATATTAAAAAATATTCACAAATTCAAATTGTTTCTGTATGACGTACATTACATTAAAGCAAAAAAAACACTGGCGCTGTCTGCTGGATGTTGCCGTTAATGACAATTTTCAATTATAATTATTTTATTTAAATAATGTATTTAAGTAAAAATACAACAAAAACTATTTATAATAGTTTAATAAAAATGAAGTATAAAATAATTATGCATCAGTTTCTTGTAAAAATTGAAATTGTTTTCTTTAACAGTATGCATAATTACAAATGTGGTAACGCTGTTACATGCAAAGAATGTAAACAGTTTGTTATCAACTGTTAGTGATGTATGTGACGTCATAATGCCGATGGCGGGTAAAAATTCGATATTTTAATAATTAATATCTACGAAATTAGAAGGTATTTTATAATAATTTTTTTTTTTTCTATAGTATATTTAAACATAAATATTCGTTTTCTGCAATTACATTGTATACTTTAAAAAAACGGGACAACCCCATTATTATTATGTAAGTTACAGCTAATAATAAAACTATGTTCTCCATATATATTTTTTCTTATTTAATACACCATTGCTACATGATCCTAACCTAACCTACTGTATTTTTATAAAAAATATTTGATTACATTAATTTATAATTTTACTTATTATTGATAGGACAATACAATATTAATTACAAGTTGCAAATTTAAAATTGCTGTGCAAATAATTTTAAAAATATACTATATAATAAACGATAAAATATTCCAAGACCCTTATAATCCGATAATCGACAACCGGCGTGCAGTTTTGTTATTCAAACTTAAAATTTTTGATCGCGGCGTGCAGTTTATATACTCCGATTTATACATAGGTACCCTATCTCTTTAAATGATCATTGATAAATATTCTAAATTGTTAACTTTCCCATTATGTAGTTACCTATATTGTATAAAATTTTATATTCATGAAATGTCTTTGAATTTTACGTAAAAATATTTTGTTTGCCAATATTATTTGATCTTAAGTTTCTGATGATAGTGTATTTAGAGTCGAAGGTCTTTTTAGTTTGAGGATCTGATGTCAACTGACATATAGAACGAGTCTATGTGTTAAGGAAATCGCGATAGACTCTGTGTACGTGCTTAATAAAGAAAAAAAATGGAAAAAATATTCAGCAAAATTTGAGAATAAGAACAGGAAACCTTATAGTCGTATAAAATTATATCTACAAAAATTCATTTGAGTATTGAAACATTATAGCAAATTTCTAATTTAAAATACGTAATTTATAAGCGTTGTTTACAACATAACTACAGTAGAACCTCGCTAAATGAGTAATTCGCATAACGAGCGAAATAAATGATAAAAAAATGACTCGCTTAATGAGCGACGTTTTGCATACCGAGTGACGTAGATAGGGAAATCCCCGAATTGTTCGTGCCATTGCTACATCAGTCTATGTTTAGAACTCGTTGCGCTCAGCACCTTAGTGTCGTGTGTGTGATCACACATTTTTTCAAACTTATGTTCAAACATTATTTGTGATTTTTTTGTACTTACAAAGTTTAATAACCCTTGTAAAAATGCCCCCAAAGAAAATAAAATGGTTTATTCCGCGATAGAAGAAAAGATGAAGATGAAATCACGCTTCTTAACAATTTTCTTTGAATAAACGGTACACGTAACGTTTTTTTGAGTATTTTTTTTTAATTTCATTTTTTGAGTATTTTTTTTTAATTTCATTGTTCGAGTATTTTTTTTGGCTTGGAACGCATTATCGTATTTTACATTAATTTATATGGTAAAAACTGTTTTGCTTAACGAGTGTTTCGCGTTACGAGTAAGAGTCCGGAACGAATTATGCTCGTTATGCGAGGTTCCACTGTATTTTAAAAGATTTGTATACAATTATTTACTATTTCGTTTAGATACAGTGTTTAAATAAAACTAAAACTTAATTGACATCTATTTATCGGACGTCCATTAACTCAAAAGAGCCGAACCATTTTAACCTTCTACTGGTAGGTATATTGACCCAAAAGTTTTTTCTGATTACATGCCCGTTGGTTTGAAAATTTCTGAAATAACACCCTAATGTAATGAACTCGTTGATATCTTTCCAAAATAAATGATTAAAATAGAATATAAGCAAAAAATATACTAGGAAAAACGGTATTTTATAGAATTTCCCCTAATTTCTTTAGTAATGAACATAAACAAAGAACATACATTTTTTTAAACATTATATATAAATAATTAAAAAAATAGCCAACATTAAATAAGTAATTAAAACTAAAAAAATGCACGGCTTAGATATTCATAAAAATAAATACTTATTCTATACACTTTTTAGACTAGTCTGTTGTAAAATCCTCGGTTGGCCTTGAAATAAAAGCTATCAAACTCCATATTTTTGTAATCGTAATAAAATGTTCTATATAATATACACAGTGCTTCATCACAATTTTTAAAGTTGGCACTACTTGCGGTCAAACCGGAAGCTCAAAATTGTAAAAAACATTCAACGCAAATACATAATGTTTCTGTAATATCTACCTATCAAATTTCATTTCAATATCTATAAAATTTACTCGGTTCCACACATTTGCCCATCACTGTAATACTAACGTTAACGGTGACGAAATTTAATTTGCAAATAAAACAAAATTAACTGATTGAATTTTGGTGAAAACACTTGCACCGACGCAAAAGCAACTAACTTAAAGGTAGATGGAGCCATAAAGGCATAGTTTTCAAATTCTTCAATTGGCGTTAAATTTAAAATTCACAATGTCACCGGTAGAAGGCGTTTGTGCCCTACAACTTCAGCAAAAAATTTTTCCAAATTTACAATCTTCATAAACCAATTCATACGTAAAATTTTTTTGTAAATTTATATATTCTATAAATGTTTTATAGAAAAAAATGTAATACTACGTCAATTATCACAGTAAAAATTACAAAATACTGCTATTTTTACTGTTAATAGTTATATAAAATTACATAAATTTATATCACTTTTTTTTACAGTGCATAAGAATATACAATATTGAAACAATATACGAATTGCTAAATCGAAATTGATACATTGTAAGAATAAAATATAAAACGTTGTCAAATTTTAACAATTTTTTAAGCCAAAACATGTTTTCTTCTGCGAGGTGCGGTGGGGAACGGAATAGTTCAAATAGTACATATCTAACATCACCTTAAAGAGAAGACTTCAAATTTTTTCGGACACAAAATTTCATTCAGTTTCGTTCAAAATTGGCCGAGTTATAACTATTTGAAGTTCGGTAATTTTTCCGATTTTTCGAGTGGCGCGTTTTTTTTTTTGACGAGATTATCATGAAAAGTATGTTTATTATTTCATTGTCAGATATTTTTTATATTTCATTCTTACAATGTATCAATTTCGATTTAACAATTCGTATTGCAGTATTGTAATGTATGTTTTTTTGACGAGTGTATATGCATTTTAAAATAAAAACTGAATATATTATTGTTGAGAGTGAATCTAGCAGCCGATTCGTAGCAGCCGATTCGCGAGCGTACCATTGTAAACGTGCTGAGTCACCGCTAGCGCTATAGCAGTTATATATTGTATTTAACATGAAACTCGTTATAATTATTAAAAATAATGTAAATACAGATAATATTAACAATTTTTAAAAATCAATCTAATAATATTAAATAAAAGTAAATTTAAAGTAAAACGGAATACAAGAAAAGTTGCAATACATGTTATCAGAAAAAATAAAAAAAAAAATATTTCTAAGAAGTGCCTCACTTAAATTTTTTTACAGTGGATATCTACCCTCTTATAGATCATTTTCATCATATCGTTGATATAGATAGCAGCACCCGTACGAAATTCGGGAAATCGAAAAGAATTCAAAGTTTGTAATATAACGTAATAGAAAAAAAAAATTCAAAAAAATATTTCTAAGAGGTGTCTCACTTTAATTTTTTTTATAATGGATATCTATCCTCTTATAGAATATTTTCACCATATCCTTGATGTAGCAGTACCCGTACTAAACGCGGGAAATCGAACAGAATTCAAAATTGTAACATAACATAATAGAAAAAACATTCAAAAGAAAATGTTTCTAAGATGTGTCTCACTTTAATTTTTTTACAGTGGATATCTACCCTCTTATGGAACATATTCGCCATATCGTTGATATACGTACGAAACTTTGCAATTTTTGTTTTTTGAATTGTTTCGCCATTATCATACATTATAACTTTCAATTCATTTCGATTACCCGAGTTACTTACGGGTGCTACTATATCAGTGACATGGTGACCTCTAAAAAATATTTTTTTTGAATTCAATTTCTACATAATATTTTGTGAATAAAATAGTCAAAAAAAAAAAATAAACCAACATAGATAAACATCTGTTTATCTGTAGAATCTAAAATCACTAGTTTTAACCTTTTTTGACGATTTTTTTTTGCTGTTTTACAATACACAAAATTTTAGTAATATTTTGTTTAGTTACTACTTACAACAGCTCCACGTGAAAAAAAAATATTAAAAATTTATTTTAGGGTAATTTGTTGGTACTTGTTAAAAGGTTTATTTTGATAAAAACATAACAGATATAACAATATTTTTTAGAAAATTGCCTCATTATAGCATTATTTAATAAAATATCTAAAAGTATTTCCAGAAAAAACTAAATTTAATACAAAACGGCGTTAGAAAACTATTTTAGAAATTTTAATTGAGATTAAATTTTAAGTACTACTATAATATTTAAAAATTATTAATTTTTTGGTAGTTTATAGTAATTGTAGCATAAATAATTCATAAGATTTCATTTATTAAGGAAGATCTAACTATTCATTATTATATCAATTTTTATCATTACCAGTCGTTTTCTTCAGAATCATGAAGTAAATTTTGATACAAAGTTGTTTTAATTTCGATAAATTAAAATATTTTGTAAACATAACTATATTAATATACTTTAATAATACGCAAAATATTGAGATTTTTAATTTTTTATATTATTATTAATATATCTACTTTATTTTAAAGAAAATTATATTTGAATTAAATTAACAATAAGTCAGAATTTAGTACTTCAAATTTATTTTACTATTCATTTAAATCAATAATATCAACATAAGTTGAAATTATTTAACTCTTATTAATATTAGCCAATTATTCTTTTTGATATTAGTAATTTTTGTTTTGGAACAGATTATTTTTATTTAATTTAATTTTACTTTATTTTTATTGTTATTTTTTTTCTAATTATAAATGAATTTGAAGAACTAAATTTTGAGTTACTTTGATTCAAATATAAAATTATAGTTATTTTTGCAAATTATATTAATTTAATTACAACAACTTTGAAACAAAATTTAGTATATGTTTTTAAAGAAAAAGTTTATTCTAAAGAAAACGACAATTAATGATGAAATTCGATATAAAATTTAAAAAATTATATGTTATATATTTTATATACCGGAAATACTATATATTATTATATATTTTGTTTGTATCAAAATAAACCATTTAACAAGTACCATCAATTACATTGAAAAATATTTAATAAATTTATTGATAATATTTTTTTATATATGGAGCCATTGCAAATAAACAAAATAATATTAATAAAATTATATAATGTATTATGTGGATGAAACTATAGAGTTGCTTGTCTGGATAGAAATGTTTGGAGAAAACTAATTTGGAGATTGTGAAAAGAGTTTGTGCCACACTCTTTTGGGTAAATAGTATGATTGTATATGTATTTATGTGTATACTTAAAAAAAAATCTTGAAAAATTTTTCATTTCCCGTTGTTGTAATAGCTAACACATGTGCATTTCTTGACCACATCCTTTTCGTTGATAACAATTGAACAGAGAATTGTACAAATATCATCCCTATAGTTAAAAGGGATAAAACCGATATTAGTTTGGTCTTATATAATGTAATTATTTTTAAAATTGGTCTTAACTTTGCTCTTTAATTATGATTGCACATTCTTTGTTGACCTATTGCGTTTTTATAATGTCATTAATTAATTTATCATTAGAAATTTTTGAAAATAAATTTTCCATATTTTTTAAGTTTTATAAAAATTTAAAACAAAACATAACAAATTATATTAATATTGGCATTAATACAAAATATCCCGAATGGCTAAATCATGAAAATATTTGTATACACTGCACAGAAATTTTATTATCGATTTTTTAATAAATATAAAAATTAAATTAATATTAAAGCTAGAATTAAAATCTTGTTTATTACCATTTATTGCTTATATAAACTTAAAAATCTGCAGCATAAGTAAAATATTTATTTCAATATCAATATATTTGTAATGTAATAATAAATTCTAAATTCACATTAAAATTTTGTTGTGGTACTTACTTATTAGAAAATTATTAATATTAATATAATATTTTTTATTAACATATTATGTATAAAAATATATGATGACTATTATATATGTACATTATACAGTTTATTTGTTTAGTATATTGTCTGATATTTTTATACATACCTACTTTTTAAATTCACATCATTCATTATTTAATTCATATTATCTATTAAAAATATTAAAATACTTATTTTATTTTATCAATAATTAACAGCAAGAACATTAATTTTAAAAAACATTAAGTAATATTATTATTAAAAATGAAAGAAAAATTAAAATGTACAAGACAAGAGACAAAATTTAGAATACGAATTCACAAAAGAATTTTTTTTTCTAAGGAAAAAAGGTCATGAATTCTCAGAAATTCTTAAACTTTAACATGTTCTTAAATTTCTGGTTTAAAACTACAGTATGATTTGTATTTCTGCTATTTTATCTACTAAACATATGTGTCGCTAGCGATCAACTAATACCGCATTTACGCCTCACATTCCCTAGTCCATAAATATTTGAATACCACTTTTTGTATATGCATTGTACCTCTTCCCAGTGGCGAAGCCAGGGGGTGTTAGGGGGGTTAAACCCCCTCCCCCTCCCCAAAACCTAAACGACCAAAAACATACGTATGTGAAATATGAAATATGTTATTTTACTTTCATTTTTATAAACATAATTATTCTTGCTCTTTATTAATTATAGTATTATCTTTATTGATTAATATTAGTAACCCCCCCCCTTGACTACGTTTCTGGCTACGCCACTACCTCTTCCTATATTATATTCTATTTGGTATTATATAAGCCAAGTAAGAAATAACAAGGGTAAAGCCACGTTTAATCACAGCATCATGATGACATACAACAAATTACCAGCAAAAATAAAAAATTCAACAAACACAAGAGAATTCAAAAAAAGCTAATTTTGTACATGACACAATGAAACAATAAATTAAAGTATATTTTAGATAGTGATAGTACAATAATTATAGTTATAGAATGTCTCAAAATAAATGCAAAATGACTTCGACTTCTTAATTTCGCCTAATCCATCACCACAGGTTATTTTCCTACCTGAGTGGCCAGGAGCGGATTATCAAATTTACAGTAACAAACCGGTAAATATACAATATATACTATTAGACATGTCATTGAAATTGAAAACTAATATTTTGATGAACATAATGTTGTAAACGATTTTATAATAAATGTAAATAGTAGTGTAATAAGTAGTAATAGCGAAAGTGACGAAAGCATTATTGTTGATTATTTTGATTAATTATGTATATATTTTTATTCATATGAATTTAATGTTATCTCTCGGTAATTCAAAATATTATTGTATTAACTAGTTACGTTTAAAATTAAATGAATAACTGGATAACTATATTTGATGTGTTTTAAATTTAGTAAGAAAAATGTTGAATACCTCTCTGTTCTTTTACCCTTATAATCCGCTTAATCAACTACCTGCTAGGATAGGCGGAGAAGTTATTTTGCATTTATTTTGAGACATTTTTTTTTTTAAATAAAATGCAAATTTAAAAATTAAAAAATAAGTAAATGATACTCTTATACCAGTTATATAACTGTCCGAGTAACATTAGTTACACATACACACACTATATATATATAAATATATAGATATATTGTAAAATGATATAATAAAATTTAAAAAAAATCACATTGTAAACAAAACCAAACTAAAACAGTTCACAATACTTGTAAAAGTCGGCGTCTTCAAATAAAAGCAATATAATATTGTGAAAATAACACTGTTTATAACTAGTAGGGCTGCCAATAAAACCCAAACCCTCAACCTAGTTTTAAATATGTCTAGGACGACAAAATTTTAGAAAAAATATAATACCGATTAAACTATATAAGATATAAGAATAGTTTTAAAAATAATAAAGTGTTTGTTCTGTGTTTACAATAATTTAAAATTGTAGTGTCTAGTGGCCCACCAGAAGTTTTCAACAAAAACAATGCAATTATAAACATACAAAACCCGATATTTTTATTAGCAATTTACACGAACCTTTTTAACGATAAACATGCAAATAAATGCACGAGTACAACCTAAATAAAGTTACAGATAATAAAAAACTTACCTTTTTGTAGAAAATATTCCGGTTATCTGTGTCGAGATTTAATATATAATCTAGCAGCACAGGATTTTCGTATATAATCGCCATTTTATTTTAAAGATAAATTTAAACACTTTATAAACACAATTTATTATGTTTCTCGAACCAAAGTTCACAACATACTGATTGTGTACATCAAGGTTGCGTTGTTGCGTATCTGTGTTCTGTGCTGTAGTATAGTTTCTCTAAGGCTATTGAATAGACTCGGTACCCAAAGAGGCTGTCCGTTTCAGCGGGTGGTTGGGTTGTTTGGCGCACAGGCATGGATTGCAGAAATTTAGATTTACGAATTATTTTACCGTTAAACCAATACAACTGATTATAGAAATTTTAGTGTTACTTAGAAAAAGTACTTTTACAGTTATATTCTATATAAAATGCGGTAACTGATGTTTGAAATTCAGTTGAAGTTCATCAGCACATTTAGTAAACATTAAAAATGTTGCAAAGCGAGACCGAGAATTTTGAAAAAAGTCTTATTTTGAAAAATCCCAAGGATCCCTCCTTGTCAAATTTTTAAAAATTCAGTTTTTAATGTTTTTCTTTTAAACGATGCATTGTAGA
This sequence comes from Clivina fossor, assembly GCA_963966155.1. NCBI lineage: Eukaryota > Metazoa > Arthropoda > Insecta > Coleoptera > Carabidae > Clivina > Clivina fossor. The sequence continues at coordinate 2,920,150 of OZ014554.1, read as the reverse complement.
ATAATGATTTTTTCACTCAATTATTATACTTATTATTCCCCATTTTTTCATGTTATGCTTATTTTCCTACACCTCATAGTTTTTGAAAAAAAAAAAATAAAAACCAAAAAATCAAAAAAAAATTCTAGCGCCCAAACGGCACATGCTAGCAAATTAAAACTAAAACCAAATAATAGAACCTTTTATGTCCTATCGAAAAGTATTCTAAGTATTTCTTCGAATTTTACTCGAGAAAGTAGTATATTGCAATTTATCGAAATTACATGTTAAACGCCCATACGAACTTGACGAACGAACACCCGGTATATATATATATATATATATATATATATATATATATATATATATATATATATTGAGAAAATTTATATAACGGGATACGGTATATGATTGACTAGGTTATTAAAATGCTAGCATTTAATATCTATCAATTTATTACAAATCCTATATTTCGCCACACATTTGTGGCTTCTTCAGGGAAGCACTGAAATAATTTTTTAGAAAAACAAAAAAAAATTATTACAATCGTTAAAACCAAAACAATACAGTTTAAATTAACATAGTATGTAAAAACTTACAAGTATGACCAGATATTTAATTGCTGTTGTAGTAAATGAATATTTTTAAAAATGGTATGCTTTTTCTGTTTTCATTCTCATTCAATGTAAAACTCTTTTTTGTAATCCAAGTTAACACAAAACGAACAAATTAAAAAATTTTTTTAAAATTATACACAGATAATTAACACTTATACAAGTCAATTATTAAAATAATAAATAGAATAAATATAATAAATAGTTAAAAAACAATATAATAGTTATAAATTAAAACAAATGTAATTTTATACGTTATACAAACAAAAAAAAACTGAAAAATATAAATAAATTTTACTGTTTTTTCAAAAACCAATTAAAATTCAAAATTAACAAACAAGTCGAATCCTAAAAAACAAGAAGAAAAAATTGATTCATAATTGAAATTAAAAGTGTGCGCATGTCAAAACAAAAAAAAAAAAAAATTTTTTTAAAAATTAAGTTGATAAAAACAATTAAAAATTTTGGCGCTGCTATGAAGTTGAACAGGTTACTAAGAAGAAAAAGTTTTTATCGACCGTATTGACGATTGATCAATGTTCATTATGTTGGCATATACGGAGATAGAGTTTCTGATATCAGATTTGTTATTAATTACATTCTGTCTGTTTTGAGTGATATGGTATGATTCAAGCCATAAACGCTTGAAATAATTGTTCTCCACATCCAGAATGTAAGGATTGTCATAATCAGGATGGTGTGATGAACTTCTTACATGTACTGCCAAAGCACATAACTTGTTAGTCTTATTTTGATCGCTTTTGTGCTGTGTCAGTCTGTTTTTTAGGTTCTGTAATGATGTGCCAATGTAAAATTTTTCACACGAACATTTAATAGCATAGATAGTGTTAATGGTGGCTAATTTGGACGTTTTATCCTTCACTTTTGTGTACAAGTTGCTTATAGTTTTACTGTTTTTATTAACAAATCTGATATTATCATCATCTTGAAACACTGATATGATTTTGCTCGATAATTGATTGATGTTTGTCAACGAAATATATGTTATTTTGTTGTTGCTATTTTCGTTATTGTTACTGATTGTAGTTGGTTGAGTATTGTTATTGTATAGCAAGGTATTTATCAAGCTTGCAGGGTAACCATTTTCAATAAAGAGTGTTTTGGCTATTTTTAAATTTTTATCCAATAACGACGTGTGGCTAATTTTAGTGATTCTAGTTTTCATGTTCAAAATTACATTCTTTTTTGTGTTAAAACTGTGATTGGATGCATAATGGATGTAGCGCCCTGAATGCAAAGATTTTCTATACCAATCTAAAGTAATAACTTGTTCGGTAGATCTAATCAACTTCGTATCCAGAAACGGTATTGATCTTTCAATCTCTTGTTCTATAGTAAATTGTATGTTAGTATTATAATTATTGAATACTTGTAGAATTTCATCTAGTCCTGTTTTAGGTATAGCTGTTACAATATCGTCCACAAATTTGTAGATGAACGGCAAAGTAAAGGATAGATTTGAGACACAAGCATCTAAAACCATATCCATCACGTATTGTGCAATAATAGGACTAATTTTAGAACCCATAGCACACCCTAAAATCTGATGAAAATATTCTCCGTTGAACATGAAAATATTAGATTGATAGATGAAAGTTAAAATGTCAATATAATTTTTCCAATGGTATGTTCGTGTGAAGCGTGATAACATCCCATTTATTTCTTATAGCCGTTATTGTGATTTGCAAGTCAATGTTGGTAAATAAGCTAATAACATCCAGACTGATTAGTACATAATTCTCGGTATCTTTTTGTTTTGTACAAGATCAGCGAATTGAAACGAATCTTTGACGAAATAATCATTGTTGTGATTATATGATTGTGCTAAGATTCTTGAAACCATGTTACAAAGCGGTTCTGAAGGAGTGTTTATATTTGCTATGATCGGTCTTAGAGCCAAATCCTGTAAATAAGTGTTAATTATCTGTGTATAATTTTAAAAAATTTTTTAATTTGTTCGTTTTGTGTTAACTTGGATTACAAAAAAGAGTTTTACATTGAATGAGAATGAAAACAGAAAAAAGCATACCATTTTTAAAAATATTCATTTACTACAACAGCAATTAAATATCTGGTCATACTTGTAAGTTTTTACATACTATGTTAATTTAAACTGTATTGTTTTGGTTTTAACGATTGCAATAATTTTTTTGTTTTTCTAAAAAATTATTTCAGTGCTTCCCTGAAGAAGCCACAAATGTGTGGCGAAATATAGGATTTGTAATAAATTGATAGATATTAAATGCTAGCATTTTAATAACCTAGTCAATCATATACCGTATCCCGTTATATAAATTTTCTCAACTTATATTCACGGTAGTTATTCTTAATTAACTTACTCAATCATGGGATTTTTCAACTTACTGCTCAACACCTATGGCAGTGAATACAGCACATTATATAAAACCTGGGCAACAATTCGAACTAAATTAGCATCATTTCGTAACAGAAGGATATTTTTACTTCAGTGTAAAAAACACAACATTTTTCCGAATCACATCACAAACGGCATTAAGGGAATTATGACTTTATTGAGAATAGAGGATAAGAAAACTATTAAAAAAATTCTAAAATTTAACAATAATATTAAACAACAGATACTCAATTTGGAAATCAGAATTACTAACACTGTAATACAAGAATTGGAAACAAAATTAACAACAACAACTAATGCAATAAATATGTTTAACAATCCGGAACAACTTAACACTTTCAAGGAATTTATTAAAAGACAAAAAGCAACATATAATAACACATTTCGCAATATAAAAAATTCAAATATTAAAAAATTCAATAAACTTAAACTTGAACAAAAACAAAACTTCATGACAATTCCTAAACAATGGTTCAAAAATATTTCGCACGTTCAAATCCCGGATGAAATAGCACAATTTTTGGCTTTAGGTGGCAAATTTGGCATCGACATCAACAAATCCGAAATTAATGTTAAACACTTGCTGGCTGAGACAGAATTGGCCATATCAAAAACCTCTTTGGATTCAGATGTAATTCGCGCAAAAACTACCAATTTAATTACTAATTATCTTAACAATAATAAATATACTTATAATTATTTAAATGAATTATATTACAAAACAAAAAAATTTCTAAACGAACATCCCGAATTATTAATTACGACATCGGATAAAGGTAATGTTACAGTAGCTATGAACAGAGATACTTACAACGAAATGAGCATAGCATTATTAAATGATCATAAATATTATAAAAAAGTCAGAACAGATATGACCAACTCCACCCAAATCAAAGCCAACAAAATTGTCAAAGATCTAAAAGACAAGAAATATATTACAGATACAGAAGCCAAGACATTAACAACATATAATAGCACTGTTGCAAAATTTTATGCCCTACCAAAAGTTCACAAACAGGATTTGGCTCTAAGACCGATCATAGCAAATATAAACACTCCTTCAGAACCGCTTTGTAACATGGTTTCAAGAATCTTAGCACAATCATATAATCACAACAATGATTATTTCGTCAAAGATTCGTTTCAATTCGCTGATCTTGTACAAAACAAAAAGATACCGGAGAATTATGTACTAATCAGTCTGGATGTTATTAGCTTATTTACCAACATTGACTTGCAAATCACAATAACGGCTATAAGAAATAAATGGGATGTTATCACGCTTCACACGAACATACCATTGGAAAAATTTATTGACATTTTAACTTTCATCTATCAATCTAATATATTCATGTTCAACGGAGAATATTTTCATCAGATTTTAGGGTGTGCTATGGGTTCTAAAATTAGTCCTATTATTGCACAATACGTGATGGACATGGTTTTAGATGCTTGTGTCTCCAATCTATCCTTTACTTTGCCGTTCATCTACAAATTTGTGGACGATATTGTAACAGCTATACCTAAAACAGGACTAGATGAAATTCTACAAGTATTCAACAATTATAATACTAACATACAATTTACTATAGAACAAGAGATTGAAAGATCAATACCGTTTCTGGATACGAAGTTGATTAGATCTACCGAACAAGTTATTACTTTAGATTGGTATAGAAAATCTTTGCATTCAGGGCGCTACATCCATTATGCATCCAATCACAGTTTTAACACAAAAAAGAATGTAATTTTGAACATGAAAACTAGAATCACTAAAATTAGCCACACGTCGTTATTGGATAAAAATTTAAAAATAGCCAAAACACTCTTTATTGAAAATGGTTACCCTGCAAGCTTGATAAATACCTTGCTATACAATAACAATACTCAACCAACTACAATCAGTAACAATAACGAAAATAGCAACAACAAAATAACATATATTTCGTTGACAAACATCAATCAATTATCGAGCAAAATCATATCAGTGTTTCAAGATGATGATAATATCAGATTTGTTAATAAAAACAGTAAAACTATAAGCAACTTGTACACAAAAGTGAAGGATAAAACGTCCAAATTAGCCACCATTAACACTATCTATGCTATTAAATGTTCGTGTGAAAAATTTTACATTGGCACATCATTACAGAACCTAAAAAACAGACTGACACAGCACAAAAGCGATCAAAATAAGACTAACAAGTTATGTGCTTTGGCAGTACATGTAAGAAATTCATCACACCATCCTGATTATGACAATCCTTACATTCTGGATGTGGAGAACAATTATTTCAAGCGTTTATGGCTTGAATCATACCATATCACTCAAAACAGACAGAATGTAATTAATAACAAATCTGATATCAGAAACTCTATCTCCGTATATGCCAACATAATGAACATTGATCAATCGTCAATACGGTCGATAAAAACTTTTTCTTCTTAGTAACCTGTTCAACTTCATAGCAGCGCCAAAATTTTATAATTGTTTTTATCAACTTAATTTTTAAAAAAATTTTTTTTTTTTGTTTTGACATGCGCACACTTTTAATTTCAATTATGAATCAATTTTTTCTTCTTGTTTTTTAGGATTCGACTTGTTTGTTAATTTTGAATTTTAATTGGTTTTTGAAAAAACAGTAAAATTTATTTATATTTTTCAGTTTTTTTTGTTTGTATAACGTATAAAATTACATTTGTTTTTAATTTATAACTATTATATTGTTTTTTAACTATTTATTATATTTATTCTATTTATTATTTTAAAAATTGACTTGTATAAGTGTTAATTATCTGTGTATAATTTTAAAAAATTTTTTTAATTTGTTCGTTTTGTGTTAACTTGGATTACAAAAAAGAGTTTTACATTGAATGAGAATGAAAACAGAAAAAAGCATACCATTTTTAAAAATATTCATTTACTACAACAGCAATTAAATATCTGGTCATACTTGTAAGTTTTTACATACTATGTTAATTTAAACTGTATTGTTTTGGTTTTAACGATTGCAATAATTTTTTTGTTTTTCTAAAAAATTATTTCAGTGCTTCCCTGAAGAAGCCACAAATGTGTGGCGAAATATAGGATTTGTAATAAATTGATAGATATTAAATGCTAGCATTTTAATAACCTAGTCAATCATATACCGTATCCCGTTATATAAATTTTCTCAACTTATATTCACGGTAGTTATTCTTAATTAACTTATATATATATATATATATATATTTTAGGGTGTCCCTTAAGAGGGGTCAAAATTTTTTTTTCTTTTTTCACCCCCTACATAGTCTCCAAATATGCTAAAAAAAATTATAAAAATACTCTCACATTTTTACTCGTTGGTTAAGTGGCCCCCCCTAAGCCCATATGTATTTTGATAATCGAGCTTATAAGTGAATATTTTCACTTATATTTCTAATGCAAAATACAAAAATTTTCATTGTAGTACAAAATTAGTATATAATTAGCCCAAAATTATGACATATTTTCTTCTTAATTTTGGCAAAGTGGGGGCGCCAACTATATGGAGCTCGGTAAATATTCATTTTTTGTCATAGTGGCGCCATCTAGAAATGGTTAAAACTCAATTTTGACCTCAGATTTGTACTGAGCGAAGTTAAATACCTTTACGTTTTTTTCTGGCGTGATTTAGTTAAGCTCGATTATCAAAATACATATGGGCTTAGGGGGGCCACTTAACCAACAATTAAAAATGTGGGAATATTTTTATAATTTTTTTTTTAGCATATTTGGAGACGATTTAAGGGGTGAGAAAAGAAAAAAAAAATTTGACCCCTCTTAAGGGACACCCTAATATATATTATATATATATATATATATATATATATATATATATATATATATATATATATATATATATATATATATATAGGTATGCATAAACTATTTTTCAACTTCGATTATAATTACGAAAACGCTATAGAATCTAGCCATATATCCGATATTATTATAATGCACTTGATAATAATTATACATAATATTGCATCTTGTCTTAGTAATTAATAATTTACTTAGTGATTAATGCTTAACAAAACCGATTATAATGCAATTATTTGCTTAATCCGCTAACTATATTAATAAAAAGTGACATCTATTCAATTATGTTCGGATTTCTGCTTTATTGAAGTTCATTTGCAAAATATGAATGTTCGTAAGCATAAAAATTTTTGTTAAAAATAATAGTTGGCTAAATGAAATTTCCTGGATTCCGTAAGTAATTTTGTTGCAAAAAAAATGTTAATATAATCCAAGAATTTTCATTTTAACGAACCACTGTTTTTAACGAAAATGTGTATTAATACGGGCATAAGTCGATTAATTTTGCTAAATTTTTTCTTTAAATTGAAGTGAAATATTCCAGTTCTTAAATGGCAAAATTATTGTTGTTTGAGTATATATAATGCAGTTTTGGTGCCTACGTTGATGCATGGTAATAAATGTTGGGTTTGGTTGCAAAAGCATAAACGGAAAATTACTGCTGTGGAAATGAGATTTTTACGTGGGGTATGTGGTGTAACTAGGAGAGATCGGGTACAAAATAGATTAGTGTATGATGAGTGTAAAATTGAAAAAAATGTTGTAGCAAAAGTTGGTGGTAGTCAATCAAGATGGTTCGGACATGTTGAGCGAATGTCTAATAAACGTTTGGCTAAAAAGATTTATTTAAATGATTTTGATGGTATACGTTTTCGTGGACGGCCGATGAGTAGTTGGAGTGGTATGATTGAGAGTGTTTCGCGTGAGCAAACGTTTTCAAGTAGTGGGAATAAAAGAGCATATATGAAAGGAATTATGAATGTGGATGAAGCAAACGTTGCTTGTTTGGATAGGAATGTTTTAAGGCGATTGATTTCGGGATGATGAAAAGAGTTTGTGCCACACCCTTTTGGGTACATACATGGCGTGATTGTGTATGTATGTATATTAATTACAACCCAATTATCGTTAGTTCTATTGTACGTCATCTTTTTTGTTACAAACCTAATGACACCAAAAATTAATGTACTTAATATATTTTGTAAATACATTTGCATGTTATTTTATATAAGATAGTATTTAAATTGCTTGAATCAAAATGTTATGTTATATTTATTTGGTTATATTTACAAATAAATACGTACTATTAATATTTTGACATTTGTATTTATACTTTGCAACAATGACTATTTTTGCTAAATAGTATATTTACATTAAAAAACAATAAACAGACATACTCTTTCCACTTTCCGGAAATCAGTGTCTTTCAAACGTCCCTATAGAAAATTAGAAGTGAATATGATTAAAAGTGAATTGCTCTCGAATTATTCTTACCTCTTGCGTCTGGTTCGACTTGAATTCGCGTAGATATGATCCAATGCCAGCGGGGAGTGCGCAAATTATTGCTAGCATCCAAATTAGGGCAGCTGTAGCTATTGTTATACGGGTACCTCTGCGACCGCCTCCTGAAACAAACTCATATTCTTAATTTTTATGAAATATATTTTTAGATTGTAATTACATACATACACAATCACGCCAAGTACCCAAAAGTGTGTGGCACAAACTCTTTTCATCATTCCGAAATCAGTCGCCTCCAAACATTCCTATTCAAACAAGCAACTTTCGCTTCATCCACATTCATAATTCCTCTCATACATGCTCTTTTATTCATACTACTTGGAAACCTTCGCTCACGCGAAACACTCTCAATCTTACATGTCCGAACCATCTTAACTGACTAACACCAACTTTTCCTACAACGTTTTTTTTTAATTTCACACTCATCATACGCTAATCTATTTCGTACCCAATTTTTCCTATTTACACCACATACCCCACGTAAAAATCTCATTTCCAAAGCAGTCATTTTCCGTTTATGCTTTTGCAACCAAACCCAACATTCACTACCATACATCAACGTAGGCACCAAAACTGCATTATATATACTCAAACGGGGTGGCTTCTTTGGAAACATTTACATTTCTAGCAAAAGTTCCCAAAGCACCCAAAGTACCTTACAACAGCAGCATTTACTCTCCTTTCAATTTCACAATCAAAACGGCCATCTCTAGACAGCAAACTACCCAAATACACAAATTCATCTACCTGCTCTAAACGTGCACCATCAATATATACATTACATTCAGTCATCAAGTAATTAAGTTTTTAAAACTGATATAATAGTATATTATGTTATATATTGTATAACATGCATTTAGAAAATCATGATATAAAATTTGAAGATACTGTAATAATTGCAAGACGAATCAATATTAACAGCAGATTGATAAGACGAAGCAACAATAATTTACACAGATAACATCAATCAGTATGACGTAGTATTGATTTAAATAAAATTTGGATTCTTTTAATTAAAATTTATAAATTTCATGATCTAGTTATTATTTTGTTACCTAGTTGTTTATTGTTATTTATTTTGAATTTGGAAGGTCTGTTGAGGAACAAATAAATTCTTCAATTTTCTAGATAAAAATCTTTAATAATATGGACGTTCCGGCTTTTATTAATTTGTCAAAGCCATCTTCAGCAAATAACTAACAATAGCACTAACAACTAATTATATCATAGAATATTATACATATATACATCAAAAAATCAAAATTATTCAAATAAATCTTTTTAACCAAACGTTCATTAGACATTCGCTCAACATGTCCGAACCATCTTAACTGACTAACACCAACTTTTGCTACAACATTTCTTTCAATTTCACACTCATCATACACTAATCTATTTCGTACCCGATTTCTCCTATTTACACCACATACTCCAAGTAAAAATCTCATTTCCACAGCAGTCATTTTCCGTTTATGCTTTTTCAACCAAACCCAACATTCACTACCATACATCAATGTATGCACCAAAACTGCAAGTATTGTTATTATACTAGGAACCGAAAAAAGAAAATTTGAAGATTCTGTTATTTACTGTAAATGTCATTTGTATCAGTTTTCCTGATGAAGACGGACATTGAGTACATCCAAACGTTGACTATTAATAAATATTAGTACAGAACTATTACCTAAACCCATTTTATTTTAATATAATATATTTTGAAAGATTTTTTATTCTGTTAATTCTTAATCTTCCTAATTTTTTATAACAATACTGTAATATATTTTATCTACAACTGCTTTGTTATATGGTCATTATATATATATATATATATATATATATATATATATATATATATATATAAAATCAGATAAATAATATTAGTCTTTATAGCCCAAGGGAAATAAAATACTAGTCTTTATTAACCAAGGTTAATAAAATATTAGTCATTATTAACCAAGGAAAATAAAGAAACAATCTTTATTAACTTGATTTCCGTACGCACGCTTCGTTGCAAGGCAACATCAACAAACTAAATATCTCTACGCCAGATGGCAGCAGTTATCAGTCAAAGTAATAAAATGACAGTTGTAGTTAGTTAGTTAGTTGTTGTTAACATCATAGATTTAAATAAGTAAGTACAATATTAAAAATATATAAGCAGTTGTAGATAAAGTATAGTATTTGACTTGCAAATAATGCCTACAATGCCTACGAGGATGTTTTATTCCCCTCGCTACGCTCGTGGAGTAAACAACATCCTCGTACATTATAGGTGCCATTATTTGCTCCTTAAATAATATACTATTATATTATCATGAAATATTTAGCCTTAGTATATTAAACTTTACTAAATACAATTAGCGCATTGTCAAGGGATTTCTATTTCATGAACAATTAGTTTTTTGTTATGTCTGATTCTGACAAATTTTGCTGATACTATATATAACAATAACTTCAAGTAATTACGTTAATGTCGTTTCAATACAGAAATATAATTATTATAGCAACTAATACTTCAAAGTAAACTGTGCTCCAATAATAGGAATCAATTTTATACATAACTAACAATAAGTCTGAAACACAAGTATGTGTTACAATATCCCTGCAGCACTATATTTTACTTAACCTATTCTGGGTTGATTCACAAATGACTGGCAGATAAACGCGCACGTACATACGTACACATGCACGCACACACACACACACACACACACACACACACACACACACGCACACGCACGCACACACACACACACACACACACACACACACACACACACACACACACACACACACACATACGTATAAGGCAGTACTCAAAAGTATTGAGATTTAAAAATTTGACTCTAGTTAAGAATAAAATAATTTTCCTTAAACCACAAATAATAATTTTGAAAAAAGCTATATACGTATTTCGAAAGCTAAGCTTTCATTATCAGTAGCAAAAGTTAAAACTAAAGTCCTAATCAGTGATCTAAAATTACACAGATACTCAACTTACCCAATGTTATTTCACCACTGGTTACGTTATTAGTACGTATACCGTTAAAAATATCAAACTTCACGATAAAAATGTTGCTAGATGGCAGCACTAGGGTTGACTAATCCCGAAATATAAAAAAACAACCCTCGTAATACTTTGTTTTTCTATTGATATCTGTTTACAAGCATTGCTACAAGCAGCTGTTAAGTATTTAGTAAAATACTTTTTAAAACATTTCCAATAGATAATATAATACTATTAATTAATACATATTAATTAGGACATCTTGAGCAAATGCCCAATGAACGTTTGGTTAAAAAAATTATATGAATAATTTTGCAGCTATACATTTGCATGGACTTCCGATGAGTAGTTGGAGTGGTATAATTGAAAGTGTTTTGTGTGAGCGGAAGTTTCCAAGTAGTAAAAATAGAAGAAAATATATGAGAGAAATTATGAATTATGAATGTGACAGAAAGTGAAGTTGCTTGTCTGGATAAGAAAGTATCTAGAAAACTGAGTTTGTGATACAGCTTTTGGGTAAATGGCTTGATTGTATATGTATGTATGTATATAATTTAATTAAAATTACATATTAAAAAATATTACTCTCTCTTTGTATATGTGTTATCTATTTGAAATAATATAAAAATTATATTTTAAAAGACTAGTATCATCATTAATTATTATTTTTTTAATGAATTTTTATATATTAAAATCATAAGCAGTACATATCAGGCCAGCTAAGTTAATCACACTATTTAGATGGTCAATGCCCCCAAAAACACATGATTTCGACGTTAAATACTGAATGTGGCTATTTTGAACCTTATGTTAGTCAGTTAAGATGGTTCGGACATGTTGAGCGAATGTCTAATGAACGTTTGGTTAAAAAGATTTATTTGAATGATTTTGATGGTATACGTTTGCCTGGACGTCCGATGAGAGTTGGAGTTGAGAGAATGGCTTGCGTGAGTGAAAGTTTCCAAGTAGTAGGAATAATAAGAACATGTATGAGAGAGGAATTGTAAAATGTGGATGAATCGAATGCTGCTTGTTTGGATAGGAATGTCTGGAGGCGACTGATTTCGGGATGATGAAAAGAGTTTGTGCCACACCCTTTTGGGTACATGGCGTGATTGTGTATGTATGTATGTACCAGAAATCTATCGACAATTTTTCAACGCTTAAGACCTGTAGAGGGGCTACACCTAATCTATTGTTAAATTGAAAATCTAGTTACTTTTAGACCCACCCTTGGCTTGTGCTAATGAACAATTCGATTTTGCACAGGAAATCGAACTTGGTTGTCAGACCCCTATCGCATTTCAGATTAGTTGGCGTATATGTCACATATATATTCAACAGTAATTACTTGATAATTAAAGCCTGAATTACTCGCGTATTATTTAGTGTGAAAATAGAATATATATATATATATATATATATATATATATATATATATATATATATATATATATATATATATATAAACTCACCCTTCCGTTAAATAGTACAGCTTTGTTAGAAAAATGTTTTCTCATTCTTAATATATTATTTATAATTTATTAATTGTCAAACTAAACTATTTTAAATTTTTATGTGAAGTAATATTTTTTTAAGTTTATTTCTTAGTTTTTAATTTTAGTTTTAAAAGTTCTTATTTTATCTTTAATATATAAAAATAAAATTTGAAACATATTTTCTTAATATTTTTAAATAAATGTTTAGAAGAATTAAATATTGTTTTAGATATTTAAGGAAAAGTATCCAAGTTCTCTGGATCGAAAAAATCGATTTTTTGTTTTTTAAACAAAATTAATGCTATAAGTGTGTAGAATATGTGGCCGAAACTATTTTCCCAAATTCAAAAAAATACGAAGTTATAGCCAAAAAACGTAGAAACGTACACGGCCGCCGTCAAATAGAGATTTAAAAATACTTAAAACTTATTTCCTCAAAACGTACTTATTCGTCATGACTCCCCATTGATAACTCCAACAATTTTGAATCTTTTTGGACAATCTCGATCTAAATTTTCGATTTGTTTATTTAAAAAATGTATTAACACTTTTATAGCGATAATTTCAGTAAAAACTTTTTTTTTTGTCAAAATGCCATAATTTTGTTCATTTTCAAAAAAATCGTAGGAGAGGCGATATTCGTACTCTTAATCTTCAAAGAAGTTTAATGGATAATTTTTTTTTTTTCATTGCACAAGCGGTAATCCCCAGAGCAATCGAGGCACTTTTTTTTGGAGGCCCTTTTGCGGAACGTCATTTTGCGGAAATGCAACAATAAAAAACAAACTATCGGGATGTGTTATTATAACTCGATTCCAAAATATTAATTCCTTTTTGAGCTGTGCGCGTTTGAAAATAACAAATGTTTTTAACTCTGGAGAATTGGGCTACCATTTTAAATAATTAATTGCTTATATATCCATATTATTTGTAATGTATACCGACAAATTTATCAAAAATTTTATATTCGACCAAAGACAAATTAATTCTTACAAATCACGTAACAAATATAAATAATATATCCATATAGATACTATTCTACATACATACATACATACACAATCACGCCATGTACCCAAAAGGGTGTAGCACAAACTCTTTTTATCATCCCGAAATCAGTCGCCTCCAAACATTCCTATCCAAACAAGCAACTATCGCTTCATCCACATTCATAATTCCTCTCTTGCATACTATTCTAGAATTGCTATTAACTGGTTAAGGTTACTGGGCATGTATTTTTTTATTTATTTTTACTTTAGTTTCATGTGGAAAGTTCCATATCGCCCAGATTGTTTGCCTTCGGCGTTACCTCGGTCACAAATTTCTGTGCTCGGCACAGTAATAATCCCTTTTTACTCCTCCCAACATAAGTACTATTTATATATATTTCAAAATTGGTTTTTATTTTATATATATATATATATATATATATATATATATATATATATATATATATTAATTAACTATTTTTATAAAATTGTGCTATAAAATAAGAAATTGCGTTCATAAATACATTTTTTAAATTTTGTTTTTCTTTCTGTTCTATATAAGTGATACTTATAGTAATCATAATTTTTAATGTATTTGTTAAGTTTTTATTACATATAAATGACATAGATCAAAAATATTTTCTATAATATTAAATGAGCAACACTTAATTATTAAGGGATCAAATGCCTCTTGAATACGAAAAGTTTGGTCTTTTTGATATTAAACACTTCAATAAAGTTGCACCAGTTTCACAATAAAAATAAAGTCCATTAATTATGCATTTCACGTTAAGGATTAAGAAATAAAAAAAAATGAAAATTACTTTGCAAAGCAAAACATTCTTCTTTTTTGTTAATTTTTTTCGTTAAAGTAATCACAGTTGTTTTTCTTTTATTAAATTTTTATGTCAAATTAATATAAAAGAAATTGATTTGTTTATGGTGACACAATTAAAATTTACAGTTTTATATTAGAGTGTCCGCCAAAAAACCTGCAAAACTTAAGGATAAAAAAAGTAATTATATTTTCAAAAAATTATTAATAGGGGATTTTTCAGTGCTTGTCTACAAACTACAAACATTAAATAAATGTACACAGTAAGTCAAATTTAACCAAAGTTATAACTATTATATTTCTCTAATTTATATCCCTAAAATGTTTTTTAGAATTTTCAGTAATTTTGCGTGCAAAATCAGTATAAGTTAGAGAAAAATGTTACTTAGCTATTATGTAGCTAAATTTTTTCTCTATTTTACTGAATTTTTTCAAATTTTTTTGAGCAAATTTTAAAAACAATCTTATTTTGAAAAAATCCCAAGGGTAGCACCTCGTCAAATTTTCAAAAATTCAATTTTTTTCTACCAAACGATGCATCGTAGAATAATGGTTTTTTTACTCGATTATCGTGCTCATTATTCCTTATTATACCTCATATTTTTTGAGAAAAAAAATAAAAACCAAAAAATTAAAACAAAATTCTAGCGCCCAAACGGCACATGCTAGCAAATTAATACTAAAATCAAATTATAGAACTTTTTATTGTCTATCAAAAAATATTCTAAGTATTTCTCCGAATTTAACTCGAGAAAGAAGTATATCGCAAATTATCGAAATTGCATTTTAAACGCCCATACAAACTTGACAAACGAACACCCGGTATATATATATATATATATATATATATATATATATATATATATATATATATATATTAGGGAGCATCAAAAAAAAATCGAAATTGCTGGCTAGGGTCTCAAATGATAGTTTTTCATCTAAAAACATGCGGGACACCAAAAATCCGGTAAAAAAAAATTGTAGAAAGCGCGCGAGGCCCTCATAAATGCCATTTTTAGCACTTTTGTCAGTTTTGAGGCTATATCTCCTCAGGTGGTCAAATGGTCAAAAATGGCTAAATTTTGGATATATTATACCCAGAACCATACCCTACAATGTGATTACATGCGACAGATATGGAGATAATATGCTGATGAACTATACTTAACTTCCCAACTAGCACAGATATTTTATAACACATTATTTTAAGTACTTTTATGATATATACCTGTTTTGTTATTGCTTTTAATTTACAAAATTATTTCTTAGTAGCAGTTACGATCACAGAAATATCATATAACCAAATTTGTTTTGTAAACTTATTTTATAGATATTCTTACAATTAAATACAGAAACTATTTTGTAATTATTTTATATGACATTATATAGATGTTCTTAAAATGACGTTATAAAATAATATTACGTTGTAACATTTATGCTTTACAAGTATTACATTAGTACTTTTTGCGGATTTATACAAAAATTTTATAAAACAAATTGAGCACATTTTGCTTTATAAGTGTTAATTTATTACTATTACACAGACTGTCAAAATTGAAATTAATCTGTATTTTTTGTGGCAAAATGGATAAATGGAGAAAAATTAAAAGAAGTGGTAATTTCAGAAGAAAAGTTAAAAATAATATATGTGAAATAAGAAAAACACAATTAAATTTCTTACAACATTTCAAGACCAAGAAATTTCTAACCAGACAAAATGAATTACACAGTTCGATGAAAATATTGTACAAAGATAATGATAATAACAAAAGTACTTTGACTGAAAATGAAAATATATCTAAAAATTTGAGTAATGATGATAATAATTCGAAATCGGAATCTGATGTAAATGAATATAGTTATTGTGAAAATAACGATTCGAAAAATGTTGATGTTCGTCTTAAAATAAAAATATGGGCAAATTCATTTAATGTATCACACGCAGCTTTAAAAGATTTATTTAAAATCTGGAATGAACGAATACCAAATATACTACCTCAAGATCCGCGGACTTTATTGCAGACTGTTAGATCTGTAAACATAATAAAAATATCAGGTGGTGAATACTGGCATTATGGTTTGAAATTTAATTTAGAAAATAGTTTAAAGAATACAATACTGGAAGTAATATCCTTAAATATAAATATTGACGGATTGCCAATACATAAATGCTCCAGGTTTGAATTTTGGCCAATATTGTGCAATGTATTTGAATTGCCAGATCTAAAACCGATGATCATAGGTATTTATTGCGGCTGTGGTAAGCCGAGTGACGTAAATGAATATCTTCGCCCATTTATTGATGAAATGAAAGATGTTTTATGTAATGGTATACATGTGACAGAAAATTTTGGTTTAGATAATATATCTAATAATACTCGTAAAATTTCTGTAAAAATTAGATGTTTTGTATGTTATTCACCTGCAAGAGCTTTTATCAAAGGTATATTTTACAAAACATTGTACTGGTAAATTACAATTTATTTATATTTTCTTTTTTTTGTAGGAACAGCCAATTTTAATAGTCAACATAGATGTCAAAAATGTAATATAGTTGGCGAATATTCGTATATTTCACATTCTAATTACTTTCCGAGATACCGTTCTGAAAAACGGACTGATAAATATGTTATCGAGAAAAGGTACGGACTTCATCATAAAAACGATACCCCACTAGTCGAGCTTCCTATAGATATGATTGAGGATATCCTTGTGACTGAGTCTTTGCATTTGATTGATCTCGGAATAATGAAGAGATGTTAAATTGATTGGCGGGATGGTCATTTTGGAACTTATTTTTTAGGTTAGGTTTTCCTTTCTATAATTCTGTCAGTAACAAATCTTATTTACATATGTGACATAAATACAAATGTTTTAACTCGGACCGGGACGTTTACATAACATTATAGGGACTAAAATGTTTTGTTACGGTTCCTTCAACTATATTTATAAAATATAAATATTTTATAGTATCTGTACTAGTTTTATAAAAACTTTATAATTTTTCAGGCATATTTATCGAAAATTTACTTTATATTAATAAAGCCATTTTGTAACAGCAAAAAAAAAAATTTATTTAACTAATATAATATGTTAAATATGAGTTTAAATGTAATGATTTCAAGTATTATTCTGCTATTTTATGTATTTTTTTTAAGTTTAATAAAAACGAAAACAAAAAAAATATTTTTAATTATTCATATTTATTAAAATTTCTCCTTAAAATGTTACAAATTTTGAAGGCGCATGCAAATAATCTAAGCACAACATAAAATTTTACAGAGAATTTCCTCTGGCAATAGATTTTTGAATTATGTCAGTGAGATAATCTGAAATGTAATTCGAATTTATTCTTTAACGGTAGATGTATGTTCCTATATATCTTAAATACCTGGCATATACAACACAACATTACATAGAAAATGAGAAGTATAATATAGTAATGTTGGAATAAATTTGTGTTGATAAAGTTGCAAGAAATACAATTGTAAGATAAAATTTTGTCATTATGCCGTCCAAAAAGCATTTATAAAATAAAATCTTAATTTGTGTGCTTTATTGTCGTCAAACTGTAATATTGTCAAAATGTTTATAAAACTATATGCTAAAAACAGTTTTGCTTTATAAAAGCATTTAAATAGTACTAATAAAGCACTATTTAGTTTTATAATTTGCGCCTATTTTAGTCATATAGATGATATAATACTGTTGTAAGAATGTCGTGGATGTTAAAATATGCAACAAAACTGCATTTGATAAATGATTCAAAAATATTTATAGTATTTTAATAAAACAAAAATTGTTTGTTGGGTTAAAAGCACGTTTTTTGTCACTTTTCATTTTTCGGCAATTTGCGGTCTTTTAAGGTAATAAGATGTTATTTTTTGGTTTGGTTTTCTTAATTACATATATTATCTTAATTTCTTTTAGCAAGGAGTGCATAGTATGTTCCAGTGTGAATCAGAATCAGACATTTGGGACTATCAGAGATTGTCTCAGATTGTCACAAATTGTGAGATCTTTGTCAGAGCAATTTTTCTACAAGGGGGACCTTTACAAGCAAATGTCTTGATTTTTGATTCACACTGGAACATACTCCTTGCTAAAAAATTAAGAAAATATATGTAATTGAGAAAAGCAAACCAGAAAATAACATCTTATTACCTTAAAAGACAGCAAATGCATCGAAAAAATCGAAATTGCTGGCTAGGTTCTCAAACGATAGTTTTTCATCTAAAAACATGCAAAATACCAAAAATCCGGTAAAAAAAAAATTTTTAGAGGGCGCGCGAGGCCCTCAAAAATGCCATTTTTAGCACTTTTTTCAGTTTTTAGGCTATATCTCCTCAGGATATGGTCGAAAATGGTTTACTCCTTGCTAAAAAAATAAAAAAAATATATGTAATTGTGAAAAACAAACCAGAAAATAACATCTTATTACTTTAAAAAACCGTAAATTGCCGAAAAAATGAAAAATGGCAAAAAACGTGCTTTTTAAGTTAAGTATAGTCACTATACTTAACTTATATGGAGATAATATAAGATAACAGATATGGAGATAATATGCTGATGCACTATACTATAGTGCATCAGCATATTATCTCCATATCTGTCGCATGTAATCACATTATAGGGTCTGGTTCTGGGAATAATATATCCAAAATTCAGTCATTTTAGACCATTTCTTGAGGCGATATAGCCTCAAAACTGAAAAAAGTGCTAAAAATGGCATTTTTGAGGACCTCGCGCGCCCTCTAAAAAAATATTTTTACCGTATTTTTGGTGTTCCGCATGTTTTTAGATGAAAAACTATCGTTTGAGACCCTAGCCAGCATATTTCGATTTTTTTCGATGCACCCTAAATTATATATATATATATATTTGTATCTATTATAAAACCCTAAAAAAGGCAATAATGATTGTCGAAACGTTGGCATAGAAGATAATAAAAATATTCAACTGACTGAATTCCGTCTATTAGTTGTTATTTTTTAAACTTTATCTTTAACGAGGTACTTAAACTATAAATGAAGTATTAAATTTAATTAAAAATTTTAAACATATATCTTTCATAGATCAATAAATCTCTCTAAAATAAAAAGAAAACAAAATTTGTTTTTAAGCTTTGAGACGGAAAATTCATTCGTTAAAAGTTTTATATAATTTTACTACTATACATACATAAAAGTATACTTATGTTTTTATACAAAAAATAATATTAAAAATTTGTGTATTTTTGTTCAGTTGTTAATGTATATTATATATATATATATATATATATATATATATATATATATATATATATATATATGTTTTGCTTTATAATTCCGCGGACGTTATATGACGTATCTGGTTTCCGGGATTGGCTCCGCGTTGTCTGTTGTCGATTTTGATGACGACGTTTCGGCACAGTCTCATGTGCCATATTCAGGTCTTCTCAGTAGTGCTTTTGCTCTGCTTCGAGTTAGACGTGCAGAGCAAAAGCACTAACCAGATACTAAGCGGAAACCAGATACGTCATATAACGTCCGCGGAATTCTAAAGCAAAACATATATATATATATATATATATATATATATATATATATATACTCTATTCCCTAACAATATTTAGGTTAGGTTAAGTTATATATATATATAATATATATATATATATATATATATATATATATATATATATATATATATATATATATAAAACAACTGAACAAAAATACACAAATTTTTAATATTATTTTTTGTATAAAAACATAAGTATACTTTTATGTATGTATAGTAATAAAATTATATAAAACTTTTAATGAATGAATTTTCCGTCTCAAAGCTTAAAAACAAATTTTGTTTTCTTTTTATTTAAGAGAGATTTATTGATCTATGAAAGACATATGTTTAAAATTTCTAACTAAATTTAATACTTCATTTATAGTTTAAGCACCTCGTTAAAGATAAAGTTTAAAAAATAACAACTAATATAGACGGAATATATATATATATATATATATATATATATATATATATATATATATATATATATATGGATGTATTTTTATGTATACATATTGTATCAATTGTAAAGCCCTGAAGAAAGCAATACTGATTGCCAAAACGTTTTCATAGAAGACAATAAAAATATTTAACTAACTGAATTCCGTCTATTACTTATTATTTATGTATTTAGTGTTTTAATAAAATTTCTTATTTAATCAAATGCATTTGAAAAATAATGTAATCGAATGAAAAATTAATGAAATTTGTTAAATACGAATGAACAAACAATGAACAAAATAACTGTTTCTGTAAAAAGTTTTCTGTCATTTGTTAAAAGTTAGTAAAAATAGATTTTCCATTAAATTACTGTACATTAAAAAGTTAACAAATGCCTTCTCTCTTGTACTTAAATCATATTTCGTATTTATTTTAATTTCTTACAAGTCATAGATTTATAAAAAACTTAACGAAATTAAGTTTTATTGAACATATTTATTTTAAATTTATTTCTTTTAATTTTTTTATATAATTCTTTCACCTAAAATAATGTATTATCAATAATTTTATATATTATTGCATCGAAAATAATGTTGTAGCAAAAGTTGGTGTTAGTCAGTTAAGATGGTTCGGACATGTTGAGCGAACGTCTAATGAACGTTTGGTTAAAAAGATTTATTTGAATGATTTTGATGGTATACGTTTGCAGGTGGACGTCCGATGAGTAGTTGGAGTGATATGATTGAGAGTGTTTTTCGTGAGCGAAAGTTTCCAAGTAGTAGGAATAAAAGAACATGTATGAGAGGAATTATGAATGTGGATGAAGCGAAAGTTGCTTGTGCTGGATAGGAATGTTTGGAGGCGACTGATTTCGGGATGATGAAAAAAGTTTGTGCCACACCCTTTTGGGTACATGGCGTGATTGTGTATGTATGTATGTATGAAAAATACATACATTGTAACGAACAAACTAACATAAAATAAACTGCTTTGGTTTCATGTTCTGTATTAAAATTTATTTATAATCGACGTTTCGATGAAACTCAACGCTCGCCTTCATCAGGATAAACAAATACAAATGATATTACAGTAAATATCGGTAGGTAGAAACAAGTTACTACGTAACAAATAAGTGAGTAGTTCATAATATTTTATAGATTTTTAAGTCAAATTTTATTTAAGTCAATACCTTCAGTGTTTAATGTTGTCTTTTTCCTTATAAATTTCTATTGTTTATCTTATCAATCTACTGCTAATATTAATTGGGTCTTGCAGTTATTACAGTATCTACGAATTTTACATCATGATGATATTCTAACGCATGTTCAGCAATAGCAGATTTATCTGGATGATTTTGACTTGGGGGGGTGGCGGGAATTCAGCACTAACGGATGCCCCCTTTGAGATATTAAAGTTTAGATTCGGCAAATTTTTATGTCCGATTTTTCGACATATACCAAATTATTAACTATATATATATATATATATATATATATATATATATATATATATATATAGTATATAATTTTCTTAGACACATCATACATAATTGCAATGTACATTACATCTTTCGGAAATAATGCAGCTTATGTAGGTTATATAATATTATAAAATGCGTAAAAATATCCCACTAAAAAATTATAAATGATAGGTAGCTTTAAGTAAAATATATGTTTTTCTTCCCAAAAATTTTGAATTTCCTTTTCTGAAAAATATCAAAATTATACGAAAATGATAAAAATACATATCGTACATTATTCCCGCAGTAAAATCTATGGCACGTATTCTCACCTCATATGAAAAAGTGCTTTTTCAAAAAAGTGCTTTTGACGCTCACTTAAAATCATTTATTAAGCATTTTAAAATAGTTTATTTAAATTTTGTAATACCAAATATAATAAAAATGATCAAATATAGAAAAATTATTTATATTTGATGACAAACAGAAGCAAAAAGTTATTTTAAAATTAATGATAAAAGCACTTTTTCACGAAAAAGTGAGGTGAGAATACGGGCCTATTATGTATCTGCAGCGGTTAAAGGTGGGTGTACGCTTAGCTAGAATTTAGTGTGCGCCTTCATAATATTCGCCACTTTCTACCGAACGAAATGTCCTAGTAAACAAGATTAGAAGTATATGGATAAACCCATATATAGACTACTTTGACATTTCTCGGAAAGTTGGCAACACTGTATTTAATAATATTATAATTTACGTGGGCACTAGGAGATACTTTTCTGAAAATTTGATCAAAATCGAATAAATAATGTAGCCACAATGAATTTTTAAAAAAATTTGTGATTTTTTTTGGCAACACTGTATTTTGTTAAAATTGCATAATTTATTTAGACACTAGGAAAAACTTTTATGAAAATTTGATTAAAATCGGTTAAATAAAATAGTCATGAATTTTTAAAAATTTTACAAATTTTTTCCTCGGAAAGTTGGCAACACTGTATTTTGTTAAAATTACATAAATTATATGAATACTAGGAGAATCCTTTGTAAAAATTTGAGTAAAATCGGTTGAATAACATGGCCACAATAAAATTTTTAAAACTTTAGTAATTTTTTTCTCGGAAAGTTGGCAACACTGGATATTAATAAAATTATATAATTAATGGGAGCATTAGGGAAATCTATTCTGTAAATTTGATTAAAATCGGATAAATAACGTAGCCAATATGAATTTTTAAAAACTTTAGTAATTTTTTTCTCGGAAAGTTGGCATCACTGGAAAAAATCAAAACCACATGACCATCTTGGGTACTCGACAAATTTATCCTGAAAATTTCATTAAAATCGGTTGAACCGTCTAGGAGGAGTTGCGATCACAAAATTTTGTCTGACGACCGAGTGAGCGAGCGAGCGAGCTGACGACGCACACACATACACCCACATAAACTAAGTTCAGATTCGTCATCTAGAGGCTATATAAAGGATTTCTATACAATTTTTTTTTTTTTTTTGAAAATGTTACAGACACCGTACCAAACGCTATACTACTTTTTCCTTCCAGTCAAAGTAGTAAAAAATGCCGACTAGTAGTGACGGTTGTAGTGTAAGCTCTAGCTGTATTATTTCTACACATAAAAGTGATGATAATTCAAAAATTATCAAGTGCAAAAAATGTTCTAATTTCATTCACCAAGTGTGTTCTTCATGAAAACCGGCGAAATATAAGTTTACAGAAAAGAATGCAAGCATTTTCTGGATATGTGATACCGGCACGGTAATTTACAGCAAATTTAATACTTCTGCATGACAAGTAAATAGTAAATTTGATCAAGTATTCAATATGTTGACGCAATGCATGAATATGATTGCTAAACAACAAGATGAAATTAATAATCAAAAAGTTTTAATTGAAAAGTTTATGACAGCTGATAAAGTTTATTCAGTGTCAGCTGATATAAATAAATCAAAACAAAAATCGATAAAAGCAACGACATCGTTAGTGAGCAGTGCATTGACTAATCTAAAAGACACTTTAAGCCCTTATAATATGATGTACACTATTATAGACTTTACTAGAATTATCAAAACCAGCAAATCCTGTTTACATAATATATGTATATCTATAAGTTCAAACATATATGAAAGTAGTTATAAATTCTGTTATGCCAGATCATTTTGCACAAGTGATTTTTTTTTTGTACTTATCAAAAATCTAAACTTGATAATACGAATAACTGTGACAAATGGCAAATTAGAAAAATCAACCAAACTACAATAGAATACTTCAAATATTTACTAGACAATAGTTCATAGACTTTATGCATAATAATAATACATCAATAAATAAAAAACTTGATGAATTTTTTAATCTAATACATTTTTGCTTTAATGTAGCATTTCCTTATGTTACTTTTAAAAATAAACAAAATAAAAAAATAATTGGACTACAAAAAGAATTAAAATATCTGCAAATAAATTGAAATTTTTATGTAAATTGAAAACATTATATCCTGATATAAATAATCACTATTGTAAATACCGAAAAAAAAATTATACATGTGTTTTACAAAATGCTAAAAAATTATATAATAATAACAAAATTATGCCACCAAGTAACAAATTACAAACTGTATAGAATATAGAATGTAATTAATAATAATGTTACAAGTAAAAACCTGATAAAAATATATATTAAAAATAAATAATACTATTGAAAACTTGCTGTTTTAACGAATATTTCATAAATTCAGTTCAAAATTTGTTATCTGACACTCTAAACAATAAATCAATGTTAGACAGCATCAGTATTTTAAATAAATGAATAAAGTAAATTTTTATTAAACCAACTGATGAACTTGAAATGAAGAATATATTAATAAATTTAAATAAAACTAACTCAGCTGGTGATGGTATTATAATATAAACTTGTTAATAGAATGTTTAGATTTTTTTCTTAAAACCAATTATATGTTTGTGTAATTTAAGTTTGTCTACCGGAATTTTTCCAGATATATTAAAACAAACAATAATACGACCGCTGCATAAAGGTGGTGAGTTAGATGAGATAAAAAATTATAGACCGATTGCATTAATATCTGCAGTTTTTAAAATATTAGATAAATTAATGTTTTACAGAATTATTAATTTTTGAAATCAAACAATTTGTTGACTGGTTTTAGGAGCTCTAAAAACACAGAAATGGCTATAAATATTTTAATGAATAAAGTTTATAATTTTGCATATCCAGGAAATACTACTGTCAGTGTTTTTGCTGATTTGTCATTGCAGTCAATGTGAATAATATGAGAAAACGAAAATTGAAACATAGCGTTCAATATAAAAATTCTGATAAAAAATGATATTATAATAACAAAATTGAACAGAAAAGTTGATAAGTGTTTTAGTGAAATTAATATACATACATACAAACATACACAATCACGCCATGTACCCAAAAGGGTGTGGCACAAACTCTTTTCATCATTCCGAAATTAGTCGCCTCCGAACATTCCTATCCAAACAAGCAACTTTCGCTTCATCCACATTCATAATTCCTCTCATACATGCTCTTTTACTTGTACTACTTGGAAACTTTCGCTCACCCAAAACACTCTCAATCATACCACTCCAACTACTCATCGGACGTCCACGCAAACGTATACCATCAAAATCATTCAAATAAATCTTTTTAACCAAACGTTCATTAGACATTCGCTCAACATGTCCGAACCATCTTAACTGACTCTTTTGCAACTTTTGCTACAACATTTTTTTCAATTTCACACTCATCATACGCTAATCGTATTTCGTACCCGATCTCTCCTATAGTTACACCACATACCCCACGTAAAAATCTCATTTCCACAGCAGTCATTTTCCGTTTATGCTTTTGCAACCAAACCCAACATTCACTACCCTATACATCAACGTAGGCACCAAAACTGCATTGTATATACTCAAACGGGCTTCTTTGGAAACATTTACATTCCTAGCAAAAGTAAAAATTAATATAATAATCTATATAAAAGATTTTGCTCTCAAAAAATTTCACGAGTTACTCGGTCATTGAATCGGCCTACTATATGCTATGCATCAATGATTGGCCAGTTAACCATAAACACATGTGTTTCGCTCTTCAGGAGCTCGTCAATATGGTGCTTTGATCAGTGTCCGAAGACAACTGATGAAAATGTTACTGTTTAGCTGGTCTTTATACCAAGTAAATAAAAACATGAACAAGATAAGAAATACATACTACTAACACCATTTATATAAAAGTGCATTGAGCATATATAATAATAACAAAATTGAACCAAAAAGTTCATAAGAGTGTTAGTTAAATTGGGGACATATCGTTGCACCGAAATCTCGAAACTCCGAAATGTCTTTACATAGAAATCTCACTGCACCGAATGCCAGTACCCCGAAACGTATCCCCACCCCTGCAGTTTATCATGAGATGTCGTTGCAGCGAAATATCTTTGCATCGAAGTGACAGTATCCCGAAATCTCGATACCCAGAAAATTTCTCCCACTACTTTTCACAAGATTGCTGAGCCACACAGTCGTGTACGTACAGTTGCAGTATTACTGAGACAACATTTTAAATACGATAAATATATCATGTTTTATAGATTGCATTGCTGTTGCTTAAAATTGTATGTTTTATGAACAATATCTAATCGAAACGAAATTTGAAGTAACATTAAATATATTGTATATTTGCAAAGAGTAGTTAAAACTGAAAATAGAAATAGATTATTACAAAAGTTAAAATAAACTCAGATATTATATCTACATAATTATTTTAACATTAATAACTCAAGTAATCGACACATGATCAATAAGTTTAAGTTAGAAATTAAAATAGACCATAAAGAAATTGAAATAGTTAATAAATGTACATATTTAAGAATTATAATTGATATAAATTTCGAATATAATAAAAATATTTTTATATTATAAATTAACACTATTTTAACAGATACATTCACAATTCAGATAATACAAAAACTTTAAAAAAATAAACTTTAGAACAACATACTGCAACTGTACGTACACGGCTGTGTGGCCCGACAATCTCGTGAAAAGTAGTGGGATAAATTTTCTGGGTATCGAGATTTCGAGATACTGCCACTTCGATGAAAAGATATTTCGCTGCAACGACATTTTATGATAAACTTCAGGGGTGATTTCTATGTAACGACATTTCGAACTTTCGAGATTTCGGTACAACGAACGCCATGTACCCGTTAAATTAATATAATAATCTAAATAGTTATCTAATCTAATAGTTAGTTACTGTATAGGTTACTGATAGCACCAAACATAACTACATTCACAAATATATTTAATCTGACAACTTTCGGCGGTCATATTGAAAAAACTTGTACGTCAAGTTAATTTAATAATTACATTGTTTATTTTGGTTTAAATTTTAATTTAATTATTAAAAATGTGTAAACAAGTGCAAGTAAATAAAAAAATGAACAAGGGAAGATATACTTACTACTAACACCATTTATATTAAAGTGCATTGAGCATATATAATAATAACATAATTTAACCAAAAAGTTCACAAGAGTGTTAGTTAAATTAATATAATAATCTAAATAAGAGATTTTACTTTCAATATTTTTTGAAGGTAAAATTTCTTATCTCTTACAGCTACTTTAATAATAGCTTATAGCTGTAGCTTAATTTACTTTTGAATAAAAAATAGCTGTAGCTGTAGCTGTAGCTTTATAAATTTTTAGAAAACAGCTTGTAGCTATAGCTTAAGGGGAGGTTCTCCTCCTCTGAATGACTAAAAAGTACGCAAAATTTGGAATTTTTTTATTTTCAAATGAAGAAACATAGAAGGAAACGGTTTGGGGATTCAAAAAAATGTTATTTTGGTCTGTATTTTTAAAAATTTTCGTTTCATAAAAAACAAAATGGCGCCCGTGATTCACTGTTTTTGTCTCAGCGGGAAATCGGTAAACTGCGTCTTTGCAGCGTCTCTGGATTTATCTGTAACAAAAAATAAACAACAATGCTAAAAGTAAACTAAATTTACTGGAGTATAGACTTAAAAAATTTACAAATTGTTTGTTTTAACTATTTTTTGTAAGGCCCTGAAATGGTAAAAAAAAGGCCTAAAAGTCGACCTCAAAGTTTGAGATCGTACCACATCGTCAAATTTTAAGTTATTTCCACGTTTTTAGATCTATACTCCAGTAAATTTAGTTTATTTTTTGGCATTGTTGTTCATTTTTTGTTACAGATAAATCCAGAGACGCTGCAATTCACGCCGTTTACCAATTCCGCGCTGACATGGCCGACGAAAACAGTGAATCACGGGCGCCATTTTGTTTTTTATGAAACGACAATTTTTGAAAATAAAGACCAATATAACATTTTTTCGAATCCCCAAACCGTTTCCTTCTATGTTTTTTCATTTGCGAATAAAAAATTTCCAAACTTTGCGTACTTTTTAGTCACTTAGATGAGAACCTCCCCTTAAGCTAAATTTATTGAGTAGCTTGCCCAGGTTCTGTCTGTTAGTGCATCATCTTACCTGTAGCGTGTAATTTTCTCAGCGGATCAACAATCGCAAAAAACCGATCGGCCGATAGTGCTGTAAGTGTAAAAACACTAACACCAATCGATATATCTTTGATTGTTTCGGATAACTTGCATAGAGTGACACCCCAAGGCCATGAGGTCACCGTGTAGACAATTGATGTGAATGGTACGCAGGTGGCTATGACGAGTAGATCAGCAAGTGCCAATGATAAAATATATCTGAAAACAAAAAAATGAGGGGTTGGTAATATTTAGGTCCGGTTGCATAAAGTATTGTAAACTTAACCAACGAGTTAACTATTTTAGGCAATTATTTTAATCAACTGTTTCCGAACAGTCACATAAATTGGTTAGCTGGCAATTAACGAAAGAGTTAGTTTGCAAAACGATTAACAATGCTTTATGCAACCGGGTCTTAATGCTTATTTAGAGTGTTATGTAATGTGTTTGGTTATAAGAAAATAGTATATTAGGGTAGAGGCGGGCTATAACGCCATTACGTTTTTTAAAGTTGGCTACACAAATGTAAAGTGTCGCCACCTAGATACCTGCTTCAGAATAGAGATACTACAGGTAGAGTTTGGCCGATGCGCCGCCATTAATTCCCCGCACCAAATTTAAATTAAAATTTGTTCCATCAAATGAACACAAAATATTTGTTCTTGTTTTCTGCATACAAAAAAACATATAAAACATAAAAATGCAATGTATAATATTGTAATGACATTTATTATTATAATAAATATACTAATATTAAAAAAATGTTAAAAATATCAAAAATGTCACAAAAAACATATAAATCGAAGTGGCGCATGAATATTTTTTTTGTTGAAATATTGAAAACTGTCAAATCAAATATGAAAATGATAAAAATACTTCTCGTACAGCAATCCCGCAGTAAAATATATTTATTTAGCAGTAAGAGTGTACGTTTAGCTACAGTTTAATATGCGACAATATAATATTTAAAAAAAAAAATGTAAATGTAATGAGTCGAAGGAGGAAAAATGGCGGCACCAATCAGAAGCTGAACACTATTTCAGGCTATCGGCCGAACTCTAGTATAGTATCTCTACTTCAGAATTGCGTAGAGCGCACATTCCTATGTAATTGCCGAACTAAAATACCAAAACATCATTTGTTTGGCTGCCGAACTGACTGAATACGGAAAGTTTGTTCGTATCACGCCCGGACTGCTATTTTGTGCTAAAAAAAATTTCGTTGATTGTCAGTATCTACAAATTTTATTAATATTTGTGCAGAATAAGTTATATATCATTACTCATTGCATATTTTGATGTATCCAAACGATATTTCCGTAACAAATTTGACTGATTTTTATTTTGAAAATTAATGGAACTGTTTATTCGTGAAAATGCAATTGTGGCTTATAACGACAGACGCCAATCGGATAATAACGCCAGGTGTTGATTTCCGATTTTTATGCGAATTATCAATTTTTGATTGGGTTCAATGATACTTTTAAATGAAAAAAATACTTAAATCTATATTCTCTGAGGTAAATAAATTGTCCTATTATAAAATGTAATGAGAATACGCTTTTTTTTTTGTTGTTTTTAACTTTAAATACAAATTAATATTTTGATTACTGTAATAGTATATTTTTGTTTATTATTATTTTTTAATTAATTAAATTTTTTAAATTTGTTTAAATTAAAATAAAATAAAGTTTAAAGGAAGTCGCAGAAAGCCCCGTAAAACCACCAAAAAAACAAGATTAGAAGTATATGGGTAAACCCATATATAGACTACTTTGACATTTCTCGAAAAATTGGCAACACTGTATTTTAATAATATTATAATTTATGTGGGCACTAGGAGATACTTTTCTGAAAATTTGATCAAAATCGAATTAATAATGTGACCACAATAAATTTTTATAAAATTTTGTGATTTTTCTTCTGGATAAGTTGTCAACACTGTATTTTGTTAAAATTGCATAATTTATTTAGGCACTAGGAAAAACTTTTATGAAAATTTGATTAAAATCGGTTAAATAAAATGGTCATAATAAATTTTTTTAAATTTTACTAATTTTTTTCTCGGAAAGTTGGCAACACTGTATTTTGTTAAAATTACATAAATTATATGAATACTAGAAGAATCTTTTGTGAAAATTTGAGTAAAATCGGTTGAATAACATGGCCATAATAAAATTTTTAAAACTTTAGTAATTTTGTTCTTGGAAAGTTGGAAACACTGAATATTAATAAAATTATGTAATTAATGGGAGCATTAGGAAAATCTTTTCTGAAAATTTGATCAAAATCGGATAAATAACGTAGCCAATATGAATTTTTAAAAACTTTAGTAATTTTTTTCTCGGAAAGTTGGCATCACTGAAAAAAAAAAAAAAAATCACATGACCATCTTGGGCAATAGGCAAATTTATCCTGAAAATTTCATTAAAATCGGTTGAACCGTCTAGGAGAAGTTGCGGCCACAAAATTTTGACTTACGACCGAGCGAGCTGACGACGCACACACATACACCCACATAAACTAAGTTCAGATTCGTCATCTAGAGGCTATATAAAAGATTTCTATACAATTTTTTTTTTTTTTTGAAAATGTTACAGACACCGAACCAAACGCTATACTACTTTTTCCTTGCAGTCAAAGTAGTAAAAAGAAGCAAAACCAATAGAGACACATCGTGTGGTCATTGGGGACTGTGTTACCAAGACAAAAGACTGTTTTACCAAGAAAAAAGGATGCCTGGATTCAATGTGCTGATTGCAAAACATGGTATCACGAGAACTGCGACCAAAGAAATATCTTAAAAAGTGAATTGTGCATTCTATGCGAAGAAGGCTGTGCATCACTTAGTGAAAACGAATAAATAAAATAAAAATAAAATAAAATAAAATAGCAAATAACAAAACTTTTAAAAGTGTCAAATTTATTCGATTTAATTATGATTCCAAATCCAAAACATAACGACAAACAGTGGCTGACGTCAGTGGCGTAGCCAGAAACTTGTCAAGGGGGGGTTACCAATATTAATATCAATAAAGATAATACTATAATTTGTATAAAAAATAAAGAGCAATAAAAATTATTTTTATAAAAATGAAAGTAAAATAACATATCTCATATTTCTGATAGGTATTTTTTTGATGGTTCAGGTTCTTGGGGGGGGGGGGGGTTCAACCTCCCCTAACACCCCCCCTGGCTACGCCACTGGCTGACGTTGAAACACGCATATGCGGGTTATAACGCCATTTATACTTTTGTGAAAAACCGTTATATATATTAAAACTATATTAGTTAGCAATAAAAAATATAAAACGATTCTACAGATGAGGGATCAAGCTAATCGGCTTCATAAAGTGAATTTCCTAATTAAACATTTTCTTTTTAATATTCAACAAAATAAAAAAAGGTGGCGTTATAACCCGTATTCTACCCGTTACTAGAAATATTAAACGATATATATATATATATATATATATATATATATATATATATATATATATATATATATATTGTGTTGAGCCCAAATACTTGGGATTGAAACATAAACAACACTAAAAATATATACCAAATAATCTTACTAACATATTATTTATATTTTTCTTCAAGCGTATCGTAATATATAGATGTAGAAAATTATGTTTTATTATTGACCAAAAAGGCACTTTACCTGAATATAAAAAAGTATTTTACATTTTTCATGGCCACCTTGATTTTTAAAAAAATAAAAATATGCGTAAAATTGTTTTCAGACAAAGCAGGCCGGAATCCCAAAACATGAAAATAAAATTCTTAAATTTTTTGCCGATTACACCTATAGTGAACTAAATCCGGGAACACACTGTACATATATTCTTTTGCACAAACCAAAAAGTATAATATAATTTTTCTACAAAATAAGGTTCTGTTTAACATTTTCTGTTTTATTATACAACTGTATATTTATTCATTATAAAATACGAGGTAATAGAAAAACATTTTTTAAACTAACAAACACTCAAATTGTTTATTTATAAAGATAAATTATCTTGGTAAAGGTCATGTCGAAATTTACGTTCATAAGGTGCAACTAAAACTATATCAAAATATATATATATATATATATATATATATATATATATATATATCCTATTAAAATATATTGTTATTGTATTGAAAATAGTTTTCTAAACATAAATAAATTGTAAATTTTTCTAACTCTAAAATTTTAAAATAAACAAAATATAATTCTAAAATTAAAATAGATTTTTCGTTATTTAAAGCAAGTAACTATTATTAGAATATTAAAGATTTGTTTGTTTATTTTATAAAAATAATGAAAACAAAAGAAAATCTTATAAACGTTTCTTTACAAGTGTTAAATAATTATATTTTACTTCAAATGCATCAAAATATTAATATTACGTTACCATATTATTTACGTACAAAGAGATCATTATGGTACTAGTACAATAATAATGACATTATTATACAGCAGTTAGTTACTATATATGCACTGGCGGGGCAGCACCAAAAGTTACTACAGTGTATTTAGTATTGTTTGTTTTTGCTTGGAATTTGATTTAATTATTGAAAATATGTAAAGAATTAAAAATATGATTAAATCAAATTAAATTAATTGACAAATACATTGTTTATTTTCGCTGAAATTTATATTTTTGATTATTAAAAATGTGTGCACGTTTAGAGCAGGTAGATGAATTTATGTATTTGGGTAGTTTGCTGTCTAGAGATGGCCGTTTTGATCGTGAAATTGACAGGAAAGTAAATGCTGGTTGTAAGGTTTTGGGTGCTTTGGGAACTTTTGCTAGGAATGTAAATGTTTCCAAAGAAGCCCGTTTGAGTATATACAATGCAGTTTTGGTGCCTACGTTGATGTATGGTAGTGAATGTTGGGTGTGGTTGCAAAAGCATAAACAAAAAATGACTGCTGTGGAAATGAGATTTTTACGTGGGGTATGTGGTGTAAATAGGAGAGATCGGGTACGAAATAGATTAGTGTATGATGAGTGTGAAATTGAAAAAAATGTTGTAGCAAAAGTTGGTGTTAGTCAGTTAAGATGGTTCAGACATGTTGAGCGAATGTTTAATGAACGTATGGTTAAAAAGATTTATTTGAATGATTTTGATGGTATACGTTTGCGTAGACGTCCGATGAGTAGTTGAAGTGGTATGATTGAGAGAGTGGCTTGCGTGAGCGAAAGTTTCCAAGTAGTGGGAATAAAAGGGCATGTATGAGAGGAATTATGAATGTGGATGAAGCGAAAGTTGTTTGTTTGGATAGGAATGTTTGGAGGCGACTGATTTCGGAATGATGAAAAGAGTTTGTGCCACACCCTTTTGGGTACATGGCGTGATTGTGTATGTATGTGTGTAATCAAGTGCAATAAATGCAATGTATATCGCCCAGAGTGGTGAGAAATTGTATATTCTACCAAAGAAAGACTAATTCTCACAAATCACATAAAAGATATAAATAATATATACATAAACAACTATTAGTAACTAGGATACTGTTTTAGCACTAGGCTTTTATTGACTGTAAAATGTTCTTCTGTCAACGCAGATCGCATCATTGATTATAGTTATTTCTTTGAAAGACATACTACTGTTTACAGAAATAAATCATCACAAAAAATTGATAGGAATCAGATAAACATTTGTAATATTAACATTAAAGAAATCTTTCAGAACTCATCATATTAAATCAAAACAACTTTAGGTTGTAGTTCTCTATTAATATTTATTAATAATCGACGTTTCGACGTATTCAACTTACATCTCCGCCAATTATTAATGAATATTAATACAGAACTACAACCTAAAGCTATTTCATTTTATTCATAATATAAACAATAATAATAATTAAAATTGTAATTAATAATTAAGATAATAATTTATAATAATAAAATATATTGATAATTATATTTATAATAAATATAAAATAATAATAAAAGATAAAATTAATTTTATTTAAAATTTTTCTTGGATTTATTTTTTCCATGTTGCAAACTTTCCGAGAAAAAAATTGTTAAAATGTTTTAAAAATTATTTTAGCTACATTAGTTATCTTCTAGTGCCCATAAATGTTATATAATAATTTTACTATCTTGCAAGGTAGTAAATTACTAATATTTTTGAAAATTTATTATGGCTATTTTATTTATCAGATTGAATTAAATTTTTATATAAAGCTCTCCTACTATCTACATAAATTATACATATTTAGTAAAATATAGTTTTTCCAATTTTACAATTACAAATTTTTTTAAATTTTTGAAAATTCATCATAGCTATATTATTTATCTGATTTTAATCAAATTTTCAAAAAATAATGCTCATATAAATTATATAACTCTAGTAAAATAATATGTCAACTACTTTCTGAAATCAAAATTAAAATTATAAAAAAATATCATAAAGGCTAAGTACATTATTTATCCGATTTTAATTAAGTTTCACAAAAAAATTTCCTAGTATTTGCATAAATTATGTAATTTTATTAAAGTATATTGTTACCAACTTTCCGATAAAAAAATTACTAATTGTTTACAAATGTATTATGGCTATATTATCTATCCGCGATTAACCAAATTTTCACAAAGATTTTTTTGTGCCCACATAAATACATAAAACTACTACTACTAAAATACAATGTTGTCAACTTTACGAGAAAAAAATTACTAAATTAAAAAAAAAACATCGATTATGGCTACATTATTCATCCAAAGTTAATTAAATTTGTATAAAATATTCTTTATTATTCGCAGAAATTGTGAAATTTTAATGTTATATAATATATAGCGTTGCCAACTGATGATGTCAAACTTGTCTATATACGGATTTATCCATATGCTTTTAATCTTGTTGCTTTTGTTATATTTGTCTTGCTGAATAACGTATAGTTTATAAATTTAAATTTTTTTTATATCCTGACAATATCTAGTGACAAGGAACTTTACTTTATTTCCAAATAAAACGAAATTGATTTATCTACTGAATTGTCTTTTTAATGGTATGACGAAAACTAAAACTAATCAATTATATTTTTATGTTTTTTGTAGTCTCTTGGTTTTTAAAATCTTCTTGATAAAAGCTCATTTTTATTGTTGTTGACATAGTGCAGAATAATCTTATAATAGTAAAGTTTACAGTAACATTGTATTAATAAAAAAACCTGAAATACACATATATAGAATTTTAAAATAAAATTACAGTTTAATCTCTTAGATAAAGTTGTTAAACTAAAGCACAACTTTACTAAACGGAAAGTTTTACTGTATTCAAAGTAAGTCAATTTTGGTTAAATTATCTATGAAATAATTTTTATTTAATATTACTAAAAATAAGTAATAATAAAACCACGTGACCATCTTGAGCACTATGTAAATTTATCTTAAAAATTTCATTAAAATCGGTTGAACCGTTCAGAAAGAGTTGCGGCCACAAAATTTTGACTTACGACCGAGCGAGCGAGCTAACGACGCACATCCATACATCCACATAAACTAAGTTCAGATTCGTCATCTAGAGGCTATATAAAGGATTTCTATAAAAAAAATTTTTTTTGAAAATGTTACAGACACCGTACTAAACGCTATACCACTTTTTCCTTGCAGTCAAAGTGGTAAAAATATACAAAATGCATTATGTTAAAATAAAATAGCTTTAAGTTATAGCTCTGTATATGTGTTTATTAATAATGAACGTCTCGACGAACTCTACGTAGGAATTCGTCAGGAATAATTATTTAAATAAAAAAAATTTAATATACAATGTTTTACCATGGATTAAAAAGTAAAAATAATATTTCCTAGCCTCCCCATACAGTTTTATAACCCCATACAGTAAAACATGAAACAACGACAGCTACTTCCTACACTCTTTACTATTGCATGCGGCTTATGTTTTTCTCTACGGAGTTATAAATCTGTATGAGACTAGGAGAAATTTATTTATACTTTTTTAGTCCGTTTTAAAAACGTGGTACATTTATTAATCTTTTTATTTAAATAACTATTTTCTGCTTTTTAGTCTTGTTTAACTTTAACTTTAACCTAATTAATTAATTATAATTATAATTATAATTATAATTATAATTATAATTATAATTAATTAATTTTAATTTAATATTTCTAATATTATGTTTAAATTTTCAAATCTAACAGGAAAGAAAACGAGTTAATAAAAACGTGATAAAAATGATACAAATGAAATTTATTGTAAATAAGAGAATACAGAAACATGTTAACTAGTTACTTTTTTTGTTACCTAGTAACTTGTTTCTACATTCTGTTATTTACTATAAATGTTATTTGTATCATTTTTCCTGATGAAATCATCCGTTGCGTTTGTTGAAACGTCAATTATTTATAAATATTAATACAGAACTATAACATGAAACCGTTTTATTTTTGTATAATAAGTTCTCAAAGGTTTTTTTAGTATGTATGTATGTCATGTATTATGTTATTAATAAAATGAAATAATTTCTCTTAAATCACAAACAATAAACAATATTAATTAATATGATAGAATCGAACCTATGTTCGTATAACATTTTTCACTCAGAATTACGTCCCTAACAATTTATTAAAGTTTGGTAGATTGGTCATAAATCATTCAGTATATAAAATTATGTAAATAAATAATAATTTAATGTAACAACAATAATTTTAATTTGTTAATATTGTGACCAAGTAATGTATATATACAGTGTGTCCCCGGATTGAGTTCACTATAGGTGTAATCGGTAAAAAATTTACGAATTTCATTTTCATGTTTTGGGATTCCGCCATGCTTTGACTGAAAATAATTTCAAGCATATTTTTATTTTTTTAAAAATTAAGGTGGCCATGGAAAATGTAAAAAACTATTTTATATTCAAGTAAAGTGCCTTTTTGGTCAATAATACGGCATAATGTTCTTGAGAAAAGTTGTTCAAAATATGAAATTATGACTCTGTGCAAAATTTTAAAAAGATCAGAAATGTGTCTAGACATAACGCCGACTGAGGACACTACGCCGACCGTTCATTCGCATTTGCACAAGCTAATCGTTGTTATTGATAGATATTTTGCATGAGAAGGATGTATTAACAGATTTTACTCAACCCCCAACGTTTTGGCTTGTGCAAGCGTCAACCTTTTGTTTATTTATCTTGTGGAAATGCGAATAAACGGTCGGCGTAATGTCCTCGGTCGGCGTTTTGTCCAGTCGGCGTTATGTCCAAACATTTTTTTTTTAAAACTGATCTTTTTAAAATTTTGCACAGAGCCATAATTTCATATTCTGAACAAATTTTCTCAAAAACGTTATACCGTATTATTGACCAAAAAGGCACTTTACCTGAATATAAAAGAGTTTTTTACATTTTTCATGACCACCTTGATTTTTAAAAAACTAAAAACATGCTTAAAATTGTTTTCAGACAAAGCAGGGCGGAATCCCAAAACATAAATTTGAAATTCTTAAACTTTTTGCCGATTACACCTATATAGTGAACTCAATCCGGGAACACACTGTATATATATATATATATATATATATATATATATATATACATATTGCGTTACATACATAATATTAAACACTAATTATGTTTCCATACATGTAACATCAGTTAAATATATTCTACTGTAAGTGTGTGGTTTTGTTCAGTTGGCATAAAGAAAAATAAAAATATTTAACTGGCTGAATTCCGTCTATTAGTTATTATTTTTTAAACTTTATTTTTAACGAGGTTCCTAAACTATAAATTAAGTATCAAATTTAGTTAGAAATTTTAAACATACCTTTTTTATAGGTCAATAAATCTCTCTTAAATAAATAGAAAACAAAATTTGTTTTTAAGCTTTGAGACGGAAAATCCATTCGTTAAAAGTTTTATACAATTTTACTACTATACGTTCATAAAAGTATACTTCTATTTTTATAAAAAAAAATAATATTAAAAATTTGTTTTTCTGCACACATATCAACTTTTAATATTTCGTTAACATATTGCCTATGTATACAGAGGCTATTACGTTACTAGTACAATAATAAGAACTTTATTATGCAGCAGTTGGTTACTATATATGCCACTGGTGGCAGCACCAAATATAACGACAGCGTTAAGTTTATTTAATCTGATATCTTCAATGAGCATATTGCAAAAACTATTACAAGTTAAGTTAATTGACAATTGCATTGTTTATTTTCCTTAGAATTTGAATTTAAAAAAGTGTAATGTGCACCGTCCAGGGTGGTCAGAAACTGCATAATCGACCAAGAAAACAAGGCAAATTGTATTTAATTTAATATCTCCTACGACTATATTAAAAATTATTATTAAGTCAAGTTATTGAATTTGTATTTGATTATCGAAAATGTGTGAAAAATTGCAGGAAATGCAATGTACACTGCCTAGGGTGTTCAGAAACTGTACATTCGACCAGAGAAAGATTGATTCTCACAAATTGTTTAACATATATATATATATATATATATATATATATATATATATATATATATTATACATACAAATACTATTCTACAACTGTTAGAAAGGTTAAGATTTCATTTATTTTAGTTTAGTTTTGTTTAGAACGCTTAAAAAGAAAATTGTATATGTCACTCGAAATAGAAAACACCTTTTGGTCCAGACTACTTTGACACAAATATCTGGAATTAACATAATAATCATCCATTTCTACTTCTAGTAACCTAATATACTTTGGTTTTACTGACCTAATAAATATACTTATATTATTCGTTCAATTTGATCTCGAATTTAAACACATTCTCAATTATTTTTCGATTTTTTGCTTCGCACGGCAAAAAATTTGCAAACTCATATCATAGAACCCTACGTTACACACTTGTTACATAAATGACAATAAAATATTTAAAAAATGTGTGTCTCTGTAATTATTTTTCCAGAATTTCTACCCTTCTAGGTCAGAAAGATAGAATCCTTAATTGGATCTATGTTAGTTGGATCCCAACCCTGCGGTTCGATGT
Organism: Clivina fossor; assembly: GCA_963966155.1. NCBI lineage: Eukaryota > Metazoa > Arthropoda > Insecta > Coleoptera > Carabidae > Clivina > Clivina fossor. The sequence goes on along the minus strand of OZ014554.1, from coordinate 2,880,459 downwards.
CAGATCTACGTTAGTTCCATCCCAAGGCAACACATCCATTAACACCCGACAACAGGTAAAAATTGTTATTATTATTGATATCCTAATCTAACCTAACCTAATCCTTAATATTAACAGAATTTTTACACATTTTTCACAACGCACTATTTAAAAATTTATTTTAAATTAAAAAAAAAGTGTTTTAAAAATAAAACGGCTATAGATTCCAGTTCTATATTGGCTAAATTGGATAATTAATTAATATAAATTGTAGTACTGATTTAATTCCAATTTTTCACTTATATGATCATTCCTTATTCCATTTCTTATTGTTACTCTTTTGATTCTTCTTAGATATTTCATATCAAGTAACTGAATAATTTTCAAAATTTCCAAACAAATACAATAATTCGCCTAGAAAAAATTCTTTATTATTTTCACTTATCCACGAAATGATATTAGTATTCTCGGCTAGTGTAGTTTTAGTTTTTAGATTAGCACCAAAAATATCTCTAATGAAAATTTTTAATAAAGAATAGTATATTTTATATTATGTTACGAGGAGTAGAAAGAGATAATTATTGGGTTGAGCTCATATATTTGTGGTCGAAATAAAAAAAATGTTGAGAATACCTGTCGTACAGTATTCCTGCAGTAAAATTTATTTATTCAACCGTCGGGTGTACGCTTTGCTATAGTTTAATATGCGCCAACATACTTTCTACCTTAAGAAATGTCTAATTCCATTTTAAATATATTCCATATAATTTATTTTTATTAAATAGAGAAACTAAAATTATCTATACTGTAATTCATATATTCATGGTATATGCAGGAATGTGGATTCAAATTTATAACAAAATCGGTCGACTCTGACACCAGCTTCTTTTTTTTTATCCGACTCCTACTCTGACTCCAACTGCAACTTTTAGTTCGATGATAATTTTCATGTTTTATTATATTAAATTAAAGAGAGAAAACACATTGGGCGCTTATTATACATGGTGTAACAGAATAACTATTCATAATTTTCAGAAATGATAGAGGACACATAAAGAAACATTTTTTATTAATAAACTAGTGTCCGGAAATTTTTTTTTTCGGCAGTCGATTGTACATCGTTACAACTTGTGTATCGAAAAGGGTAGTCGTAACTTCGAACAATTTTTATAAAGTTTAATGCGCTATTATTTCTAATAAAATGTTCCTTAACTTAACTACTCTTTGATGTTTTGATTAAGATTGTTTTTAACGATAACTGGTGTATCTTGGCACCGAGAAATTTCCGCACACTAGTTTATTAATAAAAAATGTTTCTCTAAGTGCACTCTATCATTTCTGAAAATTAGGAATAGTTATTCTGTTACACCCTGTATAATATAATAAACTAATATAAAATATTTCACAATAAATAATATTACTAATTATTTGAAATATTGCAAATGCAATGTAATCATGAATTTATTTATCATAAAGATGCAATGTAGTTCATTATATTTATACATAGTATTCAAGTAATATTGTATTTAAAATGTTTAATATTCTATTGTTTTTTGTTATTTGTTTGGCCTTTTGTTTATTTAAACTGTTTGTTATGATCTGCGAAATAAATGAACTGTCTTTTCCAGCAGTTTGACGCAGTAATGTGCGCAATATTTAGGTTTTTCTGTCATTAGATAATATAAATTGTTAGTGTTATTGTTTTTGTTTTAACGAAAGAAGTCGGAGTCGGGGTCTCATCAATAGAAACACCCAAAAAAGTGTGGTATAGTCGCGACAAGATAAAAAGATAGGTACGTCATAATCACGTGATAAAACTTAACAACATGAAACTCACTAATGAACAAAATTCATTTTATTCTATTCTACATATAATAAACTAAATCTTCTTGAAACTACTTACGTATGTTATTTTAATCAAATTAAAACGTAATATGGTATACAAATATATCGTATATTATTGGATTTTTTTATCGAAATCAACTTATTTATTTTTGCTATATTTGGCAGCATTGATTTTTAATGTCAAAAGTCACAGTACGTTTATATTAGTTTATTTGACGTTATATTTTGAATGTGTATTTTTGTAATATATTATGGCAAAAAGATGGTCTAGGCGATGTCAACAGTTAGTTGTCAATTTAATTTCATATTTTGAACAAGAAAAGGAAAATAATGGGCCATTAATGCCCCTGTCTGTTGTACGCTCATATAAACATAGTAGTGATGTATTGATGACGGCCCTATCTTTTTTATCTTGTCGCCACTATACAAACTCTTCCTACTATCCCGAAATTAGTTTTCTCCAAACATTCATATTCAGACCAGCAACTCTAGTTTCATCCACATTCATGATACCGCTCCAATTTGCAACAACCATTTACTATTGACTATGAACAAAACGATTAATTTCAATTTTTCATTATTGATAAAATTTGAAATAAATATCTATCAAACATCACCAAACAACCGACCGTCATTGTATTTAATAAACAACAACTACTGCAGTCATGATAACTTTAAAACAAAACTGTCTTGAGATAAATATGCCACCTATTTACAGAATAATATATGTATCATAAAAAATAAAAAATTATAAAAAAATTTCACTTTTAGTTGGCAGATTTTTTCCGACAGTTGATCAAATTGAAATATTCATCTTCGAAGCTTAAATTTTATATTTTATAACAATTCGTTTGGCCGAATTTGGTCTAGACATATTCAAATACCGACAGCTGAACATGACGCTGACAACAGTTAATTCGAGTTCATATAAGCCTAATTCGTGCTTATCTGAAAAAATTGCAATATATGTCAAATTTAGTATGATTACAATACCTCTTTTATCATTTACATACATACATACACAATCACGCCATGTACCCAAAAGGGTGTGGCACAAATTCTTTTCATCATCCCGAAATCAGTCGTCTCCAAACATTCCTATCCAAAGAAGCAACTTTCACTTCATCCACATTCATAATTCTTCTCATACATGCTGTTTTATTCCTACTACTGGGAAACTTTTGCTCACGCAATCCACCCTCTCAATTATACCACTCCAACTATTCATCGGACTGATCCACAGGGAAAACGTATACCATCAAAATCATTCAAATAAATCGTTTTAACCAAACGTTCATTAGACATTTGCTCAACATGTCCGAATATTAATATTAATATTTAATATTAAATTACAGTTAAGTTTTTCCAAATAATTAAATAAAATTTCAAAAAATGTTTCATGTGAAAAATAAATCGACTTCAGGTTTAAGTTTGGTATTAATATTTATTAATATTCGACGTTTCGACGGATTCAAAGTAAGTTTTCGTCAGAAAAAAAATGATCATTTGTATTATTTTAACACGTTTTTATTAACTTGTTTTCTTTCCTGTCTGTTTGTTTATCTGTTCGGTACAAATTATCCCGAAGAGATAGAGACTAGAAACTTTAAATATAGCTCAGAACTGGATAATAATGCAATATTTACTAATTAATTAACGTTATATGTATATAATAAAATGCCTAAAAATATCACACAAAAAGTTAGTAGGTAGTTTTGAAAGAAAAATTTCTTTTGCCAAAATATTGAATTTTATCTTCTAAAAAATATCAAAATGAAATAAAAAAATAATGATAAAAATACCTCTCGCACAGTATTCTCTCACTAAAATCTATTTATTCAACCGTTAGGAGGTGTGCTTAGCTATAGTTTAGTGTAGTGTAGTATATAATAGTGATATTGGTGACATTAGTGCATTAGTGAAAAAAAATATAATTAGTTGTAATGACTAAATACGTGATTATTTATGCTTTTTAAACTAATTTTAAACGATTTGAAGCTTTATAGTAACATTGCAACATCATTGAAACATCCCTAAGAGAAAAAATCATCTCCATGATAATTCAATACAAATTTAAGTCTTACTTGAAAATGCTGTAACTTTTTTGCGCATCGAGGCATAAAGCTGCGATTCTGTGAAAAAATTGTCCATTTAAAGGACAATATTTGTAGCTTAATTGCAGCTGCGTCCACTTGCGACCATAACATTGGCGGCTTGAAAATTAAACCTATAACTAGGAAACCTGTGACCCTTAAAGGGTCATGTTTGAAGTCGAAAATAGTAATTAAACATATAAACATAATGAAAATAAATAAATAAACAAATAATAATAATAAAATATCAATTGCCGAAACCAAAGAGAGAATTACCTGGCGCGGTAAAACAAATGGTTCGTCGAATTGAGGATGAGATCGAAGATGAGAGAGACAGTGATGATAACTTAATATAGAAGAGTTTTGATGTTCTCCAATTTTACTACTTTGACTGCAAGGGAAAGTAGTATAGCGTTTGGTACGGTGTCTGTAACATTTTCAAAAAAAAAAAATTGTGTAGAAATTCTTCATATAGCCTGTAGATGACGAATCTGAACTTAGTTTATGTGGGTGTATGGATGTGCGTCGTCAGCTCGCTCGGTCGTCAGACAAAATTTTGTGATCGCAACTCCTCTTAGACGGTTTAACCAATTTTAATTAAATTTTCAGGATAAATTTGTCTAGTGCCCGAGATGGTCATGTGATTTTGTTTTTTTCCAGTGATGTCAACTTTCCGAGAAAAAAATTACCAAAGTTTTTAAAAATTCATATTGGCTACGTTATTTATCCGATTTTGATCAAATTTTCAGAAAAGATTTCCCTAATGCTCTCATTAATTATATTATTTAATTAATAGTCAGTGTTGCCAACTTTCCAAAAAAAAATTACTAAAGTTTTAAAAATTTTATTATGGCCATGTTATTCAACCGATTTTACTCAAATTTTCACAAAAGATTCTCCTAGTATTCATATAATTTATGTAATTTTAAAAAAATACAGTGTTGCCAACTTTCCGAAAAATGTCAAAGTAGTATATATGGGTTTACTCATATACTTCTAATCTTGTTATTTTTGAACGTAATAAAGTATAATTAATACAGTAAATAAATTTGTTAAAATAGTTTTACTATTACACCACAATATTATATTTAATTTGTAACATTTATAATCAAAAAATTATTTTTGACAGCGCTCACATAATAAAAATAATAACTGGCAATCAATATTTATTTATTATAACCCCAAAATACCTTTAACAAACCCTAATTAGTAACATTACAACAATAATTGGTCCAACTGTGCGACGGCGACGTCTAGAGAAAGCGAAGCAAAAATTGTTCTTTCATAATTTTTACATATTTCATAATAATCATCTAAAGTAAGTAAAAATGACCTAATAAGGATGTAAAATAGCTAACTTTCTGCAAATTACATCACATACTTAATGTAGAATTACATATTGTTAATGCAACTACTTAAACTATGTAAAATTGGAGTCAGGAATTTCTGTGGAGTTATAAATCTATATGGGGGCTAGTAGAATTTTTTTTATACATTTTAATCCGTTTTAAAAACGTGATATATTAAAAGAAAAAATTATTTTAATAATTATTTTACAGTGCGTATATAGTTAGTTTCGCATTTGAAAACATTTGAAAACTGCAAGGAAAAAGTGGTATAGCGTTTGGTACGGTGTCGGTAACATTTTCAAAAAAAAAATTTGTATATAGAAATCCTTCATATAGCCTCTAGATGACGAATCTGAACTTAGTTTATATGGGTGCATGGATGTGCGTCGTCAGCTCGCGCGCTCGCTCGGTCGTCAGACAAAATTTTGTGTTCGCAACTCCTCCTAGACGGTTCAACCGATTTTAATGAAATTTTTAGGATAAATTTGCCTAGTGCCCAAGATGGTCATGTGGTTTTGGTTTTTTCCAGTAATGCCAACTTTCCGAAAAAAAAATTACTAAAATTTTTAAAAATTCATTGTGGCTACATTATTTGTCCGATTTTGATCAAATTTTCAGGAAAGATTTACCTAGTGCCCACATACATTTCGTAATTTTAATCAAATACAGTGTTGCCAACTTTCTGAGAAAAAAATTACTAAAATTTTTAAAAATTTATTATGACCACGTTATTTAACCGATTTTAATCAAATTTTCACTAAAAATTCTCCTGGTGCCCGCATAAATTATGCAATTTTAACAAAATACAGTGTTGCCAACTTATCGAGAAAAAAATTACTAAAATTTAAAAAAATTTATTGTGGCTACATTATTTATCCGATTTTGATCAAATTTTCAGAAAAGTTTTTCCTAGTGCTCACATAAATTATTATTTCATTAAAATACGGTGTTGCCAACTTTCCGAAAAAAAAATTAATAATTTTCTAAAAATTTGTTATGCCCGCATTATTTATCCGATTTTAATCAAATTTTACAGAAGATACCTTTATCGTTTATAATATTATACATTATCAAAATACAATGTTGCCAACTTTCGGTGAAAATTTTTTTTATTTTTATTTCTTATCATTTATGTGATAATGTCAAAGTGGTCTATATATGGGTTTACCCATATACTTCTAATCTTGTTATTTCTAATGTTCCAACAGCTATATCTCAAAATTTACGGTGTCGATTTGCAGATTTTCCACTGAAGTTCCCTCATATCTCTGTTAAGGGAATAAATCTCAAGGTTTTCATTTGATCATATCTGGGGTGCTTTGAGCACTTTAAATGTGTATTTGTATGTGTTTTTTACGATTCTTGTAATATTCTCACATTGTACGCAACATTGTGTTACAGCTCGCTTACGACCTCTTACCGATTCACGAGATTTTTATATAAAAAGAAGTACGTAAAAAGAAGAAAAACCTTTTTACTTCTTGAAAGTAGGAATAAAAAGAAACTTTTTTTCGGTTGGCTTTTGTCAAAGAAATATTGTTAATAAAATGATTTGAAATAAAAACATTTAAATTTTAATTTTTTTTAAATCAGTTTGGGCAATTATATATATTACAATAAGCCTGCCAATAATTTTATTTTATTAGCAATTCAGAATTTACCTAGCAAGATAAATATGTAAATAAACCATATATATATTATATATTATATATATATATATATATATATATATATATATATATATATATATATATGTGTGTATTTATTCGAATATAACGTAGTATATAATATATAATACATATTAGTATAGTTTAAATTGAATAAATAACATTAATTAATTGAAAATTAAATTAAAAATTTGTCAACCTGTATCGTCTGGGAATCGGACCCAGGTCCACCATGTATCCGGCAGTAGTAGTATGCAGGTGAATATACAAAAATTATATATATATATATTAGGTTGTCCCTGAAGAGGGGTAAAATTTTTTTTTTACTCTTCTCACCCCTTAAATCGTCTCCCCGGGTTTGGCTCCACGTTGTCTGTTGTCGATTTTGGTGACAATCGACAACCGAAAACACGGAGCCAATTCCCATAACCCGATACGGCATATAACTCCCGCGGAATTCTAAAGGACAACTGTAAACGCAAGTTTTGGCCACTTAACAATATTTTTGCGAAAAACGCTGTTTTATTTATGATTTAATACGTTTTGATTTATAATTGAAATCCTTAAAAGAAAGATTCGAATTAATCTACCTAATTGACAAATGTTTTTATGTTTGTATGTATATATGTTTCTCCAGCATCTCGTCCTAAACCCCTGAACCCGATTTTGATGGGAGTGGTGTCATTTTAATTGGTTCATTCCCTATTTGAGAATAGGCAAGTTCCATCTTTCTACGATTTCATCTTGGTTCTCAAAAATTTGAAAAATTATGTTTCTAATGCAAATGTCAAAAATGACAACTATTTATTTATTTATTTCATTCATTTTTTAATTTTTTTTTATATATATATTAAATTTTAAAATGCGATAATTTTATTTTTAATTATAATTTATAATTTACAATTTTATCTACGAATTTTACATTTAGCCATTGTTCTATGGGGGCGCGCGCGTGCGTGCGCCTCTCATGAATATACCTATACAATGTGTCTTAGAAAAAATGTACTCAACAATGTACACCTTGTCTTTTCTGTACAATGTGTATTTTTCTTTAAATATACACTGTGTATATGCAATGTGTCTAAAGCATTCTATATACCATGTGTTGGTAGAATTACATATCTTCAGAATTATATATACAATGTGTCCATAGAATTATATTTAAATTATGTTTAAATCTTTCTATCTTAATTACTATTTTTGACTTCAAAAGTGACCCTTTAAGGGTCACGAATTTCCTAGTTTATAGTTTATTTGAAATATATACATACATACATACATACACAATCACGCCATATACCCAAAAGGGTGTGGCACAAACTCTTTTCATTATCCCGAAATCAGTCGCCTCCAAACACTCTTATCCAAACAAGCAACTTTCGCTTCATCCACATTCATAATTCCTCTCATACATGCTCTTCTATTCCTACTACTTGGAAACTTTCGCTCACGCAAAACACTTTCAATCATATCACTCCAACTACTCATTGGACGTCCACGCAAACGTAAACCATCAAAATCATTCAAATAAATCTTTTTAACCAAACGTTCATTAGACATTCGCTCAACATGTCCGAACCATCTTAACTGACTAACACCAACTTTTGCTACAACATTTTTTTCAATTTCACACTCATCATACACTAGTCTATTTCGTACCCGATCTCTCCTAGTTACACCACATACCCCACGTAAAAATCTCATTTCCACAGCAGTCATTTTCCGTTTATGCTTTTGCAACCAAACCCAACATTCACTACCATACATCACCGTAGGCACCAAAACTGCATTGTATATACTTAAACGGGCTTCTTTTGAAACATTTACATTCCTAGCAAAAGTTCCCAAAGCACCCAAAACCTTACAACCAACATTTACTCTCCTTTCAATTTCACGATCAAAACGGCCATCTCTAGACAGCAAACTACCCAAAAATATAATTTATATAATTAAGATATATGATTTAAAACTTTATACTGTGAATTTTGTACAGTTCTGCTTTGTGTGTATGTAAAAGGAAAGTATACTTACGTGTTAGGAACATTTCGCATTGCACTATGTCTGACAAACACAACAATTAGTGTCCCATTACCCAACACACCAACTATGAAAATAATCGCAAACACCACAGGCACAATAAAAGTCTCCGGTCGTTTACTTAAATCATAAACAAAAGCTGTAGTATTTGGTTCAACCGTACTTGACATTAAATATGTCACATTATAATCATCACTCTCACTTGAATTTACTCCCATTGCTTCAAACATTGTCACTTTTCCAATTAATCAACCAACAGCTAACTACATTTTTTTTTAGTATTTGCAATAATTACAATCACGCCTGCATTGACAAATCAAAACTATAAATTTATTGTAATTAAATTTGTTCCAATTAAAGTGTCACTGTCTCTTCCAACTAACTAACTAAGAAGTAACCACATTTTTTTTAGTTTTATAACTATCACATAATCACATTTGCATTGTGCGAAGAACAAAAATTGGTTTTCAGGATAAAATCAGATATATAATTCCTGTAAGGAGTTGTTTTTATTTAATATCCTATTGGCAATTTCAACGTAAAACAATAATTCTCTTTTTTTGTAAGGATTTGGTACACGTCTTAATTCTTGAACTTAATCAAATAGTTAACTTTAAAATATTAGATTAAGGGAGTCGTTTTTATTTAATATTCTTTTGTAGAAAGACAATTCCTAGTCCTGTCGTCTTTCAGGAGATTGAAGACACATCCAGTTCTGTAACAGAAAGAAAATATATTTACAATTTACGAATCAAAGGTTTCTGTTTTGGATTTCATGTCAAATAAAATGTCTTTATTTTTGTTTTGAAATAAACGCGCTGGTTGAAATTTAGTAACGTACGGTCGCGATAAAAATAATCACTTGCACACTACGTGTACGTGAATAATATCAGGTTCACCGTGATAATAAATTGCAATTAACCGATTAATCGATTACCTAGTTAACCGATTAATCGTTGAGTGATTTTAATAATCGAATTATCGGTATTCGAAAAAATAGTATATAGATAATAATAGATAAAAGATAATAGTTATATTATATAGATGGTATCAGAATCGCAACGTTTTACATAAAATAATTATATACATTTTTTAATAACTGAATATAATAATAATAAAAATGATATAGGCTCACTTGCGTATGTGTCAGATGCGTACAAACATTATTTAGTATCACTTGCGTACAAATAAAGGTCGGCTCAAGCCCAGGTAGTAAAGGTACTTAGGCCGAGTGTCAGATGCGTACAGCGATTTTACAAATAATCAAGTTTGTGTAGATTAATGGGCAGGGCCGAGTTGTCTCCCAAAATTTGAAATTATACCTGAGACAAAAAAAGGTCATGACCAAGTTGTCTTCCGCGCTTGGTCTCCCAAAATTAAAAGGTAACCTAATCTAACCTAGCCAATCATTTGCGCCAGTCGTCATTTGCGCCGATGAGATAAGCGCCTATATTGAATAATAACATAACTAACCCTTAAACCTTAGACTAACCTACCCTAAGTCATCAGCCGACCCTTACTTGTACGCAATTGTTACTAAATAATATTTGTACGCATCTGACACGTACGCAAGTGACACGACACCAATAAAAATATATTAAATTTCTGTCATAGGTTAAATAAATTAATATTTTAATTATATATTATATAAAGTAAAAAGTGTATGTAACTTTGGGTACAACAAGATAATCTTACTAAAATTATCGAATTTAACTAAATACATTTGTTTATTATTACTTTTTAGTGGTATAGGAAATTAAAATTAAATATAATTATTTATAGGTTATATGTTGACTGGTATATATTAAAGGTTGACTGACTCTGATTTCTAATGATTAAAAAAATTTTAGCCTTGAGGTTATTTTTCAAATTTTTAATCTATTTGGTATATATTTTTATGCAAATCTGCCACTTTTTGTTTGTTCATCATGCAAATGATTTCGATTTAATTTGAATGATTTCAATTTAATTCGAGATATCTCGAATGATTTTCTTAATCGAATGATCGATAATTTTTCATTCGAATTGTCCCATCACTATCTTTTATAAAAAAAGTTACCATACTTTACTCATATTTCCGAATTGATTATGCGTGAATAACAATAGAAAAATGATAAATTTTAAACATTTACATTCAGCTGTGTGTGTTTTTATTTTCTAAATACCGAAATATGTATTTAGAAAGATAATAATATCAAATAGAGTTACACTGACATGACACAACAATATTATAAAAAATAATAAATATTTTACAAGTACATTCGGTATATATAACAGATCTATATAACTAAGGTATAAGCTTAAAATTTTAATTCAAAGCAAATTTTTCAAAAAATATATTACTTTGTAATTGTGTGCAGTATTTAATATTCTAAGTTTTGATGTTACATTTTTTTTATCGTAAATGTGACAACATTTAGATATATTTTACCAGTAATAAAAATACTGTAATTTATAAAGAAAAAGGCAATATCAATCACTGTGTAGGCAATGAGTTAAATAAAATTTGACTTCCATTAATAAAAACTCTACAAATTAATATGATCTAATTACTTGTATTTTTTTACCTAGTAACTTGTTTCTATGTACTGTTATTTATTATATTATTTGTATCAGTTTATCCTGATGAAGACGTGCGTTGAATTTCGTCGAAATGTCGATTATAAATTAATTTTAACACCGAACTTTAACCTAAAGCAATTATATTTTATATATATTTCTAAAAAAAAATTTATTATACTCTATTAAATATATTATTATTATATTGTATTTATTTGACTATAATTTATAACCGTATAACCGTAATTAATTGCGGTTAACCAGTTAACCGGTTTAGATTTTTTTATAAAAACTGTAGTAAACGGTTAACCGAATATTTTTGATACCACTAGTATTACGTATTATATTAACAGCCGGTTTTTATTTAATAAACATTTTAACTACAATCGATAAACGTATAACATAGTAGAAAATTATTCAGAAATTATTCAATAAAATAAAACTGTTTTAGGTTCAAGTTCTGTATTAAAATTTATGTATAATAAACGTTTCGATAAAACTCAAAAAAATTTTGATGCAAATTTTATGATCGCAACTCGTCCTAGATCGTTTATGCGATTTGCAACAAATTTTCAGATTAACTTCAGTTAGTGTCCAAAATGGACATGTGGATTTTTTCAGTGTTGCCAGCTTTCCAAAAAAATTACTAGTTTTAATTTATTATAACTACATTTAGTTATCACTGATTAACCAAATTTTCACAAAAGTTACTCCTAGTGCCCACAATTTATATAGTTTTACTAACGTAAAGGTTCGGCAATTTTCTGAGAAAAAAATTACTATATTATTTATAAGATATTTTAACGCATGTTGTGCAATAGCAAATTTATCTGAATGATTTAGTCGTATATTGACCATCAATCTAGTAGAAACAGTTCCACCTGTCTGTTCAACATAAACCTTACAGCATTCATACGGAGTTCTATATAAAAAAAAATGTATTAGTTACTTATTTGTTACCTAGTAACTTGTTTCTATGTTTCGTTAATTTATTGTAAATATCATTTGTATCAATTTTCCTGACGAAGACGGACGTTGAGTTCTTTGGAATGTCGATTATCAATAAATATTCATACAAAACTTAAACCGAAAGCTATTTTATTTTACATTGTCTAATGAGCAACCAAAATTCTTTTATTGAGTAAAACGCATTCTCTAACAAGTAAATTTTTAGTTTGATTTTATATGTGTAATAATAAATCCGAAATACATATATATATATATATATATATATATATATAATGTATTTATACAAATTCAATAATCAACTATTATTGTTGCAAAGTAAAACATAATATTTTCCATGTTTATATTCTATTTGAAAATGCACGAAAAATATTGCTTGAAATAATAAAAACCAATATTTGGATAAAATTTTCTCTAGAAAAATAAAATGATTGTGATGTATAACCAGAAATAAATTGCTAAAAAAAATTAAATTGAAAAAAAAGAATTTTTTTTCATTCTTTTGTTTGCAATATCTATGTCAAAGATAAAAGAAAACTCTGAATACTTTTGTCTACCACTGCACTTAAAATTGCAGAAATTAAATATTTTTATTGCTTTACATTTTTACCAGTATCCGAATGGCTCTGAAATATATGAAATATTTTCAAGAATGAGATAAAGATATACGCAGTGGCGTAGCCAGGGGGGTGTTAGGAGGGGTTAAAACCCCGCCAAGAACCTGAACGACCAAAAACATACGTATGTGAAATATGAAATATGTTAATTTACTTTCATTTTTATAAAAATAAATTTTATTGCTCTTTATTTTTTTATACAAATTATAGTATTATTTTATTGATTAATATTAGTAACACCCCCCCCCCCATGACAAGTTTCTGGCTACGCCACTGGATATACGTATATTATTCTGTATAGAAAATCAGTTCTGATATAAATTTTAAATATTCTTGATTTACAGTAATCAAGATGGTATTCATACAGAATCTGTATTTTGTTGTAAATAAATTTTAAAAATGTCAATAATAGTTTAATATGTTACGAAGAGTAAAACGCGATAATTATTGTCTTGAGACCAGATATTTGCGATCTAAACGAAACACAACAAGATTAGAAGTTTATGGGTAAACCCATATACCACTTTGATATTTATCGGAAAGTTGGTAACACAATATTTTTATTAAAATTATAATTTATGTATAATGTAGCCACAATAAATTTTTAAAAATTTTGTGATTTTTTCTTGCGTACCTACTTTATTTAGGCACTAGGAGAATTTTTTATAAAAATTTGACTAAAATCGATTAAATAAAGTGGTCATAATAAATTTCTAAAAATTTTAATAATTTTTTCTCAGAAAGTTGGCAACACTGTATTTTGTTAAAATTACATAAACTATATGAATACCAGGAGAATCTTTTGTGAAAATTTGAGTAAAATCGGTTAAATCAGCTATTCTCAACCGCTGGTCCGGCGGACCACCAGTGGTCCGCGGAGAAATTTTACTAGTCCGCGGACAATTTTTTCTATCCGCGAAAAAAATTTACTTATTAAAAAAAAATAATAATAACTAAATTTTAATTTATAAAATTACGAAATACAAATGTCTTAAACTAATTTTAATTCTATGTAATTTATGATTTGTACGGCACTGAAGATTTTTGTTAAAGCTTTATATATTTAATTTTTATATTGTATAATTAAATATCTTTATATTTAAATATTATTGTAAGTAAATGATAATAAAAATGTTACAATTAACTTATGTAGTAGTTCTTTGATACCTAGTAAAATTTTGTTTTTAAAAAAATATCACTGGTCCGCGAATTTTTTTTACAAATTTTACTGGTCCGCGGGCCAAAAAAGGTTGAGAAACGCTGGGTTAAATAATAATTTTTTTTAAAATTTAGTAATTTTTTTCGGAAAGTTAGCAACACTGTATATTAGTAAAATTATATAATTAATGGAAGCATTAAGGAAATCTTTTCTGAAAATTTAATCAATATCGGATAAATAACATGGCCATAATAAATTTTTTAAAACTTCAGTAATTTTTTTCTCGGAAAATTGGCAACACTGGATATTAATAAAATTATATAATTAATGGAAGCATTAGGGAAATCTTTCAGAAAATTTGATCAAAATCGGATAAATAGTGTAGCTAATATGAATTTTTAAAAACTTTAGTAATTTTTTCTCGGAAAGTTGGCATCACTTGAAAAAACTAAAACCACATGACCATCTTGGGTACTAGACAAATTTATCCTAAAAATTTCATTAAAATCGGTTAAACCATCTAGGAGGAGTTGCAACCACAAAATTTTGTCTGACGACCGAGCGAGCGAGCTGACGACGCACATCCATACACCCACATAAACTAAGTTCGGATTCGTCATCTATAGGCTATATGAAGGATTTCTATGCAAATTTTTTTTTTTGAAAATGTTACAGACACCGTACCAAACGCTATACCACTTTTTCCTTGCAGTCAAAGTGGTAAAAAGAGCTTTTTATTCCAAGAATAACATATACGATTTTTTTCTTTGGGCTTTCGAAACGAAACTAAAATAAAAATAAATAAAAATACATGCCAAGTATTCTTAATAACAGTTGTACAATAGTATGTATATATTATTTATATTTGTTACATAATTTGTGAAAATTAATCTTTTTTTGGTCGAATATAAAATTTCTGACTCCGCTGGGCGGTAAACTTTGAACACTTACACTTCTTCACACATTTTCAATAATCAAATTAAAAGTCAAGCGAAAACAAACAATGCCATTGTCAATTAACTTAATTTGATTTAACAATTTTTAATGTTGCAGTCGGAGGTGTCAAATTAAATACACTTAACCGTCTTTGGTCGAATATGCACATTGAAATTATAGTAATGAAGCTTGAGCAAATAAATGTTAATATTGTCATTGTGAACATTTATTTGTTCAAGGTTCATTACTTTAGTAATTATTATTAATAAGATAATAAAGTTTCAATGTAATGAATAAATCTTGCAAAAGTTGTTCTAAGTGATTTAAGATGGTTCTTTTATCTTGAACGAATGTCTAATGAAGATATAGTTAATGGAGCATACGTGAGTGTTAATGATATATGTCTGTTTCTGGGTATCCAATGAGCAGATGGAAAAGCAACATTAATAGTGTTTTGCGGGAGCAAATGTTTGGTAAAAGTAAAAGAACTATTTTAAAAATTATTAGGTCAGGTTAAGTTAATTGACAATTATATTGTTTATTTTGACTAAAATTTGAATTTAGTTATTGAAAATGTTTGAAAAATTGCAAGAAATACAATGTATACCGCCCAAGTTGGTCATACATTGTATACTTGTACAAAGAAAAATTAATGGGGAAATTTAGCGTGTTTTTTTTATTTCTTTATTTGGTTGGACCTGGCTTAAAAATTGATGTTTAATTTATCATTTTTCTCGAAGATGCCCAGATTTCCTAAAAAATGCAAAAATATGTCGTGATGACGTCAGTAATGTCATTGCAAAACATACGTCGACATCTGAATCAGACGCATATGTATTGCCATGGTTACCGATACAATCTCTTGGCTGGGCGTAACCGAATCAACAGAAATCAACATTTACAACGACATACGTTTTCAAAATTATACCTCACGTGACGTCAGTAATGTTCTTACAAAAATTGTTAATAACAAATAAATGAAACAATTATCAAAAATTTTAATTACAGTTTCTGTTATTATTTTATATATATTTGAGAAAAAATAATTTTACACGCAACTTCAATCACGCTAAACTTCCCCATTCTCACTAGTCACGTAACAAGTATGAACAATATATACATATAGATACTATTCTACAACTGCTAGTAAAGTTAAAGTAACTTGGCATATATATTTTTTTTTAATTTTTGGTTTAGTTTTGTTTAGAACGTTTAAAGAAAAAATCGTATATGTCTGACAAATATCTGAATTCAACACAATAATAATCATTTTGTATTTCTCGTAACATAATATATTATTATATAATATCAGAATTACAGAACTTTTATTGCGCTTTTTATTTATTTACTCACAAAATTTATTTAAATAAAATTAACAGTGACAAATTTTTTAAAATTTGTAATAAAATGCATAACCTACTTTTAATATACAATCATAAGCATTAATTATATAAAATAGGCAATAAATTTGATATGAGGCAATTTAATATGGAGTATAATTATCACATTGAAGTTATATTTAGAATCCTATTACTCCTTTGAGAATTAATAATATTATAATGAACCATCATCATTTTTATAGATCATATTTCCCAAAAAGTCTGTATCATACGGAAAAACATTATTATTTGTTTGTCAGAAATAACTATTACCATGCCTTTTTGGTACTTGTATAAAAACTAAAAATACGGTAGCCAGAAGTACAAATATTACTGCTGGGTTAAGTCAAATCGTGCGTATCTGTAAAAATCTTGATATGTTAAATTTGGTATGATTAAAATACCTTCCTTATAATATGTGATATGACGGTCGATAAATAAATTTTTTTAGATAAACAAACAACAACAGACACAAACGAAAAAAATCAAGTTAATGCGAGCAAAAATATAATTCAAATTTGATTTATTCCAATTTTCAAGTTTTTCCACATAACTGTTCAATTCAAGCACCACCAATATAGGTACCAATGAATATACGAATAATAAACATGTCAAGTAACCTAATCATTTGTTTACATAAAACAAAAACACTTCAATTTAATTAAAAATATCCGTTGATTTTTATGTTGTTTTTCGTAATCCATATATAGAATCGCGTATGTTTTATATTTCAAATATTTCAATAAATTTATTATATACAGTGTGGAAATTAAATAAAAAATAAATTCAGTAATTCCGTTGATATTAATTTTTAAAAAAAATCTCGAAGGCGTATAGCAATTTTGACTACAGCGAATATTTTCATCTTATTTTCAGTTTCTAATGTCATTTGTTTTTCATGTTATGATGTCATTGACTTTTTTTTTAAATGACAACCTATATTTTTATTATCGATTTTGATAGTACTTTTTATTCCGTTTCCAACCGTATAACATTTTCAATATTTTACATTTGACAAAAATTGAAAAAAATAGTCTTAAAATTCAAATATTAAAAATTAATTTAATTAGCAAAATGAATCCAGTTATCTATGTACATGTTTGGAGGGGACTGATTTCGGGATGATGAAAAGAGTTTGTGTCACACCCTTTTGGGTACATGGCGTGATTGTGTATG
This sequence comes from Clivina fossor, assembly GCA_963966155.1. Taxonomy (NCBI): domain Eukaryota; kingdom Metazoa; phylum Arthropoda; class Insecta; order Coleoptera; family Carabidae; genus Clivina; species Clivina fossor. Next base: position 2,862,697 of record OZ014554.1, on the reverse strand, counting down.
TATGTATGTACATTACATCTTTGTAAAATAATACAGCTTACATTACTTGTGTACTGTAATGGCGTAAAAATACCGTATTGTAAAAATACAAATAGTAGGGCTTTGTCTTCTAAAAAATGTCAAAAATCAAATGAAACTAATGAAAATACTTCTCATGCAGTATTACCGCAGTAAAATCTATTTATTCAGCGTTTAGGGGGTACACTTAGCTATAGTTTAATGTGCGCCAATCTAATATTCACCGTTTTATTCCGAATAAATGTCTAATTTCATTTTAAACGACAAGAGTTCCCTTTAGACTGTTGTTATCACTTTATTAATGTATCTTAGTTAGCTATGAAAAATAAAGTTACACTAGTTAATAAGTAAGTATTTTATTATGTTTATGTAAAGTAATATTTAATTTAAAAAATACTCAAATACTTTCATATTTTACCGACTTGTTGACAAACTCAGTATTTGAAATAAAAATAATATAATATTTATTTACTAATAATAATAGCCCGTACTCTCACCTCATTGATAAAAGTGATTTTTTGCCAAAAATACCGTTGACGTCTATTTGAAATTATTTATTAAGCACATTATTTTATTGAAATGTTTATGATACCAAATATAATAAAAGATGTTCTAAAATAGAAAAATCATTTATATTTGACGAAAAACAGAAACAAAAAGTTACTTTTTTACTTGTTTACGAAAAATTGAAGTGAGAACACGGGCCAATATTTTTCATGGTTATTTATAGTTAATGATTATTAAATTTATATTACAGTTGGGAAAAAAAGGGAACTTAACTAATTTTTTCAAAGCTACCTAATATTTTGTTTTTTTTTTAATACGATATTTTTACGGCATTATAGTATAAAAGTAATGTACTTTTTTTCTCTCTGTCTACAGAAGCTGTATTATTTCACAAAGATGCTATATACGAAGCAATTATATACGATGTCGCTAAGAAAATTATTTATTAAAAATTATATATTCGATGTAACTAAATAATGTACTTTTATCCTCTCTCTCTCTCTCTCTCTCTCTCTACACCAGCTGTATTATTTCACGGAGATGCAGTGTATGCGGCAATTATAGTACGAAAACCAGCGTATAATTAATCGAAGTTATTAGGTATTTTTAGGACTTTGAATCGAAAAAGAACCGAAAACCAATAACCAAAATTACCGTTATTATTCCTGAAACAAAAACCGGAACTGAACTAAAAAATTACGGTTTATTTCAATTTCATACATGTTAAAACACGCACATTAACAAAATCTTATTTTCCACGATACTTGTCGTTTTTTTCTTTCATTTTTAGGTTCTCGCAGCGTAGTCGCAAGTCGCAACTCGTCTTACGCGATAGATTATTTGTTTTTTTTTCCTCTGGATAAATACTCGGTTATTGAAATTGAAAATAAAACTAGATGTCAGTTTGAGAAAGGTGTAACTTTTGATAATAACTTTATTTTTAATAATTTTTAAAAAATTTAAATAATAATGCATTGAAAAATATTTTATTTCGAATTAAAAATAATATTAATATTTTATATTAAATACTCCTAATAACTAATTAATAATTATTATTATTTATATTATATTATTGTATCAATTTATGTAGTATGCTTATTATAAAAGAAAGAATAAATTGTTCTAAATTATGGTAGAAAATAAGTTTTTAATACAAATAATAACACTGAAAAAATTTGAAAGTTGCCCGAAAGAAAACAGAAATTAAACCGACATATATATATATATATATATATATATATATATAGTCAAAGCGAAACAAAAAAAATAATGGTTTGAAGCCCTGGGTATATTAATAGAGTAATAACAATGTGACCAAATTACATATTTTTCTATTGTATTAAAAATCAATCAACTTTTAACATAGAACATTACTTAAACTAATATTTTTTAACGTAAAATTTATTAAAGTAGTAAAAAAATGAGAGTTTCCATTAAAAAACAAAGTGCTTTTAATAAAGTAAAACTGCTGTAGGTTAAAATTTTGTATTAATATTTATTTAAAATCAACGTTTTGATGAAACTCAACGTCCATCTTCATCAGGATAAATGGTAAATGAAGAATGTTGGGGTCGAATTCCGGTCAAACCGAAAGTGGTATCTTATTGCAAATATTTATATATTCCCTATATTCCAAATTGTGTGACAAAACATTATGTAGTCTTTAGAATGAATATGGCGTAAGATCGTCTTTAGACACCCTGTATAGGTGTATTTACTTCGAATTTTCTAAATATATATAAACGGAAATATATCAATTTATAAGTTTACATTTTTATAAACATTTATTATAGCAATAATTAACTGGTATTTAAACAAGACGCAATACCCTCCACGATAAATTCCAATAAAAAAATCCAAGAATTTTTTCTATCTCTGTGATGGTGTTTTTTTTTCTTCGTCTAGATTTACTATTTTACTTTATTGCAAACGTGTCAAATGTAATCCAAACGGTAATTTACTATCAGCTTTGTTCTTTTCTGCTAACTGTTCCGTTAAAGCTAACCGGAATTTTCCCGATTCCTATCGGTTGCGAATCGGAGTAATTTCAGCAATGCTAAGGTATTTGTCGCCATTATTACTACACTTAGAACAGAGTTAGTTAGCGAGAACAATGAATGTATTGTCTACACCAGAGGTTTCCAAAAATTTTATCTCGTAGACCACATGCTAATTTTTCTGTTTTGGATAGACCCAAATTTAATTACAAATTAATCGATTTCAAATGTGTTTTTAACAGCTGACACAGTGATACTTACTTTGACTCACTATCGACTCCTAGGGGTCGACATAGACCACTTTGGGAATCATTGGTCTACATCGTAAAAGATACGGTAAAATATATAATCTTTAATTGCAAAAATTATTATATTCATATGATAAAAATATATACGAGTGTAATTTTATAAATATGCAAAAATTGATTTATATTTTTATAGAAATTAATGGATAATATATATTTACTATATTTTTTTGAGAATTACTTGTTAAGTAGTTAAAATTATATATTTTACTGTAAATATATAATTTTTTAAATATAAATCATGTAAAATGAATATCTCCATTTTTCCTGATAAAGAATTGAGTTGAGTACTTCAAAAAATCGATTATTAATAAATATTAATACAAGATTACAACTTAAAACCCTTTTATTCTAATATAATGAATTCTAAAAATTATTTTAGTATGATAAATTATGTACTGCGAAACCGATTAGGTTACGAGTAGTCTGTAATTTGTGCGAAACACAAAAAGAGCTGAGTCAGACATATAAGATTTTTTCTTCAAACATTCTAAACAAAGCATTAAATTAAAAATAAATGCCAAGTAATCTTTATCTTACAACAGTTGCATAATAGTAATTATATCTAGATATATTATTTGTATTTGTTACATGATTTGTGAGAATTAATCTTTTTTCGGTCGAATATACAATATCTGACCACCCTGGACGGTATACATTTTATTTCTTGCGCTTCTTCACATATTTTCAATAATAAAATTCAAATTCAAGCGAAAATAAACAAAGCAATTTTCAACTAATATAACAATAATTTTTAATATAGCCACTGAAGAAGTCAAATTAAATACACCTGGCCTTGTTTCTTTTATCGAATATTCAGTTACTGACCACTCTGAACGGTGCACTTTAGACACATTTTCAATGATCGAATTCAAATTCAAACGAAAATGAACAATTCAGTTGTCAATTAACTTAAATTGACTTAATAATTGACTATTTAATATAGCCGTCGGAAATATCAAAATAAATACAATTGACAGGTGTTGCTTTGGTCGAATATGCAGTTTTTGACCACCCTAGGCCGGTGTACATTGTATTTCTTGCACCTTTGTCACACATTTTCGCAAAAATAAAAAATGCCAAATGTCATTTACCTTAACTCGAAGTAATAGTTTTCGCAATATGACCGCCGAAGATATCAGATTAAATGCACTTAACGATGTAGATATGTTTAGTGCTGCCACCAGTGATGTATTTAATTAAAAAAAACAACTAATATAATAATTTCATTATTGTATTAGTAACATAGGCAATATTGTAACGTAATATTAAAAATATGATACGCTTGAAGAAAAATATATTACGTTACAAGTATTACTCATTTCATTATCTTATCTTTGACGCAAATTGTTGTTTTTCAGGACATATTACCGACCATCATATAACATATAATACATACATACATACATACATACATACATACATACACAATCACGCCCTGTACCCAAAAGGGTGTGACACAAACTCTTTTCATCATCCCGAAATCAGTCGCCTCCAAACATTTATATCCAAACAAGCAACTTTTGCTTCATCCACATTCATTATTCCTCTCATACATGCTCTTTTATTCCTACTATTTGGAAACTTTCGTTCACGCAAGCCACCCTTTCAATCGTACCACTCCAACTACTCATCGGCCGTCCACGTAAACGTCTACCATCAAATCATTTAAATAAATCTTTTTAACCAAACGTTCATTAGACATTCGCTCAACATGTCCGAACCATCTTAACTAACTAACAGCAGCTTTTGCTACAACATTTTTTTCAATTTCACACTCATCATACACTAATCGTATTTCGTACCCGATCTCTCCTATTTACACCACATACCCCACGTAAAAATCTCATTTCGCACAGCAGTCATTTTCCGTTTATGCTTTTGCAACCAAACACAACATTCACTGCCCTATACATCAACGTAGGCACCAAAACTGCATTGTATATACTCAAACGGGCTTCTTTGGAAACATTTACATTCCTAGCAAAAGTTCCCAAAGCACCCAAAGCACCTTACAACCAGCATTTACTCTCCTTTCAATTTCACGATCAAAACGGCCATCTCTAGACATCAAACTACCCAAATAAACAATTTCGAAATAAGTAATAAAGTGCGAATGAGCCGAATTGTCCACCTAATTTTAATGATTTTCGGTTGTTCAAATTAACTGCGATAAATTTTAATTCATCAGTGACGTCATTTAGGTGGACACAGAGTCATTGGGGAAATTAACGAGAAAACTGTGGTCGATTGTTTTGTTAATTGATATTTTATTTAATTATACGCCTGTGTCAAGATGACATTTTTTTTATGTATATAAAGGATGCTTGTTTTTAATTTACATTTTTACAAACCTGCAGAAATATAACTGCGGACATTTTACAGAAAGCGATCCATATTTTTTCCAAAAAATTTGAATACACTATTTAGTAAATTGACATGGACCAGATAACATTACAAATGATATGCTAGTAAACTTGCCTCATCATGTATAACTATTGTTGCTAAAATTTTGAAACTAGATCAATATTTCAAAAGCGATTTATTGTATTAAAATGATATTTTAGGTGACAATTATTTTGAAATTTTTATTGCTGGTGAATTTCAAACAACACCAAAAATCACATCCTATAAATAGCAAACAGATTTAAAATTCCTTTTCTTTATCTAAGTGTAATGATATCTTAGTTTAACGGAATTTAATAATAAAATGATAGATATTACTCGAAAATTTCGAAGTCAAAGTCGGTGTCGGATACAACATCCCAGAGAGTAATACCACTCACTTTTAACTGAACTAAATTTAATGAAATACTGAAATTTTTTAAAAATAATTATGGCTATATTATACTTATCCGATTTTAAACAAATTTTCGCAAAAAGTTCTTCTGCAGCATACATAAATTATATAATGCTAGTAAAATATAGTTTTGCCAACTGTTTAAGAAAAAAAAATTAGGGATTTTAAAAAAATGTAATGTAGCTATATTATTTATCAATAATTAACAAAAATTTTACAAAAGAATCTCCTAGTTCCCACATAAATTACATATCTTTAACAAGATGTGTACACGTAGTACTCAAAAATCACGTTAAATTTCAGAAAAAATTATATTTACCAATCTATTTTTAAAACCTATCAAAAAATGCAAAAAAATCTGATAAGAGATACTTAAATTTTTATCTAAAAAAAAAGTAGCAAAACTCATTAATAAATAACACTTGTATCAACTCTTTAAAAGCTTCATCACATATTGGCTTTAAGTATTATGTAAATATTGATATTTATAAATGACAAAACACGAGAATTGCAGAAAATAAATCTCGATACATATGTTTTAATAGAGTCAGCATTGGCTTTTCAAATTGTGTGTTTTAGTAACTTGTTCCTATGTTCTTTTATTTAGTGATTTATCTTAATGAAAACGTACGTTTAGTTTATCGAAACGTCGATTATTAATAAATATTAATACAGGACTAGAAGTTAAAGCTATTTTTTTAAAAGAATAATTACGTTTACAAATGTTATACGAAAATTTAAGTTCCATTTTTTAAATTTATATCAAAACATAAAAATACGGTGGACATTAGAATATAACAAGATTAGAAGTATATGGATAAACCCATATATAGACTACTTTGACATTTCTCGGAAAGTTGGCAACACTGTATTTTAATAATATTATAATTTATGTGGGCATTAGGAGATACTTTTCTGAAAATTTAATCAAAATCGAATAAATAATGTAGCCACAATGAATTTTTAAAAAATTTTGTGATTTTTTTTTCGATAAGTTGGCAACACTGTATTTTGTTAAAATTGCATAATTTATTTAGGCACTAGGAAAAACTTTTATGAAAATTTGATTAAAGTCGGTTAAATAAAGTGGTCAAAATAAAAAATTTTAAATTTTACTAATTTTTTTCTCGAAAAGTTGGCAACACTGTATTTTGTTAAAATTACATAAATTATATGAATACTAGGAGAATCTTTTGTGAAATTTTAAGTAAAATCGGTTGAATAACATGGCCATAATAAAATTTTTAAAACTTTAGTAATTTTTTTCTCGGAAAGTTGGCAACACTGAATATTAATAAAATTATGTAATTAATGGGAGCATTAGGGAAATCTTTTCTGAAAATTTGATAAAAGTCGGATAAATAACGTAGCCAATATGAACTTTTAAAAACTTTAGTAATTTTTTTCTCGGAAAGTTGGCATCACTGGAAAAAAAACAAAATTACCACCTTGGGCACTAGACAAATTTATCCTGAAAATTTCATTAAAATCGGTTGAACCGTCTAGGAGGAGTTGCGGCCACAAAATTTTGTCTTACGACCGACCGACATCCATACACCCACATAAACTAAGTTCAGATTCGTCATCTACAGGCTATATGAAGGATTTCTATTCAATTTTTTTTTTTTTAAATGTTACAGACACCGTACCAAACGCTATACTACTTTTTCCTTGCAGTCAAAGTAGTAAAAATACGGTAGACATTAGAATATAAAAAAAAAATACATAAAACATTGGAAGAAAAAAGGTATATTTTTCGAAAATCTGTATTAATATAAGTGCTCATACATCCAGTCTCATTTCTCAAACGATAAATCGATTCAGTAAACAAAGGCTGCTTTGGTAGAGTAAAAGCAAAATTTTACATTTTCTTATATAAAACACAAAGTTGAATATGCGTTGGGCATTGTATGTGTGTGTGTGTGTGTGTGTGTGTGTGTGTTCAAATCCAAAATCATCATATCCATTCAAATTGAAGAGAGAATGAAAGCAGTACTTCTCAGCGAAATATCCAAGTAGGCAGTAGAGCACTAGTAAATTGAAAAATAGATTCATCGTTGATACTCAGTGGCGTACACGAAAAGTGGGAATTAGGGAAATATAACTCCTTTCAAAAATTCGTAAAAACAAAATCAATAAAACACAATTTTTTTAAATTTAATTTACTTAAAAAGTTCCTGTGAATAATTATTGTTAACTGTAATAGACTTAAATGTTTGATTATTATATTATGTAAAAAATACTCGGTTTTTTTTTTTCAAAGATATTTATTTTTGGTTACTAGTTTCGCTAACACAGTAGCTTCGTCAGACCAGTAGTAACTTAGACTAATATGTAATAGTATATAAATATTGTAAATATCTAGTTTAAGTTACTACTGGTCTGACGAAGCTACTGTGTTAGCGAAACTAGTAACCAAAAATAAATATCTTTGAAACAAAAAACCGAGTATTTTTTACATAATATAATAATGAATTTAAAGTTTCAACAAGTAAGAGCTGAAATCATAGAAGAAATTAAATGTTTGACTGCACAGATATCATATACAATTTAATTTAATATTTTTATGATGAACCAATTTCATAGTCAATAAGTTCAATTTGTATTTTGTTTCAATTTAAACTCTAACATTAATATATAACACTATAAGTTTACTCCATTTCACATATTGTGCAACAATTTTATATATTGTTATAATCAATGTTTTTACAAATTGTCATCTTTAAAGTAATTGTTGACCTGAAAATGAGCTGAAATGTCTTTCTTAAGTAGTTTTGTAATTAGTAATATATATATATATATATATATATATATATATATATATATAAAATAATGTATACAAATAATTATGCTTAAATCTACAAAGCATATTCAGAAAACGACTACGCCATTATTCATTTAACTATATATATTGTGATAATTAGGAAAGAAATAAAATTTATTTGTCTTGATTTCCACTCGTATTTCTTTTTTATTATAAATTGACGACCGCGGTTTCGACCAATATATTGGCCATCATCGGGTCTGGTACAGAATTAATTACAGGAAGTCATATTCGAACTGAATATCATACAATTTATAATAAAAAAGAAATATGAGTGAAAATCGAAACGAGTAAATTTTATTTCTTCATTCTAAATATTGTGTTTAAGACGGTGTTGTCACCTGTAAGTATTATTACTTTATTGAAATGAATTTTTACAATTACAAAAATAATAAATTTACCTTTCTGCATATGTTATGGTAGTAAATACAACATTTTGAAAAAAAAAAACAAAATTAATGTAACAATACTGATTTTTGGGCATTTTAAGGAATTGTTTTTTACTCTAGGGAGAGAATGACATATTATGTTGTTATAATGACCTTATCGAGGTTTATCTGGGAATAAAATATCAAAAGTTGAACCACTGTTGATTAATATAAGATGCAGTTTTACTTGAAAAACTAAAAAAAAGTGCAAAAAACGCGTTTTTGAGAAATCGGTGCTCCCTCTGGAATGATCAGAAACTGTTTCCAGGAAAAGGGGACTTCTCCCTCACCAAAACTTTCATTGTACATATATATTGTTTTGCCATGAGTAGTAAGTTTAAACAATTTATATAAAATTTGCATATGATATATATATATATATATATTGTACAGTAATAATTTTAATTTATATAGATATAATGTTTACGATCTTATCTGTATCCTTTTGGGGGGCAATAATACACCTCAAAAGGAATCGATAAACCCTAGAACGTCTTATTAAAATCATCTCATAAGCAATATAATAATTATTAATTTGTTAATTAATACACTACGAAAGATGTTCGAAGTTATCACATACAAAGTCTCGCTCGGCGTACCCACGACTCTACATATTATGCAAGGCCTAAACTAATTCGATATCAGAATATTGATGGGCGATCGCCATTTTTAAAAACAAGGGACTGAATGTAATGTTTATATTGATGATGCACGTTTAGAGCAGGTAGATGAATTTGTATATTTGGGTAGTTTGCTGTCTAGAGATGGCCGTTTTGATCGTGAAATTGAAAGGAGAGTAAATGCTGCTGTTGTAAGGTTTTGGGTGCTTTGGGAACTTTTGCTAGGAATGTAAATATTTCCAAAGAAGCCCGTTTGAGTATATACAATGCGGTTTTGGTGCCTACGTTGATGTATGGTAGTGAATGTTGGGTTTGGTTGCAAAAGCATAAACGGAAAATGACTGCTGTGGAAATGAGATTTTTACGTGGGGTATGTGGGGTAAATAGGAGAGATCGGGTACGAAATAGATTAGTGTATAATGAGTGTGAAGTTAAAAAAAAATGTTGTAGCAAAAGTTGGTGTTAGTCAGTTAAGATGGTTCGAACATGTTGAGCGAATGTCCAATGAACGTTTGCTGTTCAAAAGATTTATTTGAATGATTTTGATGGTATACGTTTGCGTGGACGTCCAATGAGTATAGTTGGAGTAGTATGATTGAGAGTGTTTTGCTTGAGTGAAAGTTTCCAAGTAGTAGTATATGTTTAATTACAATTTTCGACTACAAACGTGACCCTTTAAGGGTCACGGGATTCCTAGTTTATTATGGTAATCAGTGTTAGAACAGATAACGGAAAAATTAATCTAGATAAAGATAAAAACAAAAAAAAATCTTTCAGAACTTATTGTATAAAACAAAATTGCTTTAGATTAAATTCTGTAAATATTTAATAATAATTGACGTTCCAAGACGTACTCAACGTCCGTCTTCATCAAGAAAACTGATTCAAATGACATTTATTGTAAATAAACAGAACATAGAAAACAAGTTACTAGGTAGCAAAATATAAGTAACTATTTCAGAAAAATGAAAAATAAAAAAAAACTACTTTTTTGATCTAGTTACTTATTTGTTACTTGGTAAATTGTTTCTATCTTCTGTTATTTACTGTAAATGTCTTTTTGTATAAGTTTTCCTGATGTAGACGGACGTTGAGTTCATCAAATCGTCGTTTATAAATTAATATTTATAAAAAAATTAAATCTAAAGGCGTTTTATTTTAAAGATAAAGACATATACCCGTATTCTCACCTCACTTTTAAAAGTAATTTTTGTCAAAATTGCTTTTGACGTTTAATTAAAATTCTTTATTAAAAAATGTAATTAGTTCATTTGAATTATATAATATTAAATATAAAAAAGTATAATAAAATTGGAAATATAGCTCCACCAAGCAAACAAGTCCATCGGAAAATATGCGAACTAATTTTGACAATTCGTGGCGGTAAAAGTTTAAGCCAATAAAAACAATTTCTGGCGCCGTTGTACATTCCGTAACAAAAGTAAAAGTAGCTAGCAAACTGACAGATTATCGCGTGTTTGTTTTTCTTAATTTTCTCTGCTGTTGCTCATCTTTATAAAAAAAATAAGTCTTTTTTAAGACTTAATCTTATTTGAAATAAGGTAGGCATATATTTTATAGATAATTTAAAGTATTTTTAAAATGAAATTATCGCATAACCTCAAAATATATATTTTATATGTCAAAGTACTATTGGCACTGAGTGTACCTCTAGAATACAGAGACAACAAACCACGGCCTACCCACGAGACTTGTTTGGTTGGCTTGACTATACTAGTCATATTTAATAAGATGTAGAAGTAAAAATTTATGTTAAAACAAAAATAAAAGCATTTTTTTTCATACAACAAACAGAATTAAAACATGTTTGTCAATTTATAATAACGGTCTGAATGCTTTCAATAGCTTGCCAAATGATGTTAAATGTTCTGTTACAGTTGGAGAGTTTAGATATAAATTAAGAAAACTATTGTAAAGATATCACACAATTTTGTACCATTTCATGTATTTATATAATGTATGTATTTTTTATTAGCTAAATGCTATTTAAATAAAGTTATTATTATAAACAAAAGAGGTGGGAATACGAAGCCATATTATTTTTATTACCTAGATAATATAAAAGATATCAAAATTTTTTTTATCTAGATAATAGATAATTAGTATTTGAATATAATTTAATTATATATAAGTACCTATCAATATAATTTAACCATCAATATACACCCACACATTATTAGGGATAATAAATGAAATCATATGCATTCATCAATTCATTGTTATTTTAAAAGTTAATTATTAATTTTTTTTTAAATTTCATATAAATTCAGAATTTTATTCGAAATAAAAACATATTTTTAAATAAAAAATTATTAAATTTTTAGTTTTAAAATCCACAAAAATCCCGGATGCAATAAATTATATATTTATAATTTTAAATGTTTCCAAAGAAGCCCGTTTGAGTATATACAATGCAGTTTGGTGCCAACATTGATGTATGGTAGTAAATGTTGGGTTTGGTTGCAAAAGCATAAACGGAAAATGACTGCTGTGGAAATGAGATTTTTACGTGGGGTATGTGGTGTAAAAAGGACATATCGGGTACGAAACAGATTAGTGTATGATGAGTGTGAAATTGAAAAAAATGTAGCAAAAGTTGGTGTTAGTTAGTTAAGATGGTACGGACATGTTGAGCGAATGTCTAATGAACGTTTGGTTAAAAAAAATTTATTTGAATGATTTTGATGGTATACGTTTACGTGGACGTCCGATGAGTAGTTGGAGTGGTATGATTGAGAGTGTTTTGCGTGAGCGAAAGTTTCCAAGTAGTAGGAAAAAAGAGCATGCTGTGAGAGGAATTATGAATGTGGATGAAGCGAAAGTTGCTTGTTTGGATAGGAATGTTTGGAGGCGACTGATTTCGGAATGATGAAAAGAGTTTGTGCCACACCCTTTTGGGTACATGGCGTGATTGTATATGTATGTATGTATGTATGTAAAATTGTACGTTATATACTAAATTCAATAATAATTACGTGATTGATTGATTTAAGAATGAAATAAAAATGATTGAAAAATTTAATATGTAATTAGTTACGAGCGCAGCAGCAAGTAAAATTCTATATTAAAATAAAAATTAAATACGGCAACTTTATCTAGATGACTTTGAAATAAATTATAAGAAAATTCATCTATAGTAGATAATAGATATAAAATTTTAAATTAATCTAAATAATTAAAATTTCTACTTAATCGCAGTGAACTAATGTTTAACTACAAAATTTAATAAATTTTCGTACCCGGGGTTTCTGCTTTCGCAGCAGATGTTCTAATCAATAAACTACTAGTTCAAAACGAAACATTTTTCCAATTTTATTGTGTTTGTTTCGTTGTGAGCTCGTAGTCTAGTGATTAGAATGTCTGCCGCGAAAGCAGGGAATCTTGCTAAATAATATTTTCTAATTATGTATTAGTTCATTGCAATTAACTGGAAATTAAAATATTTGTATAACTCAAACTTATAGTGTCATTGCTTTAATATCATGTTACTGTAATAAAACTGACCAGGTTAACGCATGATTTAATCATGACTGATCAAACACAATAAAATTAGAAAAAAAATTGTTTCGTCGTGGACTCGTAGCCTAATGGTTAGAACATACATACATACATACACAATCACGCCATGTACCCAAAAGGGTGTGGCACAAACTCTTTTCAGCATTCCGAAATCAGTCGCCTCCAAACATTCCTAACCAAACAAGCAACTTTCGCTTCATCCACATTCATAATTCCTCCCATACATGCTCTTTTATTGCTACTACTTGGAAACTTTTGCTCACGCAAAACACTCTCAATCATACCACTCCAACTAATCATCGGACGTCCACCAGCAAAATACCATACCATACCATACCATACCATACCATACCATACCATCAAAATCATTCAAATAAATCTTTTTAACCAAACGTTCATTAGACATGCGCTAAGGATATCTTCTGTAAAAATTTGATTAAAATCGGATAAATAATGCTAGTATAACAAATTTTTTGAAAACTAATTTTTTTTCGGAAAATTGGCAACACCGTATTTTAATAAAATTATAATTTATGTGGACACTAGGAGAAACTTTTCTGAAAATTTGATCAAAATCGGATAAATAATGTAGCCACAATAAATTTTTAAAAATTTTAGTAATTTTTTTCTCGGAGAGTTGGCATCACTGGAAAAAACCAAAACCACATGACCATCTTGGGCACTAGACAAATTTATCCTGAAAATTTTATTAAAATCGGTTGAACCGTCTAGGAGGAGTTACGATCACAAAATTTTGTCTGACGACCAAGCGAGCGAGCGATCTGACGAGGCGCATCCATCTATTCACCCACATAAACTAAGTTTAGATTCGTCATCTAGAGGCTATATGTAGGATTTCTATACACAATTTTTTTTTTTGAAAATGTTACAGACACCGTACCAAACGCTATATCCTTGCAGTCAAAGTGGTAAAAAATATTAACATCAGTAAATCAGACAAATTCGTGCAAGTTGCGTGTACGTAATTCAAAATATTATTGTATATTCTTTAAGTATCAATTAAATTTAATTTTGCTAAGCAACAGCACAGGATACAATAAATTTGAATCCTGCAAACTGTGCTACGTTTTTCAAGTAATGAATAATATATACGTATGTTATACGTGCAAAACGGATTTTGTATTTGACGGTCAACAACTATAACAAAGGACCTTAAAGTAGATAGCCGATGACAGAGAATCAATTTGACAGTTTAGCACCCAGCTGCAACGATGTTCATGTTTGTGTTTGTATAATACTTTCAGCTGCTACATGACTGATGTGCAAAATTGACAGTTTGGTGACAGTTTAAAACAACGATGAAAATAATGTGTTTTCTAATAGAACACGCGCGGGGTCAAACGTCGAAAAAATTAATACGATGTTTGGAGATATTATCTCAAGTTGTACTTTATTTTCCGGATATTCTATGCTAATAAAACAGCGAAATAAAGTACAGTTTTTTTAACAATCATAGAAAAAAATTATAATCTGAAAACAATAATTTTTGATAAATAATGTGGCCAAATTGATTTTTTTTATTTAATAATTTTTTCTCGGAAAGTTGTCAACATTGTATTTTAATGAAGTCATATAATTTACATTTGCACTAAAGAATATTCTATGAAAATGTGATCAATTGCGGATAAATGATGAAGCCATAATAATTTTCTTTTTATAATTTTCAACTTTACATGTTTTTATATTTCAGTAAATATTATTAGATTGGCACCATGAAAGAATATTATTAAAATTTTTTCCAAGTAATAAATACTTATAGCAGAAATATATATATATATATATATATACATATATATATATATATATATATATATATATATATATATATATATAATTCATTAATCTGGTTAGTTGATAGATATATCATTTAAATACAGTTAATACTCAAATATAATCATAAAGGAATAATCTGAAAATGAAACCAGATTAATGAATTATATATGATTGCGCTATTGCACGAACCAACACCTTTCATAAGTATAGTTCTTATATGTATTTAGACATTAAAAAATTAATGATATTGCGTATTTGTTGACTATGAAAAATTATGAATAGAATGTGTACTGAAAATGATTAGGTTTCATTCGCTCTATCTGTAATGTCCTCGATAGCTCAGTGGTAGAGCATTCGCCCGGCAAGCGAAAGGACCCTGGTTCGATCCCAGGTTGAGGCGATATGATTTTTTCATTTTCAGATTATTCCTTTATGATTATATTTGAGTATATATATATATATATATATATATATATATATATATATATATATATATATATATCGATGTTTTAATATAATTTACGTAACATAGTAAAAATATTTCAGAACTCATTACATAAAATAAAACGGCTTTAGGTTTAAGTTCTGTATTAATATTTATTAATGATCAGTCTTCATCAAATGAAGACGGATATTAAGTACATTGAGTACGTCAATTATTAATAAATATGAATACAGAAATTAATCCTGAAGCTGTTTTATTTTACATTCTACGTATATCATCTTCAGGAAAAAATATACTCGTACAACTGACAAATAAAAAACAAGCAAAATATAGAAACAAGTTTATAGATTGCAAAGTAACTGGATTATTATTATAGATTGCGAGAGTTACTCGTATTACAATAAATTATTAAATTTAAAAAACAAAAAAAATATAAATTATTAATTATATTTTATTTATTATTTGTATGTTATTAATTATGTTATATTTATTTATATATTTATTATTTATGTAAATTGTATATTTTTTCCTGAAACATATTGAAACGTTTTTTTTTCTATTAAATAAACCAAGAACTTAATCCGGAAATTATTTATTTTAAAATCGAAATATTAAATGAAAAAATCTGGCGAAAATCGAACCAATAATCTCTCTCGATCTCCAATCGAGCGCCTTGTCTAGTTAAGTAAGTAATAATTAACTAGATCATAAAAATTTATAAAAATTTTATGAAATTTTCTGATAAAGACGGATGTTGAGTTCGTCGAAACGTTAATTATTAATAAACCTTGTCTTAAACTTCTTAAACAAATTAGCAAAATATTTGGTATTGTGAATAATAAATCTCAACATTCTCATGACATTACAATAAGTGTTTCCAATATGGGAAGAAAATGTAAATTTGGTATCAAATATGATACTCGGATCATTAATGGTTAAACAATACTATTAAAATTGTGTTTGATAAAGTATTGAGATCTAAAATGGGGGCGTAGCCTATTCAATATGGCGGACCAAAGCGTGCACTTGTCAAAACTCAATCAAAGTGTATGGTTTCTTTTTAATTCATAAAATATTTTTAACTCTTGAAAAAATGTTGCAAATGGGCCGGCTTAAACCCTTGTCAGAACAATTCTACACAAGCTGAGCGTATTTTAAACGCTGGACATATTATACAATGTGGAAAATCATTAGAAAAGTGATGTGATGGCAAGATGACAGTCTCCGTGTTTGAAAACGTCAAGTTTAAAAGATGTTCCACATGAAATCTCAATGACGATTGATAGAAACGGTGCGATTAAGTCTGTAGTGTGTTCCTGCAAAGCTGGTTTAGGTGTGCAGTGTAAACACTGCACCGCAACCTTATTAAATTGTTAGAGGTTAGTTGACACTTTGCACAACACTTTGCAAACGCATATTCAAATCAGTAACATCTAGAATTTAAATATTTATTATATAATACAATAATGTTGCAAATATTTACAATTCTCAACCTTTCCGCAAGCTGTCACTTATGATCGTTGACACAAGTGCACGCAGTGTTTTAGTTCCTCATTTCGCCACCAGATGCCATTCAGAACGTTTTAGATCCCAATAGTAAAAAAAAATACAGAAAATTATTTAAGAGAGTAACATGCAACTTTACTAAATATGTTAAATTTCTTTATACTCTCGGTGACGACGTTATATATAAAAAAAATTAGTGTTAACAATCTGACATTTCTAAATGATTTGTCATCACAATAAACTAATTTAAATTAGTTACTAATTGAAAAAATTTATTGACTTCGCCGGGATTCGAACTCGGGTCCTTCGTCTATTACAGACGATGCTCTAACCAACTGATTTTGTAGCTCAGTTGGATAGGGCTTGTAAAAATATGATTAATTTTGAATAAATAATTTGGCCATAATTAATTTTTTTTTTTAATTAAAAATCTATTAAAAAAATGTATGATCTAGTCATTTATTTATTATCTAGTAACTTGTTTCTATGATCTGTTATTTACTGTAATGTTCTTTGAATCAATTTATCCTGATAAAGACGAGAGTTGAGTTTCGTCGAAACGTCGATAAGAAATTAATTTTAATACAGAATTTGAACCTAAACCAGTTTATTTTATGTTTACTAGGTATTACTAAAATGTCTCATTAATGCTTAAAATTAAGAAAGTGGCTATTTATACCTAAGGTATGTATACGCAATTGGCTATTTATACATACAGTATTTTTACGCAATTGGCTATTTAGGGTAGGTTAGGTTAAGTTAGTAGGTTGGTTTAGGTTTTTTTTTTAGAATGTATAAATAGCCAATTGCGTATACATACCGTATGTATAAATAACCTCATCCTAAAATTAAAAACTAATTTCTCTAATTAAAATCAAAATTAAATTATGGTACGTTCTAAAGCTAGTATAAAAAAATGTTATAATAGAAATATACAGTGTGTCCCCCCCGGATTGAGTTCACTATAGGTGTAATCGGCAAAAAATTTAAGAATTTAATTTTCATGTTTTGGGATTCCGCCCTGCTTTGTCTGAAAACAATTTTAAGCATATTTTTAGTTTTTTAAAAATCAAGGCGGCCATGAAAAATGTAAAAAACTATTTTATATTCAGGTAAACGGCCTTTTCTGTCAATAACACGGCATAATGTTTTTGACAAAAGTTGTAGAGAATATGAAATTATGGCACTGTGCAAAATTTCAAAAAAATCAATTTTAAAAAAAAGTGTCTGGACATAACGCCGACTGGACAAAACGCCGACTACTAATCGTTGATATTGTTAGATATTTTGCATGAGATTGATGTATTGACAGATTTTCCTCAACCTTCAACGTTTTGGCTTGTACAAGCGTCAACCTTTTGTTTATTTAGCTTGCGCAAATGCGAATGAACGGTCGGCGTAGTGTCCTCAGTCGGCGTTTTGTCCAGTCGGCGTTATGTCTAGACACTTTTTTTTAAAACTAATTTTTTTGAAATTTTGCACAGAGACATAATTTCATATTCTCAACAACTTTTGTTAAGAACATTTTGCTGTATTATTGACAGAAAAAGCCGTTTACCTGAATATAAAATAGTTTTTTACATTTTTCATAGCCGCCTTGATTTTTAAAAAACTAAAAATATGCTTAAAATTGTTTTCAGACAAAGCAAGGCGGAATCCCAAAACATGAAAATTAAATTCTTAAATTTTTTGCCGATTACACCTATAGTGAACTCAATCCGGGGACACACTGTATATTATAACGACACAGAATTATTTTCATTATAGGAGTAATTTAATAAAGAAATCGTTAGTACAGTATGATAAATTGATAATATAAACTTGTTAATATAAATTTTAAACAAAATGAAAGTACACAACGTTTCAATGGTGTGAAAACAGCAACAGTTTGCCAAAATATATAATTTAAATCTTTCGTTAAACATACGTAATATTTAAACATTTTTTTTAACTATACTAACAAACAAGGTAATCTTGGATAATTACTTAATAATTTAATAACAGTATATAAATTTTTTATGATTATTTACCTAAAAGATCAAGGTAGCTGTGTCATCATTTCACGCAAACTTATTATTTATGTTTTTTTTTTATTTACAATTTCTGCAAATAAGTGCATTTCGGGTTTTATGGTTAGTGTAACTAAATAATTAATTAATTCTAAAGTTGTATGTAGTAAAGTAAATTAATACTAAAACAGGTTGAGCCATAATGCAATTCATAGAATGCAGCTAATCTGGTAGAAGAAAAAATTGATAACATTGTCAATATTTGTAGCATATACGATAACAGAAAATAGTTCAATAAAAAATGCTCTAGTTCGTTAGCATGCGACTAGTTTCGGTATATATTAAGCATACCTTCCTCAAGCGAATCTACAATATTATTACAAAAGTAACTTATTAGTAATTGTTATAATATTGTAGATTCGCTTGAGGAAGTTATGCTTAATATATACCAAAACTAGTCGCATGCTAACAAACTAGAGCATTTTTTATTGACCTATTTCCTGTTATCTTATATGTTATAGATTAATTCGAGAGGTCGTTCAACTTTCATAAATTGTCAATATTGTTTAAGTTGCTAATATTAAATTTTTTATTGATGTATTTTTTATTCCCGTTATTCATTTTAATGAATACTTTAACACTTACTTATTAATATTTCAATAACTATATTTGTTGCGACTAAAGATTGTTACGCGTTTCGCCGATCTGAAGATGCCAAACCGGCGAAACGCGAAACAATCTTCACTCGCAACAAGTATAGTTATTCAAATAAGTCCTTCAATGGTGTTCCTTTGGTAATATATTATTGGATGGGTTTTTGAGGAACTCATTAATAATTAATAAATAATTAAGATATAATCTTAATTATTTAAAAAACATATTGGACTATCGACTTTTAAATTTGATACAAGTTATCATCATAATTTTATAATGTATTAAAATCCTCCAAACTTGATTTAATTGCTGATGATGACTTGTATCAAACTTAAAAGTCGGAACGTCCAATATATTTATTAAATAAGATTGTATCTTATTAATAAGTTCCTCAAAAGCCCATCCAATAATAATTTATTCAAATAAGGACAATAAGTAAGTGTTAAAATATTTATTAAATTTTTTATTAAAAGTGACATTTCTATTGTATAATTTCTGTAAGTTGGCGAGTTTCAATTTTTATTTTGTTGTGTGTGCATTAAAAAAAGTGTATAACAAGATTAGAAGTATATGGGTAAACCCATATATAGACCACTTTGACATTATCACATAAATGATAAGAAATAGGAATTAAAAAAATTTTCACCGAAAGTTGGCAACATTGTATTTTGCTAATATAATATTATAGGCGCTAAGAGTTTCTTCTGTAAAAATTTCATTAAAATCGGATAAATAATGCGGGCATAACAAATTTTCAGAAAATTATAATTTTTTTTCGGAAAGTTGGCAACATCGTATTTTAATAAAATTATAATTTATGTGGGCACTAGGAGAAGTTTTTCTGAAAATTTGATCAAAATCGGATAAATAATGTAGCCACGATGATTTTTTTTTAATTTTAATAATTTTTTTCTCGATAAGTTGGCAACACTGTATTTTGTTAAAATTGCATAATTTTTGAGGGCACCAGTCAAAGTGGTAAAAATAAAATCATAAATACCAGGTTATATACAGGGTGACCAAACTTTAACAGTTCGTTAGGAATGTCATTTCTTGTGAAAAATGTCATATGAAAGTAGGTCATATTCTATCTAGTTGAGCAGCTACAAGAATTTAAAATTTTATTAGTGACATAGTAAGTTTGCAAGTTTAATAACAAGCTACCGTAAAAACACAAAATAAAACAACTATACGCAAACTGTTTAAACCTGACATTTATTTACCTTATTTATTTAATTGTTGTAAGACAATAAATCGGTTTACTGCAGCCGAATATGTTTGATATTGAAGTTTTAAATGATCGTCTGAATATTGAAGTATATGCAAATTTTTTTAAAAGTAAACTTCATGGAAAGTTAAAAAATACACCACTTACTATTTGATAAAGCATGTGGTTCCAACAAGATGGTACATTACTCTATTTTAGAAGACAAGTGACCACATATCTAAATTTTAACTAACCAGATAGATGGATTGGAGATAGACGATCTGTCGCATGGTCAACAGGATATGCAGATTTAAATTCTGTGGATTATTATCTTTAGAGATATTTAATTAAGCTTGTGTACATTGCGAAAATAAACACTCGTGAACAGTTGATGTAAAGAATTATAGTAGCATCAGTGATGTGCTGCTATGGGTTCTTAAAAAAAAAAAAACAGTTCGTAGAGGTGGTTCTTAAGTACTCAAACTTTCAGTTGAATTGTAAACTAAAAATTAAAAAAAATAAAATTCAGATATTATATTTAAAATTGAAATTGCTAAAAAAATTAAATTTCTAAATTTATTGCCATTAATTAGAACTGAACATACGGCCTACGCCGCCACTGATCATTATTTAGCGATGCGTAGCAGAATATTCAGCAATCACTCGCATTGTCACATGACGTCTTAAGTAAACTGCGAATGCGACAGTTATAGTGCGCTGAAAGGTTCTAGCTGTTTACAAAAGGAAAAACAAAACTGCGAGGAAACACGTGTTGTAAATATACAATAAAGAATAAAGATATTACATATTATATTACCGTGAATAGTCAGTTTGAATAAAAAGTAGTATAAGTGAATATCGTGATAATTAGAGCCCAGAAAAAATACGGGTTCCGTGTTTTTATGTTTTCTTGTAATTCTGGCATAGTTAATTTAATTAGTAAATGTTCATTTTGTCATATTAGATATTATTTTAAATTGGTCTATTAAAACTTTATATAAATTGAGTTTTTTTTTCATCGGGGGGAGAGAAGGGAGTACAGAGGCGTACCTAGGGTAAATGGCGCCTATGGCAAACACCAATCTTGCGCCCTTCTGACGATAGGTTGCTTACGTTTTATTTTCTAAAAAACTACTTTAAAATAGGGTAAAAAAAGCACAAAAATTAAATCTAATAACTCTTTATTATAAATTTATCTTTCTTGCTGACGCAAATCGTTTAATTATATTATCAAAGTCAATTTCTTCGATCATTTCTCGTTCTATGCTCAGTAAAGCAAGATCACATAACCGACTTTGGCCCATCGGGGCTCTTAAATATGAAAGTATCAATTTTAATTTGCTAAATGATCTTTCGCAACTTGCAATAGAAACCGCGATTGTCAGCAATATTTGCAATGCTATACGCATATTGGGAAAAACATTTTAATCTCCATACTGAACTATAAAGAGAACATGGACAAACAAACGAAAAACGAACGCGTGCGTTATTCCTTGGACGTTTGGATTTTCCTATGCAGACTTTTAATACAGATATTTATATCTATAAAAATATTTTTTTATTTTCATTTTTGAATTTATACGTTAGGCGCTTTTTGCGCCCATGGCACGTGCCAATGCCTGCCATACACTAGTTACGCCACTGAGGGGGTAAATATGTGCGAACCGATTCTTAGAATTTTAGCAGCACATCACTGAGTAGCATTGAATCAAATTCGTTATAATAATTCACATGATTTGCATGTACCATTCTTTGATTCGTCCATATCATGCCTGTATTTAAGTTCGAATATTTGGTATATATATAGTAAAATCTGAGTTGCTACCGTGATAATATGTTGTAGAAATTTATTAACGGGATTACGGTATGTCAGGAAAATTTAAGAATTAGCGAACATTACAATTAATTCTATTTATTATTAGACCAATATTTCGCCACTAGATTGTTGGCTTCATCAGGGTGAACACTGTAATTTAGCATATAAATACAACATAATTATAATACATATTATATAGGAAGTTTTACAAAGAATAAGTTATATTATATACAATGAGACTTACATGTAAGAATTAAAAGTATGTTGTTGTTAGAATATACAGTTGTTGTTGTCAAAAAACAATAAAATTGTGAGTTTGTATTCATTGAATAACATAATAAATAAATGTTAAAAATTGTTCGTATATATATATATATATATATATATATATAAATATGTGGTAAAAACTTTTTTCACTATCCCAAAATTAGTTTCCTCCGAACATTCCTATCCAAACAAGCAACTCTAAATTCACATTTATTTAACCTATTTCATGCTTTTCTATTTCTACTACTTGGACACTTTCGCTCACGCAAGCCACTCTCTCGCAATTATACCACTTCCATCTAATCATCGGACGTCCACTTGCAAACGTATACCTTCAAAATCCTTCATATAATTTCTTTTAACTAAACGTTCATTAGACGCATTCGCTCACATTTATCATACACTAATCTGTTTCGTACACGATTCGCGTCCTAGTTACACCACATATCCAACGTAAAAAAATCTTATTTTTCAAATATTTGTTGTTAAATATTAAATAATTTTGCTTATTTCTCAGCAATTTTATTTTGCTTTTCTACGGTAACTTGTTATGAAACTCGCCACTAATAAAATTTTAAATAGAATGGAACCTATATTTGAGGCGTATAGATGCAAAACTCACTAGGTATATGACAAAAAGTGAAAAATGAGATTATGCGAAATTTGGACGTAGAATTTTACAAGGAATACGATATTTAGGTTAGTTAGAAAAAACCTCAGTATTTAATATGAGAAACACTCTTTAAAGTTTAGTGTTGGATGCAAAACTCACTACTCGCGTTGATAGTTTAGATGCAAAAGTAACTGTTTGCTTTCCACCAATAAAAATTGTATTGGTGGAAAGCAAACAGTTACTTTGTATGAATTAATGATGTATAAAACCAATGATTCACGATTTTAAATAAGTATTGCCATCTAGTAACAAGATTTTATCATCAAAATACTATTACACTTAGCTATAACAGTTTTTTGCAAATATCTCAGAACTTAAAATTTGCAAATAGTGAGTTTTGCATCTATACGACTCATTTACCCTATTACATGTATTTTTTCTCGAATAAGTGAGTAATCTTACATAAAATACACGTATTTTATATTCATATTATGTAAAAAAAATTCTGTTAAGTCTGCAAATTTATATATCAAAGTGGGGTAAATCGATTGTTCGCGGTTTTAATATAAAATTACATATAGTCACATTATACACATAGAACTTTGTAATATTAATAACTCGCATAGCGCAAAACTTCTAACGTAGAACCTTATAATTTCAATCCAACCACATTAATATTACTGTATCGATGTTAAATTTAATATCACCTCGTACACATGATGCAAAATTATTTTTTCAATATACAGGGTGATTCAGGACTAGTGTAACAAACTTTAACAGCTTATTCCTAAGGTCATTTTGAGCCAAAAATGTCATATGAACATAGGTCCTATTCCTTCTAGTTACCAAAATACAAGAGGTTGAAGTTCTATAAATAACACAAAATTTTCTAATTTCTAATTTCTTCTTCTAATTTCTAATTTCTAGTGTAACAAACTTTAACAGCTTATTCCTGAGGTCATTTTAAGCCAAAAATGTCATATAAACATAGGTCCTATTCCTTCTAGTTACCAAAATACAAGAAGTTGAAGTTCTATAAATAACTCGAAATTTTCTAATTTTTGTAATCTAGATACTTTCGGAAAACAAGAGTTTTATTGAAAAGTCATACTTTATTTGTCATTACCTTACATAATCCATAAATAAAAATCATAACTGCATATTCAGCAGTACTATAACCATCCATTATGAAACAAAAATACAATCAAAAGTATAACAATTTTTAATTAAGACAAATAAAGTATGACTTTTCAATAAAACTCTTGTTTTCCGAATGTATCTTGATTACAAAAATTAGAAAATTTCGTGTTATTTATAGAACTTCAACCTCTTGTATTTTGGTAACTAAAAGGAATAGGACCTATGTTCATATGACATTTTTGGCTCAAAATGACCTCAGGTATAAGCTGTTAAAGTTTGTTACACTAGTCCTGAATCACCCTGTATTCCAATTTATAATACCTCAGAAAATGTTTAAAAGATTTTTCTAAGCGTAAAGAAACTGTTATTTCAGAAATTCAGAGAAAATTTCGAAAGAACAACAAACCTACTGAAACATAATTTATATTTTAACATAATTGAAAAATTTTCAGAACTCATTATATTAAAATTAAAAATTGCTTAGGTTAAAGTTCTGTATTAATATTTATTTAAATTCGAAGTTTTGACAAAACTTAACGTCCTTCTTCATCAGAATAAATGATACAAATGATATTTATAGTAAATACCAGAACATCAAAACAAGTTACTAGCTAATAAATAAGTAACTAGGTGCAATTTATAAATTTTTAATTAATGTAAACCAAATTTTATTTAACTCAGTGCCTTCACAGTGATTGATGTTATTTATAAAAAAAAAGAATAACATTAATCACTGTAAAGGTAGTGAGTTAAATAAAATAAAATCTATAAATTTTATAATCTAGTTACTTATTTGTTACCTAGTAACTTGTTTCTCTGTTCTGGTATTTACTGTAAATGCCATTTATATCATTTATCCTGACGGATTTAATTTGGTCGAAACGTCGATTAAAAATAAATATTATTGAAAACTTTGACCTAAAGCACTTTTATTTTAATTTACATTTTATTTAAATTTCGAATTTAAATTTTCGAATTTCAAATTTTTTTTAACACTGGTAATTAAAAAAAAAATACATTACATAAAAAAAAAATCAAAAATGTCCTTAAGCGCATTTTTGGCGGGCGGATCAGTATTTTTATGAGAAAATCACAAAATTGTGAAAAATAAACTGTAAACTGTAACGTTTATAAAAATATTCAAATTTGGACAGATTCAACTGGTGAAATTATAGAGGTAATAGTTTTTGATAGGTTGGAGTGTTTTGTTTACAAAATTTAAAATATCATTAATTAACTAATTTAGCATTAGCTGAGCGCTTTTAAACTATTCGATGCGCCAATAACTCGACAGCACCAAAGTAATGCAAAAAAACTAGAACTCTCTACGACGTCTAGTTTAAAAGTTTTTCTGGAGCCGAACGAACGACCGACCGAACGGACAAAGCGTATTATTGAGCTTCCTTTTTAAAAACAACAAGATTAGAAGTATATGGGTAAACCCATATATAGACTACTTTGACATTTCTCGGAAAGTTGGCAACACTGTATTTTAATAATATTATAATTTATGTGGGCACTAGGAGATACTTTTCTGAAAATTTGATCAAAATCGAATAAATAATGTAGCCACAATGAATTTTTTAAAAATTTTGTGATTTTTTTGTCGATAAGTTGGCAACACTGTATTTTGTTAAAATTGCATAATTTATTTAGGAACTAGGAAAAACTTTTATGAAAATTTGATTAAAATCGGTTAAATAAAATGGTCATAATAAATTTTTAAAAATTTTACTAATTTTTTTCTCGGAAATTTGGCAACACTGTATTTTGTTACAATTACATAAATTATATGAATACTAGGAGAATCTTTTGTGAAAATTTGAGTAAAATCTGTTGAATAACATGGCCATAATAAAAATTTTAAAACTTTAGTAATTTTTTTCTCGGAAAGTTGGCAACACTGGATATTAATAAAATTACATAATTAATGGAAGCATTAAGAAAATCTTTTCTGAAAATTTGATCAAAATCGGATAAATAACGTAGCCAATATAAATTTTTTTAAAATTTTAGTAATTTTTTTCTTGGAAAGTTGGCATCACTGGAAAAAAACAAAATCACATGACCATCTTGGGTACTAGACAAATTTATCCTGAAAATTTCATTAAAATCGGTTGAACCGTCTAGGAGGAGTTGCGGCCACAAAATTTTGACTTACGACCGAGCGAGCTGACGACGCACATCCATACACCCACATAAACTAAGTTCAGATTCGTCATCTACAAGCTATATGAAGGATTTCTATACAATTTTTTTTTGAAAATATTACAGACACCGTACCAAACGCTATACTACTTTTTTCCTTGCAGTCAAAGTAGTAAAAATGAACTAAAAATTGAGAAAAATTCAGAGGTTATTCTTCCATTTCAATTTTAGGAAAATATCATTATTTTAAGATTTTAAGCTGATTTAAAACAATAAAGATGATAAACATTTAATTAATACTAATAGCATTGTAATTCAATTACTAGAAACACCAAATATATTAGAGAAACAAATTATGTATATTAAATTTAAATTATAAAAAACTATATATAGTATTTATGTCAAAAGACAAAGTTTTATTCTTGGGTCCTAAACCTACGTTATGATTAATTATAATGTTATTAAATTTCCTGTCAGGTTCGTTATTGTTTTTAGCAATGACGTTTGAGTTTGATCTTTGTTGTGGTTGAGCCACACACCGACCAAACTCAGAAAATCTGAAGATGACGGAAAAGTCGAAACGCGTCATTGCTAAAAACAATAACGAACCTGATAGGGAATTTAATAATATTATAATTAACAATATATAGTGTGCACAAAGTAACGTAACGTGTCAATATATCATCTTCTGTTAGGATAACGAGAAAAAGTTACAAATAAAAAATTTAAGCAGTAATTTTAATTAAACATGAAATATGTTTGAATATGCAGTGTGATTCATGTGTAAGAAGTATACCAAAATTACCTTTTTTTCAATTTCACACTTTGTATATCCTTCTGGTTTTGGGTTCTCTATTAAATTACAAATTAAACTATAAAAATCGCATATTCGTAAGTTTATTCGATTTTTTTTTAAAGGAAAAATATTGTGAAACTAAGCCCACTGTATATTCGGTATCTTTCAGAAAAACGAATATTACTACTTTCAATATCAACAGTAAAAAGTACGAAGTGTCTTTGATGTTTTTGATTATATAATGTAATCAAATAGCCTATGTAAAATGGATAAATAATGTAGTCAATATAAATTTTTAAAAACTTAGTAATTTTTTTCTCGGAAAGTTGGCATTACTGGAAAAAAC
Organism: Clivina fossor; assembly: GCA_963966155.1. NCBI lineage: Eukaryota > Metazoa > Arthropoda > Insecta > Coleoptera > Carabidae > Clivina > Clivina fossor. The sequence goes on along the minus strand of OZ014554.1, from coordinate 2,834,917 downwards.
CAAAACCACATGACCATCTTGGGCACCAGACAAATTTATCCTAAAAATTTCATTAAAATCGGTTAAACCGTCTAGGAGGAGTTGCGGCCACAAAATTTTGACTTACGACCGAGCGAGCTGACGACGCACATCTATACACCCACATAAACTAAGTTCCGATTCGTCATTTAGAGGCTATATGAAAGATTTCTATACACAAATTTGTTTTTTTGAAAATGTTACAGACACCGTACCAAACGCTATACCACTTTTTTCTTGCAGTCAAAGTGGTAAAAATAGTCAAAACATAAAAAGAAAAATAATATTGAAAAAAATATATAGCAATACAAGTATCTATCACTACTGAATGTGTAGTGCATCTGACATCCTTGAAATTCTATTTTGTTTATAGACAAACAGACAGTCAATTGTTTGCAGCTATTTTGTTTTGTAATCCATTTGGGCGCTCCATATTCTATCCATATGGCAAATGAAAAAATGCGTTTCTATTTCATCGTATAATCAAAATTTTAATTATTTGACAGATGTGGTTTTTGTAATATCCGTTTATTTTAAAAATTTATTGTTCATTTTATTTTTAGATTTTTTTTATAGTAGTGATTGGTAAAGTCATAATTATGCACACATTGCATAACAATATACAGCGTGTGCCAAAACTCTACAAATAATTGAGTACTTGCACATATTTTTTTTCTGAAAGAATGTGTAAATTTCTAGACATTACCGTTTATCACACGTTCAAAGACTGTATAGTTTTTGAAATGAAGTTTTCTCAAAAAAATTATCAAATTTTAAATTTGGCTGTGATGTAATAAATGATATGCAAGTAAAAAAATTGTGCTTTAAAATGACGGACTTCGTTGACGTCATCAATTACCAGTTGCGTAACATACAGTATTGTAGTAAAACAGTACATACATACACAATCACGCCATGTACCCAAAAAAGTGTGGCACAAACTCTTTTCATCATTCCGAAATCGGTCGCCTTCAAACATTCCTATCCAAACAAGCAACTTTCGCTTCATCCACATTCATAATTCCTCTCATACATGCTCTTTTATTCTTACTACTTGGAAACTTTCGCTCACGCAAAACACTCTCAATCATACCACTCCAACTATTCATCATTCAAATAAATCTTTTTAACAGCAAACGTTCATTAGACATTCGCTCAACATGTCCAAACCATCTTAACTGACTAACACTAACTTTTGCTACAACATTTTTTTCAATTTCACACTCGTCATACACTAATCGTATTTCGTACCCGATCTCTCCTATAGTAACACCACATACCCCACTTAAAAATCTCATTTCCACAGCAGTCATTTTCCTTTTATGCTTTTGCAACCAAACAGTAAAAGATAAAAAACATGAGAACAGAACACAGCAGCAGAAATACATAAATAAACTCCAAGCTATTCAATAAAAATATTCAATGAGTCCCCAAGTAGTCACGACACTTTGGATGCTTGTCACTGCAAAATACCGGGAAAACAGTAAATTTAATTTGAACCAATGAGAATATATATATTTGGCGCTAAGAAATTGGCCGATTTCCGTCGCACGACTTACAATGTTAAAAATACGATGTGCTCTTTCCAGTGACGTAGCCAGAAACTTGCCATGGGAGGGGGGAGTTACTAAAGAAATGATATAATATTAATCAATAAAGATAATACTATAATTTGTATAAAAATTAAGAGCAATAAAAATTATTATTATAAAAATGAAAATAAAATAACATATTTCATATTTCACATACGTATGTTTTTGTAGTTCAGGTTCTTGGGTGGGGATTTTAACCCCCCTAACACCCCCCTGGCTAAGCCACTTGCTCTTTCCACTGTTTTTTTATGTAATGGCTCAGATTATGAATCATTTTATTTAATTACATTTAATTTGAGTTTCATTCATTTAGTCAAACAAAAGTGATAGTAAAAGTGAATTATTGAAATAACAACTTCACTAGATTACTATAGTTTAAAACAAATGAATCGTTACCATTAAAAATTAAAATCATTAATATCTCAGCTTTTTATCGAAAAAGTAAGTAATTGCTTACATAAAACATACGTATCTTTTATTTAAATAATGTAAAAATTTTCCTTAAAATATCTATAAATAATATTACATACATTTTGTAAAAATACCGACGTCTGTAAATTTACATGTTAAACTGATGTAAATCAGTTGCTTCAGGGTTTTGTGTAAAATTGCTGATTTTTTTTACAGTGTAGATTATAATATATATATATATATATATATATATATATATATATAATTTTTGAAAGTGTTACAGACACTATACCGATCACTGTACTCCTTTTTCTTTCAGTCGAAGTTGTAAAAATATTATTTTATTATTATGAACAACATTTCTCGCAATTCGTGTAAATTTTGGTATTCGACTCATAGCCGCCTTAACAGCATAATAAGTTAAAAGATAATAATAACCAATTGCTTTATATTAAATAGAATTATTAATTTAAATGTAAAATATATTTTTATTAGGGCCTTATGCTTGTGGAACCCCGGGCATAACTTCGTAACTGAAAACAATAATAAAACTCATGTATTTCTGTCCATATTCAAATTTAGTCTAACAAATATGTAAAATATTACTCCTATAAGTTAATTTTAATGGCTATAAAAACAAAACAAAAACAACTTATCAATTATAAATAAATATATTTGCATATATAGAAATATGATATACTTGCCTAAAATAAATAAAACTGTATCGGTAGATAAAACAATTTTACACACACACACGCACACACATACACACACACACACATGTACATGCATATTCTTATATATCAAAATGATTTGCAAACTTTTTAATATTGATATAATTTACATATAAATTACAAATATGTATATGTAATATTCGAGAAGTTTTTAACAAATATTGGAGAAAATCAGAGTTTTCAGTCTGCAGTGTAATTCCCAGGAAAATGTAATGAATCATAGTAGAGATATATTATACTCGTATATTCATATAAAATTTATACTGATATATTGGGATCTAAAATGTTCTGAATGGTATCTGGTGGCGAAATGAGGAACTAAAACACTGCGTGCACTTGTGTCAACGATTAAAAGTGACAGCTTGCGGAAAGGTTGAGAAGTGTAAATATTTGCAACATTATTGTATTATATAATAAATAATATTCTCGCAAAGCGAGAATGGAGCTAGTCGAATGTGGTTTGATTTTATAAGCTAGTTTTTCGACTAACCAAAATACAAGATTAGAAGTATATGGGTAAACCCTTATATAGACCACTTTGACATTATCACATAACTGATAAGATAGAGGGATAAAAAATTTTTTTATCGAAAGTTGGCAACATTGTATTTTGCTAATATATAATATTATAGGCGCTAAGGGTATCTTCTGTAAAAATTTCATTAAAATCGGATACATAATGCGGGCATAACAAATTTTTAGAAAATTTTTTTTTTTTTTCGGAAAGTTGGCAACATCGTAGTTTAATAAAATTATAATTTATGTGGGCACTAGGAGAAACTTTTCTGAAAATTTGATTAAAATCGGATAAATAATGTAGCCACAATAAATTTTTAATATTTTAGTAATTTTTTTCTTAATATGTTGGCAACACTGTATTTTGTTAAAATTGCTTAATTTATGCGGGCACCAGGAGAATCTTTAGTGAAAATTTGATTAAAATTGGTTAAATAACGTGGTCATAATAAATTTTTAAAAATTTTAGTAATTTTTTTCTCAGAAAGTTGGCAGCACTGTACTTTGTTGAAATTATCTAATTTATATGGTTACCAGAAAAATCTTTTGTGAAAATTTGAACAAAATCGGTTAAACAACATGGCCGTAATAAATTTTTAAAAATTTTAATAATTTTTTTCTCGGAAAGTTGGCAACACTGCGGTCTGAAAATTGAACTTAATTTTTTATTTGGTATGAACTATCTAATTGCCAAGTTTCAGCTTTCTACGAGCTTTCCTTCATACTTATAATTAACACTCGTTTTAAAAAATTTTGTAATTTTTTTCTCGGAAAGTTGGCAACACTGCGGTCTGAAAATTGAACTTAATTTTTTATTTGGTATGAACTATCTAATTGCCAAGTTTCAGCTTTCTACGAGCTTTCCTTCATACTTATAATTAACACTCGTATTAAAAATTTTAGTAATTTTTGTCTCGGAAAGTTGGCAACACTGCGGTCTGAAAATTGAACTTAATTTTTTATTTGGTATGAACTATCTAATTGCCAAGTTTCAGCTTTCTACGAGCTTTCCTTCATACTTATAATTAACACTCGTATTAAAAATTTTAGTAATTTTTTTCTCGGAAAGTTGGCAACACTGCGGTCTGAAAATTGAACTTAATTTTTTATTTGGTATGAACTATCTAATTGCCAAGTTTCAGCTTTCTACGAGCTCTCCTTTATACTTATAATTAACACTCATATTTATCGTATTTTTTGGACACGGCCGGCCAGCCAGCCAGCCAGCCAGACAGCCAGCCAGCCAGCCAGCCAGCCAGCAAGCCAGCCAGCCAGCCAGCCAGCCGTATTGACGATTTTATAAGCTAGTCTTTTCGACTAGCTAATATTTAAATTCTAGATGTTACTGATTTGAATATGCGTTTGATTTAAAGTTCTGTTGTGCAAAGTGTCAACTAACCTATAACAACATAATAAGGTTGCGATGCAGTGTTTACACTTTTCACCTAAACCAGCTTTGCAGGAACAAACTACAGACTTAATCGCACCACGTTTCTGTCAATTGTCATTGAGATTTCATGTGGAACATCTTTTAAACTTGACGTTTTCAAACACGGAGACTGTCATCTTGCCATCACATCACTTTTCTAATAATTTTCCACATTGTATAATATATCCAGCGTTTCAAATACGCTCAGCTTGTGTAGAATTGTTCTGACAAGGGTTTAAGCTGGCCCGTTTGCAAATTTTTTGTGAGTTAATAATAATTTTTAATTAAAAAGAAACCATATACTTTGATTTTGTTTTGACAAGTGCACGCTTAGGTCCGCCATATTGAATAGGCCACGCCCCCATTTTAGATCCCAATAGATATAAATCTTCAGATAGTTGTTTTATGTAACGGCCAGTTTCATAATGAACAGTTCAATTAAAGTTGTATCTAAGCTGACAAAAAAAAACATTGTTTTACTGACAACGATAAACAATTTTGTTATTAGAAAATATAAATTAAAAAAATTTGATTAAAAAAAACATTGTTTTATTGGCAGCGACAATAATTACGCCGGTAAAAATCTAAAATCTATGTGTTTTGTCTGCTTCAAGTCAACTTCAATTAAAGTAATTATTATGAAATCAACTGTAGACAAAATAAATAATTGTTTTAAATATTAGAATTCAACGTGGAAATAAATTGTTAGTCGATTTTTTGTTGATTGCGTATGACAAAACCTTACTTTCGAGATAATGATGTTTAAAGTTTCTGAATAGAATTGTTTATAGTAAAAGGATGTGGAAACCAATTAGAATTTGTATATTTTCGAACCTATTAAAATTAAAACTTCTTGCACGATCATTAAAATAGATAGAAAACAAACAAATATTGTAAAAAACAGTCATAATCTTGTAAAAAAACAGTCATAACCTTGTGAAAAACAGACATAATCTTGTGAAAAACTTCATAATCTTGTAAAAAACAGTCATATATATATATATATATATATATATATATATATATACATATATATATATATATATATAACAGTCATATATATATATATATATATATATATATATATATATATATCATATGCATATAAAATAAAAAACATGGTACGTAATTCTCTTAGACACATCGTATATAATTGTCTCATACACTGCATCTCCGAGAAATAATACAGCTTATGTAGAGAGAAGAGAAATAAAGAAAGTGTATTACCTGTATACTATAATCGCATAAAAAATGGCATTAATAAAAATAATAATAATAAATAGCATAGATAGCTTTGAACAAAATGAACGTATGTTTTCGTTAAAATATTGAATTTTGTCATTCGAAAAATGTCAAAAAATGATAAAAATACTTTTCGTACAGCAATTCCGCAGTAAAATTTATTTATTCATCGGTTAAGGGGTGCACTTAGCTACAATTTAGTATGTAACAGCATAATATTCCCGCAATTCTATTGCACAAAAACCCAATTTGAATTTCAAACGGCGATAGCCCCGTATATATATATATATATATATATATATATATATATATATATATTTACCATCTTATCTAATTCAACAAATATAATATGCGCAATAAATTTGCTTAATGTTTCGTAAAGTCAACTCTTGACAGAAATGTATATACATATACATATAATATATGGCGGTCGTCTTTATATATTTTGGACCAATGCCAAAATGGCGAAGGGCTTGTGGACATTGTATAATGCACTTCAAACTGTCTATCTAATCATAATTGCAAACATCTGCTAATTATTTGCAATCAGCAAAATTCCGCTAATTACCACAAAATACCACTAATTTGAAATTTACTTTATATGATGCTAACTTAAATCGATTTTAATACAAAGAAGTCCCAATTTAAAATTCATCATTATTATTATATTAAAATCAGATAAATAAAATAATGTAGCTGAAATAAATTTTTGTAATATATTTCTCGGAAAGTTTGCAACCGTATACGGTAGTAATAGTATATTATTTAACGAACAAATAATGGCCCTATAATGTACGAGGATGTTGTAGGCATTATTTGCAAGTCAAATACTCTACTTTATCTACAACTGCTTATACATTTTTAATATTGTACTTACTTATTCAAATCTATGATGTTAACAACAACTAACTAACTAACTAACTACAACTGTCATTTTATTACTTTGACTGATAACTGCTGCCATCTGGCGTAGAGATATTTAGTTTGTTGATGTTGCCTTGCAACGAAGCGTGCGTACGGAAATCAAGTTAATAAAGATCGTTTCTTTATTTTCCTTGGTTAATAATGATTAATATTTTATTAACCTTGGTTAATAAAGACTAGTATTTTATTTCCCTTGGACTATAAAGACTAATATTATTTATCTGATTTTATATATATAATGACCATATAACAAAGCAGTTGTAGATAAAATTATATAATTTTTGTAGGCACTAGGAAAAACTTTTGAGAAAATTTCGTTCTAATAAAACTCCTTTAGATATGTTTCGTATTAATATATATTTAAAATCGACGTTTCGACGAAACTTGATGTCCGTCTTCATGAGAATAATTGATACAAATGACGTTACAAATTTTTTTTAATTAATGTAGACATAATAAATTTTTAAAAATTTTGGTAAATTTTTTTCATAACATCTAACCAAGAACGTAACAGGTAACCGCAAATCTAACCAAATGTAACCTTGAAGAAATCCAGTTACATAAATAACAAGATTAGAAGTATATGGGTAAACCCATATATAGAATACTTTGACATTTCTCGGAAAGTTGGCAACACAGTATTTTAATAATATTATAATTTATGTGGGCACTTGGAGATACTTTTCTGAAAATTTAATCAAAATTGAATAAATGATGTAGCCACAATGAATTTTAGTAATTTTTTTCTCGGAAAGTTGGCAACACTGTATTTTATTAAAATTACATAAATTATATGAATACTAGGAGAATCTTTTGTGAAAATTTAAGTAAAGTCGATTAAATAACATGGCCATAATAAATTTTTTAAAACTTTAGTAATTTTTTTCTCGGAAAGTTGGCATTACTGGAAAAAAATAAAACCACATGACCATCTTGGCTACTAGACAAATTTATACTGAAAATTTCATTAAAATCGGTTGAACCGTCTAGGAGAAGTTGCGGCCACAAAATTTTGACTTACGACCGAGCGAGCGAGTGAGCGAGCGAGCTGACGACGCACATCCATACACCCACATAAACTAAGTTCAGATTCGTCATCTAGGGACTATATGAAGGATTTCTATACACAAATTTTTTTTTTTAATGTTACAGACACCGTACCAAGCGCTATACCACTTTTTCCTTGCAGTCAAAGTGGTAAAAATCACCTATAGTACAATAAAATTCAAAAAATAATGATGCATAACCGACATGTCACTTAAACAAATTTAACTCTCAATGCAAGTAACGTCTTTTCCTATAGGTATTAAAAACTGACAATATGATGCCAATGTTTACCTTACATTATATTCAACAGATATATCTACATATTTTTCGTTATTATACATTGGCAACATTGTAGTTATTTTTATAATCGATTTTCTCTTGCACTGTTAGTTGATGCGTCGCTTTTATGAATGTACAAAAATATGAGTCTTTTATTATGAGATTATATACTGTTTGGCGCGTATAAATAACCTATGTATTTTCTATTACCATACTCAAAGAATATGAAAATTTTATCTTTTAATATGTATAATAGCAAACAGAGGGCTGCATTTAAACTAACTAGATTCTTATAAAAATGTCTAATTTTAAAAAATCAAAAATAAATTTATACACACACATATATACACAGATATACCGGGTGTTCGTTCGTTAAGTTTGTATGGGCCTTTAACATGCAAATTCGATAATTTGCGATATACTACTTTCTCGAGTTCTAAAATGTTTTTTAGAATTTTCAATAATTTTTCATGCTAAATCAGTATGAGTTAGAGAAAAAAGTTACTTAGCTATTATGTAGCTAAGTTTTTTCTCTATTTTACTGAAATTTTTCAGATTTTTTTGAGCAAATTTTGAAAAAAGTTTTATTTTGAAAAAATCCCAAGAGTACCCCCTCGTCAAATTTTCAAAAATTCAGTTTATTATTTTTTTTCTACTAAACAATGCATCGTAGAATAATGGTTTCTTCACTCAATTATCGTACTCATTATTCCGCATTTTTCTATATTATGCTTATTTTCCTAGACCTCATAGTTTTTGAAAAAAAAATAAAAACAAAAAAATCAAAAAAAAAATTCTAGCGCACAAACTTCACATGCTAGCAAATTAAAACTGAAACCAAATTATAGAGTATTTCTCCAGTTAGAGTAAATAGTTACTTAGCTATTATGTAGCTAATTTTTTTCTCTATTTTACTGAATTTTTTTTCAGATTTTTTTTGAACAAATTTTGAAAAAAGTTACTTATATTTTTTAAAAATTTGAAATATAATTTTTTTCAAAATTTGCTCAAAAAAATCTGAAAAAATTCAATAAAATAAATAAAAAAATTAGCAACATAATAGCTAAGTAACTTTTTTTCTCTAACTCATACTGATTTAACAGGAAAAATTATTGAAAATTCTAAAAAACATTTTAAAAAAATTCTAGCGCCCAAACGGCACATGCTAGCAAATTAAAACTAAAATCAAATTATATAACTTTTTTTTCCCTATCGAAAAGTATTCCAGGTATTTCTCCGAATTTTACTTCAGAAAGAAGTATTCTGCATATTATCGGTATCCCATGTTATTGCCCTATATCAACCTGGCGAACGAACACCCTGTATATATATATATATATATATATATATATATATATATATATATATATATATATATATATATATATATTACGTTATTTGTGAAAATTAATATTTCTTTCGTCGAATATGCAATTTCTCATTTATTTGGCGGAGTATTTCTTGCACTTCCTCAAACTAATTTAAATAAAATTTGGCTTCCTTTAATTAATAATTTATTAAAATTTTATAATCTATGTTTCTATGTTGTGTTTATTTACTGTAAATATCATTTGTATCTTTCTCCCTAATAATGATCAGAACGTCGACTTTTAATTAAAATTAATTAATTAAAACAATTTCGTAAAACCTTTTATTTTAAGGGTAATAAATTCACATTATAGGACAAAATTTATTTATTTATTTATAGAAATTGAGGCAAATATATCAGCGATATAATGTTAATATTACAAAGTTTGTATTTAACCGACTAAACACAATTTTGTTTTAGCTGAAAATGCAAATTTTATCAAAATTTCAAGATTCCCCGTTTCATTTGTAATATAAATTCCAAAATTGACAGCAGGTCTTCTGTACTTTCGGCAAACTTTGGAAGTTAAAGTAAAACTTTCTTTATACAACGCCCAAATAAAATAATGACAGCTTACGCCACTTATTGAACAATTTATATTTTTTTACTTCATTATTACATAAATGTATATTTAACCCACAAAAAAAGTAAAACAAAATTAGAAGCATATGAGTAAACTCATATATACAGATAGTATAGGTTAGATTTTTTTAAGAAAGTGGCTATTTATACATACGGTATGTATACGCAATTGGCTATTTATACATACAGTATTTTTACGTAATTGGCTATTTAGGGTAGGTTAGGTTAGTAGGTTGGTTTAGGTTTAGGTTTTTTTTTTAGTATGTATAAATAGCCAATTGCGTATACATACCGTATGTATAAATAGCCTCATCCTTATTTTAAAACTTGCCACCGAAAAACATAACGTAAAATATATCTCAAAATACAAAAAAAATCAAAAATCATGTCAATACGAGCGCAATATCTCTGAAATTATAAGTTTCAGCGAAAAATATGTAAAATATTTTTAGATAGAGAAAAACACACTACATAAGATAGCATAGGTTAGATTTCTTAAAAAATTACCACCGAAAAAATATAACGCAAAATACATCTTAAAATACCAAAAATTTCAAAAAAATCATGTCAATAGACCGTAATATCTCTTAAATTATAAATTTCAGTAAAAAATATGAAGAATACTTTTCGATAGAGAAAACACAATACATAGGATAATATAGAACAGTTTTCTTAAAACCTTACCACCGAAAAATATAACGCAAAGTACAGCAAAGTTGGGCAGTAACTAAATGCATTTATATAACAAGATTAGAAGTATATGAGCAAACCCATATATAGACCACTTTGACATTTCTCGGAAAGTTGGCAATACTGTATTTTATAATATTATAATTTATGTGGGCACTAGGAGAAACTTTTCTGAAAATTTGATCAAAATCGAATAAATGATGTAGCCACAATAAATTTTAGTATTTTTTTTCTCGGAAAGTTGGCAACACTGTATTTTGTTAAAATTACATAAATTATATGAATACTAGGAGAATCTTTTGTGAAAATTTGAGTAAAATCGGTTAAATAACATGGCCATAATAAATTTTTTAAAACTTTAGTAATTTCTTTCTCGGAAAATTGGCAACACTGGATATTAATAAAATTATATAATTAATGAGAGCATTAGGGAAATCTTTTCTGAAAATTTGATCGAAATCGGATAAATAACGTAACCAATATGAATTTTTAAAAACTTTAGTAATTTTTTTCTCGGAAAGTTGGCATTACTGGAAAAAAATAAAACCGCATGACCATCTTGGGTACTAGACAAATTTATCCTGAAAATTTCATTAAAATCGGTTGAACTACCTAGGAGGAGTTGCGGCCACAAAATTTTGACTTACGACCGAGCGAGCGAGCTGACGACGCACACACATACACCTACATAAACTAAGTTCAGATTCGTCATCTAGGGACTATATGAAGGATTTCTATACACACATTTTTTTTGAAAATGTTACAGACACCGTACCAAACGCTATACCACTTTTTCCTTGCAGTCAAAGTGGTAATAACTACAGTAGTTTATTTTTCTCAATTTTTTACAAATGTAACATATTTAAAATTTTATATGGTTGGAAACGGAATAAAAAGTACTACCAAAATCAATAATAAAAAATATAGGTTTTCATTTAAAAAATTTATCACTTACGTCATAACTCAAAAACAAAAGACGATCTTTAAGTGACGATTACAATAAAATATGTCTCATTTAAGATACAAATTGACGTGTTCGAGGATTTTTTTCAAAAACGTTTAATAAAAGATTTATTGCGATAGTTCCAGACTTTACACTCGCACTGTATATATATATATTTAATATCCAACTTTTTATAAGAAAATTAAGAATTGTTGAAAGTTTCCATGTAGTAGGAATAGAAACATATATGATAAATATCATCAATATGGAAGAAGCTAGAGTTATTAATTAATGAAAGATGAAGAATAGAACTAGGGCTGTAGATTGTTAAATTTTAAAAATTTCATTAAAAATATTAGAAAAAATGTACTCAAGTAATAAAATCAATATAAAAAAAGAATTTGAAAAATATTTTAATTCGCCGCTCTAAAATAAGCTTTTCGCTATAAGCTCTTTTTTAAAATTTAAAAATATCGTAAATAGTAAATGAGTTATTGCGTGTTTCCCTAACTCTGTTTTGGCTTATATTTTACACCTATTGCACATCCTATTAAACACACTCGGCTACCGCGCCGACAATGTACGCGTGTATGTGTGTATGAGTTTTCTAAAACCATCGAAACTAAAAAAAAGAATGAATCTTACAATAATATAATTTTCTTAAAATAATTGTAAAGGTTTCAAATACAGTATTGCACATTGGTATATATTACATGTATACATACAGAAAAAATATATAAACATCATAAACTGCAAACGTTTTTTATAAAATCGTTAATGAAATCCTATTTTATATGTAAATATGTAAATAATCATTGCGCCGCAAACTACAAGTAAAATTTTTCTAAACATTTTTATTTCATATTTACATTTCGTTGTCGTATATACACAAAATGGGTTGTTGTACCGAAATCTCACATAGAAATCTCACTGCACCGAAGTGGCAGTACCCCGAAACGTATCCCCACCCATGCAGTTTATCATGAAATGTCGTTGCAGGGAAATATCTTTGCATCGAAGTGGCAGTAGCTTGAAATCTCGATACCCAGAAAATTTCTCGCACTACTTTTCACGAGATTGCCGGGCCACACAGCCGTGTACGTACCGTTGAGGTATGTTGTTCTAAAGTTTAATTATTTAAATTTTTTGTATTATCTGAATTGTGAATGTATATCTGTTGAAATAGTGTTAATTTATAATATAAAATTTTTTTTATTATTATGATCGAAATTTATATCAATTATAATTCCTAAATATGTACATTTAATAACTATTTCAATTTCTTTATAGTCTATTTTAATTTCTAACTTAAACTTATTGATCATGTATCGATTAATTGAGTTACTAATGTTAAAATAATTATGTAGATATAATATCTGAGTTTATTTTAATTTTTGTAATAATCTATTTCTATTTTCAATTTTAACTACTCTTTGCAAATATAAAATATATAATGTTACTTAAAATTTCGTTTCGATTAGATATTATTCATAAAACATACAATTTTAATATATTAAAATATATTTATCATATTTAAAACGTTGTCCCAGTAATACTGCAAATGTACGAACACGACTGTGTGGCCCAGCAATCTTGTGAAAAGTAGTGGGAGAAATTTTCTGGGTATCGAGATTTCGGGATACTGCCACTTCGATACAAAGATATTTCTCTGCAACGACATCTCATGATAAACTGCAGGAGTGGGAATACGTTTCGGGGTACAGTCATTTCGGTGCAGTGAGATTTCTATGCAACGACAGTTAGGAGTTCGAGATTTCGGTGCAACGATACTTCATAACGTTTAAATAATTTTCATATGACAATTAAATGTTAATAAATTACACGCATAACAAAACAGAGCTAATTTTCAATATATATATAAATTAGGGTTAATATCAATATTTTTTGACAAAACTTAGCTCAAAAAATTTCTTTTTAATGAAGTTTATTTAGGGGTGAAGAAATATTTTTTTTGATCGAGGCAGTTATAACGCGTCATATATGAACATGTCCAAACCCTATGTTAAACTTCATTTAAATTTCAACTTGAGTGGGGCACGGGTTAATATCAATATTTTTTTATGAAACTTGGTTCAAAAAATTCTTTTTAATAAAGTTTTTTTTGGGGGCTGCGTAATAAACGATTTGTTTTTGGACCTCCCTAATATATATATATATATTAGGGAGGTCCAAAAACAAATAACGGGATCCCGTAACGATCCCGTAACGTTTGTCCGTAACAATAAAATAAATACGATCTGTCAAACTCAAACTCCAGAAGAAATGAAATTATTTGTTTAATTTCCATGGCACTTTGATGTAAAGAGCGCAAAAATGGAAATTTTAATTTGCTTCTAATTCTTGATCGGAACATCCTATATTGATAAATTTGGCATCATTTGATGCATTTTTGAATTCTAAACAACTTTTGTATTTGTACTTTTGTTCTATAATAATTAGGGGAAAATTTATCACCAAATTAAAATTTTAGCATTGTATTCCCTATGTAACAAAAAAAAAGTAGACACCCGGTATATAAAAACTATGTTAAACCGCATCAATATCGTGAAAGATTTGAGTATTAATTTTGATAAAAAATTCACAGGTTCGACTCATTTAAATAATATAATAAAATCTGCCATAATCGCGTCCGATTGTATAATTAGAAATGAAAATGAAAGACTTATACTAGCAATAATTTGTTTCTTTTATCTTAAAAATATTCCAACAAAATTTCATGCTAAAACTGGCTCTTTGCGCTTTTTTATAAATAAATTTGTTATCTCACCGGATAATCCATTAATCTTAAGTTGAAACGTTAAAATCATTTTTCATGAGAAAAAATATAAAAAAAAAAATACGTAAAAATGAAGTATTTTAATTATTTTTTTAAATTATTATCCAAGTCAATATATATATATATATATATATATATATATATATATATATATATATATATATATAGAGAGAGAGAGAGAGAGAGTTTGTCAATCATATAAATTTAATTCTATTAAACACAAAATATGTAATATAATTTGAAAAATATTTTGTGGCAATTTAAAAAAATTAAAATAATAAAATAGTACAATTGAAAATAAGCTTACCAATTATTTTTTTTAAATATAAACACTTTTAAAAGAATATTTTTTTGCTTCAACTTTACAAGCACATATTTAATTTTAATCAAACTAGGAAAATAAACAATTTCAAAAATCCTTTTTTTAATCAACTATCACTACTTAATAAATCAACCAATATTTACACGACTAAAATTACTTTTCGAAAATTCACAATACTATATCGACGCTGAGTTACGCTGAGTTACGCTGTCCCGCTGCTCGTAAATTGGGCGTCGCGATGTTACTGTCGCAAACGCGTTCTGTAACTTTGCTGGAAAGTTGAAATTACGAAAACATCCGAACTGTATCGGAAACAAACGATTAGATTATCTCGTGCGTTTGCCTGTAGCCCGCCTACGATTGTTAACAATAAACACCTTAAATTATAGCGGATTTATGGCTTCTAAATTCTACTGACATAATTATTATTGCTATCAATAATATCAAATTCACATGAAAAGGCTTAATTCACTAAAACATTGGACAACGAAAAAAGTGTCAAAGTTAATGAATATGTATTTATTTTTATTTTATTGTTTGTTAGTGTAATTTTTGTTTGCATATATATAAAATTTTGTTTTAATATTTAATTTCTTCTAAGTATATCTAAATATGTTAATTAAATAATTATTGTTGTTGTTGGTAAAGATATGAATCTTGTGTTGAATGTTGATAAGTGCAAAGTTTTATTTTTTGAGAAAGGTGATTTGATGACTGAATGTAATGTACATATTGACGGTGCGCGTTTAGAGCAGGTTGATGAATTTGTGTATTTGGGTAGTTTGCTGTCTAGAGATGGCCGTTTTGATCGTGAAATTGAAAGGAGAGTAAATGCTGGTTGTAAGGTTTTGGGTGCTTTGGGAACTTTTGCTAGGAATGTAAATGTTTCAAAAGAAGCCCGTTTAAGTATATACAATGCAGTTTTGGTGCCTACGGTGATGTATGGTAGTGAATGTTGGGTTTGGTTGCAAAAGCATAAACGGAAAATGACTGCTGTGGAAATGAGATTTTTACGTGGGGTATGTGGTGTAACTAGGAGAGATCGGGTACGAAATAGACTAGTGTATGATGAGTGTGAAATTGAAAAAAATGTTGTAGCAAAAGTTGGTGTTAGTCAGTTAAGATGGTTCGGACATGTTGAGCGAATGTCTAATGAACGTTTGGTTAAAAAGATTTATTTGAATGATTTTGATGGTTTACGTTTGCGTGGACGTCCAATGAGTAGTTGGAGTGGTATGATTGAGAGTGTTTTGCGTGAGCGAAAGTTTCCAAGTAGTAGGAATAGAAGAGCATGTATGAGAGGAATTATGAATGTGGATGAAGCGAAAGTTGCTTGTTTGGATAGGAGTGTTTGGAGGCGACTGATTTCGGGATAATGAAAAGAGTTTGTGCCACACCCTTTTGGGTATATGGCGTGATTGTGTATGTATGTATGTATGTTTGTAAATAATTATTAGAAATCACGCTTATTTAAAAAAGTAATAAATTAAAATTGATTTAAATCATTAATAAATATATAAAATATCAAATAAATAAAATTGTGATTTAAATAGTAATTTAAATTAAATAATTAAAATTAACACATTCTATTCTTCTTTATACAGTAAATACTTCAGTACATCGAATTTAAAAAATAACCTAGGTATACAATATTTTTTAAAAAGCTATCCAATGATAACAAAAAGGGCAACCTTAAAATTTGAAAAAAGAACAGCTATTTTTTGTTGCAGATTCAGATTTTACAGCAACTATAGCTTCATCCACATTCATCCTACTCCATCTTATACAAGCTCTTCTATTCCTACTACTAGAAAACTTTCGCTCACGGAAGCCACACTCTCAATCATACACCACTCCATCTACTCATTGGACGTCCACTTGCAAACGTATACCTTCAAAATCATTCATATAAATTATTCTAACCAAACGTTCATTAGACATTCGCTCAAGATGACCAAACCATCTTAACTGACTAACACGGCAACTGTTGCAACAACATTTTTATTCAATTTCACACTCTGATCAGACACTAATCTATTTCGTAGCCAATTCCTTCTAGTTACACTATATCCGCCACGTAAAAATCTCAATTTCAACAGTAGTCATTTTCCTTTTATGGTTGGCAGCCACATCCAACATTCACTACCCATATATCACAACGTAGGCAGCAAAACATACTATATACATACTTAATCAGGGGAAACCTTGGAAATATATACAATCCTAGCAAAAGTACCCAGAGCACTCAAAATCTTACAACCAACATTAACTATTCTTTCAATTTCACGATAAAAACGACCATCCTTAGATAATGTATGAAAATAATTCTAAATATATGACTTTAAACACGATTTTTTTAAAAAAAAATTACAAGTAATTGAATACTTATTTTGCATTGAAAGCTTTCTATTTTTACCACTTTAACTACAAGGAAAAGTGGTATAGCGTTTGGTACGGTGTCTGTAATATTTTCAAAACAAAAAATTGTGTATAGAAATTCTTCATGTAGTCCCTAGATGACGAATCTGAACTTAGTTTATGTGGGTGTATGTGTGTGAGGCGTCAGCTCGCTCGCTCGCTCGCTTGGTCGTAAGTCAAAATTTTGTGGCCGCAACTCCTCCTAGACGGTTCAACCGATTTTAATGAAATTTTCAGGATGAATTTGTCTAGTACCAAGATGGTTATGTGGTTTTATTTTTTTCCAGTGATGCCAACTTTCCGAGAAAAAAATTACTAAAATTTATAAAAATACATATTGGCTACATTATTTATTCGATTTTGATCAGATTTTCAGAAAAGATTTCCCTAATGCTCCCATTAATTACATAATTTTATTATAATCCAGTGTTGCCAACTTTCCGAAAAAAAATTACTAAACTTTTTAAAAATTCATATTGGCTACACTATTTATCCGATTTTGATCAAATTTTCAGAAAAGATTTCCCTAATGCTCCCATTAATTATATCAATTTATTAATCTCCAGTGTTGCCAACTTCCCGAGAAAAAATTACTAATGTTTTAGAAAATTCATTATGACCACTATTTAACCGATTTTAATCAAATTTTCATAAAAAATTTCCTAGTGCGTAAATAAATTATGCAATTTTAACAAAATACAGTGTTGCCAACTTATCGAGAAAAAAAATCACATTTTTTTTTTAATCCATTGTGGCTACATTATTTATTCGATTTTCATCAAATTTTCAGGAAAGTTTCTTCTAGTGCCCAAATAAATTATAATTTTATTAAAGATATTGTGTTGCCAACTTTCCGAGAAATGTCAAAGTGGTCTATATATGGGTTTACCCATATACTTCTAATCTTATTCACTAGTTAACTATTAGCGGTATCAGTTTGCACAAATTAAAGTCGAGAATTATTTTTAGTCAATATTGTTGTTTTAGAATGTAATCTGCCTATGTATACCCTGCAAATAATCACCCGGTATATATACAAAGTGTCTGCAATCTTCTCCGTATCCTTTTAGGGGCAATAGTACACCTCACAAGAAGTCGATAAACTTTAACATGCCTTAGTGGAAGTAGTCTCATAAGCGAAATATAATAATTCTTTAGTTTTCACCTTAAAAGATTAATTTGGTTTAAACTCTAGTAATGCACTATTAAATCAGTATTGTCCACTACAAAAATGTTCGAAGTTATCACCATTTTATTGAATATAAAGTCTTGCTCGACGTATCCACGACTTTATTATTATAGTATCAGAATATCGATAGAACATCGCGATTTTTAATGATCAATGCAAAAATAATAAAAATTTTGGTCAAGCAAAATTGATAGAAAAAGTCAGTTACTGTACCTGTCAAATAACACTCGTAATAACAATTGAACAGTATTAATTAATAGTAGATTAGTAGTAGATTACTAAAATTTAAAATAGATCAATCATTTCCAGTAAAAAAAAAAGAATTATTATCTCGCTTATGAGATGACTTTTAGTAAGACGTTTTATAGTAAATTAATAAGACACTATTTTATACTTTGATAATTTCACTCTCTTTCTTTCAAGACGTTTTAAGGTTAATCGACCACTTTTAAGGTGTATTGTCGCCCCCTAAAAGGTTACAGAAAATGCACTATGTACAGAATATATATATATATATATATACATATATATATATATATATATATATATATATATATATATATATATATATATATATATATAATATATATATATATACAGGATGTTCGTTGACCAAGTTGATATAGAACAATAACATGGGACATCGATAATATGCAGAATACTTCTTTCTGAAGTAAAATTCGGAGAAATACTTAGAATACTTTTCGATAGGGACTAAAAAGTTCTATAATTTGGTTTTAGTTTTACATAATTTGCTAGCTTGTGCCGTTTGGGCGCTAGAATTTTTTTTAATTTTTTGGTTTTATTTCTTTTTTCAAAAACAATGAGGTGCAAGAAAATAAACATGATATGGAAAAATGCGGAATAATGATTACTATAATTGAGTGAAGAAATCACTTTTCTAGAATGCATCGTTTAGTAGAAAAACATTAAAAACTGAATTTTTGAAAAATTCTCAAGGGGTACCCTTGGGATTTTTTCGAAATACAACTTTTTTTAAAAATTTGCTCAAAAAAATCTGAAAAAATTCAGTAAAATAAAAAAACAAATAGGTACATAATAGCAAGTAACTTATTTTCTCTGATTTATTCTGGTTTGCAGGAAAAAGTTACTTAGCTATTAACCAATGTATGTAACCAATTTTTTTCTATATTTTATTGAATTTTTTCAAATTTTTTTAAGCAAATTTTGAAAAAAGTTTTATTTTGAAAAAATCCTTTTAAAAATTCAATTTTTAATGTTTTTCTACTAAACGATGCATTCTAGAATAATGGTTTCTTCACTAAATTATGATAATCGTTATTCCGCATTTTTCTATATCATGCTTATTTTCCTACACCTCGTAGTTTTTGAGAAAAAAAATAAAAACCAAAAATTCAAAAAAAAAAAATTCTAGCCCCCAAACGGCACATGCTAGCAAATTAAAACTAAAACCAAATTATATAACTTTTTATGCCCTATCGAAAAGTATTCTAAGTATTTCGCCGAATTTTACTTCAGAAAGAAGTATTCTGTATATTATCGATATCCCATATTATTGTTTTATATCAACTTGGCGAACGAACATCCTGTATATATATATACAGGGTGATTTATTAGTAATTGGAAATATTTTAACTGGAGTATCCTTTGCTCAAAATATGAAGATTTAACGCAAATCACTTAGATAAAATGTGGCTCCTTACTGAGCTACAAGGTGTTTTATTTAAAAATTTAAAAACGATTTTTGCCCAGTACTTAAAAACTATTTGACGTATCCTTATCATACTTGACAGGAAGTGTAGGTACCATACACCATACTAAATTATGTTAAATAAAAGTTTCTGGCTCCTGCCAGTGGCGTACAACAGGGGCAAGTAAGAGGTTGATCCTTCCTAAATTCTACGCCACTGGCGTAATTGTTATTTTAGTACAATTTTTCAATTCTCCAATACTTTCTGTGTAAAAAACATACTCTTCCTTCCTAACGATAAAGTCACTATTTTTCGAGATATTTAAAGTTATACATAAGCTGCACCCTTGGGATTTTTTCAAAATTTGCTCAAAAAAATCTAAAATAATTGAATAAAATAGAGAAACAAATTAGCTACATAATAACTAAGTAACTTTTTTCTCTAACTCATTCTGGTTTGGCAGGAAAAATTAATGAAAATTAATATTTTTTGCATTTTAATTTTTTATTTTCAATAATTTTTCCTGCCAAACCAGAATAAGTTAGAGAAAAAAGTTACTTAGTTATTATGTAGCTAATTTTCTTCTCTATTTTACTGAATTATTTCAGATTTTTTGCAGCAAATTTTGAAAAAATCCCAAGGGTGCAGCTTATGTTTAACTTTAAATATCTCGAAAAATAGTGACTTTATCGTTACGAAGAAAGAGTATGTTTTTTACACAGAAAGTATTGGAGAATTGAAAAATTGTACTAAAATAACAATTACGCCAGTGGCGTAGAATTTAGGAAGGATCAACCTCTTACTTGCCCCTGTTGTACGCCACTGGCAGGAGCCAGAAACTTTTATTTAACATAATTTAGTATAGTGTATGGTACCTACACTTCCTGTCAAGTATGATAAGGATACGTCAAATAGTTTTTAAGTACTGGGCAAAAATCGTTTTTAAATTTTTAAATAAAACACCCTGTAGCTCAGTAAGGAGCCACATTTTATCTAAGTGATTTGCGTGAAATCGTCATATTCTGAGCCCAGGATACTCCAGTTAAAATATTTCCAATTACTAATAAATCACCCTGTATATATATATATATATATATATATATATATATATATATATATATATATATATATTATACTGTATATATATTATACGCACCCCCTAAAGAAAACTTCATTAAAAAAGAAATTGTTTGAGCCAAGTTTTGTCAAAAATATTGATATTAACCAGTGCCCCACTCAAGTTGAAATTTAACTAGAGTTTAATATTGGTTTTGGACAGTTTCATATATGGCGCGTTATAACTGCCTCGATCAAAAAAAAAATGTATGCACCCCCTAAAAGAAAACTTTATTAAAAAAGAAATTTTTTGAGCCAAGTTTCATCCAAAAATATTTGATATTAACCCGTGCTCCACTCTAGTTAGGGATCCCATTTGTCCCGTTTTGACCGGGACAGTCCCGTTTTTATGGATACTGTCCCAGTGTCCCCGCAGAATGCACCGAAACATAAAAATGTCCCGTTTTACATAAAATACTAATATTGTCCGTGAATAAACCTAATATTTTATTAAATTCAGTGCAACAATCAGTTTGAAACTTCATTAATGCAATAATATGTTTTCAATGTTTAATTTATTTAAATGTTTTGTTTATGGATATTACTTTTTTATTAGAATTCAATGTATAATTTAAATTTTTTTTAGAATTAAAATAAAAATACACATCCAAGAAAAAAATTATTTTTTTAAATAAAATTTCAAGTGTCCCTTTTTTACATTTCATAATTATGGGATCCCTAACTCTAGTTGAAATTGAAACTGTCTAAAACCTATGTTAAACTCCATTTAAATTTGAACTTGGGTAAAGCACGGGTTAATATCAATATTTTTTTTTAAATTCTTACTCGTAGCTCAAATAATTTCTATTTTAATAAGGTTTTTTTTAGGGCGTGCGTAAAAAAATATTTTTTTTTGATCGAGGCAGTTATAACGAGTCATATATGAAACTGTCCAAAACCTCTGTTAAATTTCATTTAAATTTTAACTTGAGTGGGGCACGGGTTTAACCCATTTTAGGCCGTTGATGCGTTTTCGCAACGGAGACTTCATGATTTTTTTTTCCATATCAAAACAATTGTAAATACAAAAATCAAATGTACATTTTAAAGTTTGAGGTTTGAAGATATCATAACAATTTTTTTAATGTAATTAATATGAATATTGATTTTTTTACAAATTTAGACAATACGGTCATTTTTGGAAAATCAAACTCGTCGAATTGAAAACGAAATAAAATAAACAATAACAATAAATTAAGTTCCCTATTGTTAGAGTTTAATTTAGTTGTTTACAATAAATTGAATTAATACAAAATTTGTGGATATCTTATTATTCTTTGTTTATTTACAACACTTTGAACATGGTGTTGCGTTTTCGCAACAACGGCCTGAAACGTTAATATCGCAAGCGCGTATTGGCGCTGCGCCGTATAATCATAACACGGTTTAGCGCGCTTACATTTGCTGTCAACAAACGCATTTTTGATTCGCATTTTGGATGATTTCTCGTTGCGTGGCAGTGTAAATTGGCTTTTTGGTTCGAACTGTTCGAAATGACTGGACGAAAAAGAAAATCTGCGAGTGGAAAAAGTCCAGGTCTTCAAAAGGACGAAATTTGCAAGAAGTGGAATCACAAGTTGACGAATTGTCCGACTCAGAAGAAATTGATGTTGTTGTGATTCCATCGAACAATATCCCGACAGATGAAAAAGATTGTGACGGCGAAATCACAACAACATCAACTATAATTACAAATTGATATTAATTTTTTGTCAGAATTCTTATACCACATTCGGCCGTTGATGCGAAAACGCAACAGTTTGTTTCTCTCACTAGAACAATAGGTAAAAAATTTTCCAGCGCGTATTTTTCTACATTAGGACTCTATAAACTAGAATACACAACAAAAATAAGTTTTTTTAAACGTTCTTTTAGTTTGGCCAGAAATGGGTTAATATCAATATTTTTTTTGACGAAATTTGGCTAAAAAAATTTCTTTTTTAATAAAGTTTCTTTTAGAGGGTGCCTAAAAAAATGGTTTTTTTGATCGACGCAATTATAACGCGCTATGTTAAACTCCATTTAAATTTCAACTTGAGTGAGGCACGGATTAATATCAATATTTTGTGATAAAACTTGGCTCAAAAAGTTTTTTTTTAATGAAGCTTTTTTTAGGGGGGGTGCGTAAAAAAATGATTTTTTTGTGGACCACCCTAATATATATATAAACGAGTGTATGTCTGTTTGTCTGTTTTTCGCGCGACGGGAAAGCTATATATATGTAGACAAACAGACATACACATATATGTAATATATATATATATATATATATATATATATATATATATATATATATGTATATATATATATATATATATATATATATATATTATAATTACGGGAGGCACATTCATAGTTTGCTTGGCAAAATTGCTGGACACTGCCCTACAATTCGATATAATACGTATTGCATACTTTCCGGACATTTTATCTTTCAGTAAAATATCTGACATTTAATTTTAGTTTTCTAATTTTTTCCTACTAATAATTAATTAAAATTCTTTAGTTTATAAACAAATTTTTCTCAAAAATATTATATTTTAATGATATATTTAATAATACAAATCAGTCAAATACAACAGTCATTAAAATGCTGGCATATCATGTAGCCAATTTCTAATGAAATTAATACATGTAAGTAAATTTGATCCTGTGTAATTTCGCTCCAGTTTCCATTGCCGAAAAATCAAAATACGAATACAGCAACCAAACAAAATGACAAGAAATTAAAAAACACAACATGCTAAGACAATAGGAAACGTGGATTCGCGATACAATTTTCAATATTCGTAGAAAATTTGTATTTTAATCTTTTGAAATAAAGTGCTGTTTTGATTTGATATCTATAAACGAACAAACAAAACAATTTTGAATATTATTTGAAACACACAGCTGATAAATGTTAATTAATACTCCTAGTATATTATGTTACGAAGAGTAGATTATTGTGTTGAGTTAGATATTTGGGTAATCTGGGCTAAACATAAAAAATGCTTTCTATTCCGAATCTTCAAGCATTATATACAAAGCACTAAACTAAAAATAAGTAAAACTACATACTAAGTAACTTTAGTCGCTTACTAACTAGTTGTTGAATAGTATATGAATGTATATATTATTTATATTTATTACGTGATTTCTGAGAATTAATCTTTCGTTGATCGAATATGTAATTTCTGACTAACTCGGATGGTACACATTGTGCATTTCTTACACTTCCTCACATATTTTCAATAATCAAATTCAAATTCAATCGAAAATAAACAATGTTATTGTCAATTACCTTAACTTGACGTAATAGTCTTCAATATGGAGGCCAAAAATATCAGATTATTTGACGTTGTAGTTATGTTTGGTGCTGCCACCAGGAAATATACATATATAGTTTTTAAAATTTTCGCTACCAAGTTCCAATATTTCGCCTCCAAAATTGTTGGCTTTATTATTTTATTTATTTATTACATAAAGTGTTTTTCTGTATCATTTGTGTATATGTTCTTTCAATTTTATGCTTAACTTGTCATTTATTCATACATGTAAGTTTTCATTAATTTATTTTTCTCATCTTGTACTTATTATTAAAATGTTACATGCTCAATCTTATTATTTAGTGTTCTCCCTGATGAAGTCAACAATTTTGGAGGCAAAATATTGGAACTTACAATAAATTGAATAACTGTAACTGATTCATTATTCAATATATACTGCATATCCGTTATCCTTAACTCATATATATGTATATACAGTGTGTCCCCGGATTGAGTTCACTATAGGTGTAATCGGCAAAAAATTTAAGAATTTCCTTTTCATGTTTTGGGATTCCGCCCTACTTTGTCTGAAAACAATTTTAAGGATATTTTTAGTTTTTTAAAAATCAGGGCGGCCATGAAAAATATAAAAAACTATTTTGTATTCAGGTAAAGTGCCTTTTTGGTCAATAATACGGCATAATATTCTTGAGAAAAGTTGTTCAGAATATGAAATAATGGGTCTGTGCAAAATTTTAAAAAGATCTGTTTAAAAAAAAAATGTGTCATAACGCCGACTGGACAAAACGCCGACTGAGGACACTACGCCGACCGTTCATTCGCAAATATCTTAAATTTAAGTGTCAAAGCACTTGGTTCAGTCATAGCTTTTTACATTTCTAATACATTTTCCAAATAATAATAATTAACTCCATTAAACGATAAAAAAATTTTGGCCATTGAATAATAAATAATTTTTTTCAGAAGGCAATGTACATTAGTTTTATGGAGTTAATCGATTTGTGTAGTGAACGACTAATTTTTAGATTTTAACAACACTGACAAGTATAATTTCATTAAAATATCTAAATTCAAATTTATAATAAATCTTCAAAGCGGCTGTTTAGTAATTTGAATAAAACGGGACGAAAGTAATAACCCAATCTTATCTCAGTGAACACCTGACAGCAGAAATATTAAGTGAGAACGCCTTAACGCCAACCAATTCGTTAAACAAATATGTACTGTGCAGGGTCCTGCTGACAAATTTTAACACCTATGACAAATCTTAAAAATTACGCGCTTTTCTCATTTTTCCTAGCTTATTATAAATTAGATAAATATCCTTATGAGATGACTTCTACTAACGCGTTTGTAAGGTTCATCGACTCCTGTAGTGCACTATCGCCCCCTAAAAAAATACAGAAAGGACCCTATATACGTTTTATTATATAATAGTTTCTAATAATTCATTTTTCGTTGCTTGTGTGGGCAATTATTTACCTTTCTTTTTTGTAATACTTTTTGCCTTTTTATTAGTGTAAAAATTTACATTTTTTTCTACTAAACGATGCATCGTAGAATAATGGTTTATTCACTAATTTATAGTACTCATTATTCCGCATTTTTCCATATCATGCTTATTTTCTTACACCTCATAGTTTTTGAGAAAAAAAATAAAAACCAAAAAATCAAAAAAAAATTTTAACGAACAAAAACCCGGTATATGTATATATATATATATATATATATATATATATATATATATATATAAATGGATTTGTTACGGGATTACGGTAAATGTAATTGATTATTAAAATGCAAACATCATATTTCAATCAATTTATTGTTTGGAACCAATATTTCGCCAATAGTTTTTTGGCTTCATCAGGGTTGACACTGAATAAAAGAGAAAGATACAAGAAAATTTTTACAATCACCCAAATTAAAAATTCAAAATTACATAGAATGTTTGACAATAAAAATTATTAATGTATAACTTACATGTATGATATGAAATGTATGATATTTTTGTAAAAAATAAATAATTTTGGTTTTTATTATTCCATGTCTATTGCTAAAAAGTTTGACTGTAGAATAAAAACTTTAAACTAGAAAATCGTTTCTTTGTAAAATATTCAAATAATAAATTAATAACAATAAAACATTTAAAATTATAGTCGTAGAGTAAAAATATTAAATTAAACACAAAACACTGATTATTTTTATAAGATTATAAATTAAAAAACTATGAACTAAGAAAATTTCTTATTAAGAAAATTTCAAAAAAACAGTTTGAATTTAAAAAACTTTTCAAGAACCGAAAACAAGTTATAACAACTGCAAACACCTTTTTTTTGGAAATAAATCATAAACTAATCCATGCTGTATTGTATAACCGTAATGACATGAAGTTGTAATCAAACTATTAAAATAAATAAACTTAATATTATTAAAATTAATATAATATATATGACTTAAAGATAGACTGTTAAAAAAACAAGGGTTTATTAAGATTGATTAAAAATTAATTTTTTATGATCTAAAGTCATTAAGTTGGAATAAGACGTCAAAGCGTTCCTCACGTCGTTTTTGTTATTAATAACCTCACTTTTATGTTTGGAGATATGATATGATTCTAGAGTCAGTCTTTTAAAATAATTACTTTCAGTCTCTAATATTATCGGATTCCCATAATCTGCACGATGTTTCGTTTTCCGTAAGTGTAAGGCCAGACTGCACATTTTATTGGTTTTGGTCTGGTCACTGCGATGTTGTGTCAAACGGTGTTTTAGATTCTGAGATGAGGTTCCAATATAAATTTTTTTTGCAGGAACACTGAATTGCGTAGACCGTGTTGATAATATTTGACGAAAGAGATTTATCTTTGACTTTCGTATGCAGAGTGGAGATGGTTTTTCTATTTTTTGCGGCAATTCTGATGTCTTTGTCTTTTTTAAAAAGAGCCGTAAGCTTATTCGAAAGATTTTTGATGTTGGTGAGAGCAATATATTTGGTGGGATTGTCATTAGATAAATCATTCGTATTGGTCTGAGTCCTACGATGGTTGTTGTTGTAGAAAAGTCTCCGAATCATTTGTACCGGATAACCATTTGACACAAGTAAGTTTTCAGCTATCTTTAAGTTTTTATTAACTAATGACACATGACTGATTTTATTAATTCGTGTTTTTAGATTTAGAACAATGTTAGTTTTCGTGCTGGTGCTATGATTAGACAAAAAATGAAGATATCGACCAGAGTGAATAGTTTTTCTGTACCAATCTAATTTAATAACTTGGTCTGTTGATCTTATAATTTTGGTGTCAAGGAAAGGTACAGAATTTGAAGTTTCCTTTTCTATTGTGAATTGGATGTTATTATTATAGCTGTTAAAAGTGTCAAGTATTTCTTCATATCCTGTTTTAGGAATTGCTGTAACAATATCATCAACGTATTTATAGATAAATGGTAAGTGGAAAGACAGTTTTGGAATGCAGATGTCTAGAGCAAGATCCATAACGTATTGTGCAATGATTGGGCTAATAGTTGAGCCCATCGAACAGCCAAGTTGTTGTTGGTAAAATTCCCCATTGAAGGAAAATACATTGGATTTGTATATGAACGTAATGATATCTATAAAATTGTCAATTGGTATGTTGGTGTGTACAGTAATCAAGTCCCATTTATTGCGTATAGCTGTAATAGTTATGTCTAAATCTATGTTTGTAAAAAGACTGACAACATCTAAACTAATAAGTACATAATCATCAGGAAGCTGTATATCCTGTAACTTTTCAGATAGCTGGAATGAATCCTTTATAAAATAGCTGTTATTTTGGTCGTACGCCGCAGTTAGAATCTGAGTTAATAAATTGCCAAGAGGAGCTGTAGGAGTATTGATGTTTGCAATGATGGGCCGTAAAGCTAGAGGTTGTTTATGCACCTTAGGAAGGGCGTAGAATTTAGCAACAGTGCTATTATAAGTTGTTAATTCTTTAGCTTTGGTTTCAGTAATAAATTCTTTATCCTTTAACTCTTTTATAATTTTATTACTCTTGGTCTGAGTAGAACTGATCAAATCGGTTTTGACCTTTTTATAATATTTTGTATCATTTAATAGTTCTAGGCTCATCTTGGTGTACGAATCACGATCCATCGCTACAGTAATGTTCCCTTTGTCTGCATTAATAATAATTATTTCAGGGTGTTGGTGTAAAAAATTTTTAGTTTTGTAATATAATTGATTTAAGTCATCGTAAGACGTATTGTTGTTGTAGAAGAAGTTAGTAATGATGTTGGTAGCTTTTGCACGTAAAACATCAGAGTCTAAGTTAGAATTGGCGATGGCTAATTCCGTTTCTGCTATAAGATGGGGAACCGAGACTTCTTTCTTGGTAAGATCGACAGAGAATTGTTTTCCGAGGGCAAGAAAATTTTGAATATCAGTAGGTATGTCAGTGTTAGAAATGTTATTAAACCAACCCGGAGGGGTTGTTAAATTAAAATCGTGTTGTTGCTGTTTAAGTTTGTTGAATTTAGAGATAGTAGAATTTTTGATGTGACGGTATTTGTTATTATAAATTTTTTTCTGTCTTTTGATAAATTCTTGAAAAATATTGATTTGTGTTTGATTGTCAAATTTTCTGATGTCGTTTTCGATCTTCTCCAACTGTCTCTCCAAATCATTAATAATTGTGACAGTAATTCTGATTTCCAATTGTAGTATTTGCTGTTGTAAGTTTTTGTTAAAATTTAATATTTTTTTTGAACGTTTTGTGGTCTTCTATCCTGAGTAAGTTAAGTATTCCTTTGATTCCATGTGTTATATGATTAGGAAAAATCCTGTGTTTTTTGCATTGAAGGAGAAAAATCCTTCTGTTTCTATACGAAGCTAATTTTGATTGTGTGTTAGCAAAATTCTTGTATAATAAACTGTATTCAATGCCGTAGGTGTTTCGAAGAGTGTTGAAAAAACCCATAGTTAATATTGAAATGATATGAAATTATTACCGTGACGAATATGAATGGATTTGTTACGGGATTACGGTAAATGTAATTGATTATTAAAATGCAAACATCATATTTCAATCAATTTATTGTTTGGAACCAATATTTCGCCAATAGTTTTTTGGCTTCATCAGGGTTGACACTGAATAAAAGAGAAAGATACAAGAAAATTTTTACAATCACCCAAATTAAAAATTCAAAATTACATAGAATGTTTGACAATACAAATTATTAATGTATAACTTACATGTATGATATGAAATGTATGATATTTTTGTAAAAAATAAATAATTTTGGTTTTTATTATTCCATGTCTATTGCTAAAAAGTTTGTCTGTAGAATAAAAACTTTAAACTAGAAAATCGTTTCTTTGTAAAATATTCAAATAATAAATTAATAACAATAAAACATTTAAAATTATAGTCGTAGAGTAAAAATATTAAATTAAACACAAAACACTGATTATTTTTATAAGATTATAAATTAAAAAACTATGAACTAAGAAAATTTCTTATTAAGAAAATTTCAAAAAAACAGTTTGAATTTAAAAAACTTTTCAAGAACCGAAAACAAGTTATAACAACTGCAAACACCTTTTTTTTGGAAATAAATCATAAACTAATCCATGCTGTATTGTATAACCGTAATGACATGAAGTTGTAATCAAACTATTAAAATAAATAAACTTAATATTATTAAAATTAATATAATATATATGACTTAAAGATAGACTGTTAAAAAAACAAGGGTTTATTAAGATTGATTAAAAATTAATTTTTTATGATCTAAAGTCATTAAGTTGGAATAAGACGTCAAAGCGTTCCTCACGTCGTTTTTGTTATTAATAACCTCACTTTTATGTTTGGAGATATGATATGATTCTAGAGTCAGTCTTTTAAAATAATTACTTTCAGTCTCTAATATTATCGGATTCCCATAATCTGCACGATGTTTCGTTTTCCGTAAGTGTAAGGCCAGACTGCACATTTTATTGGTTTTGGTCTGGTCACTGCGATGTTGTGTCAAACGGTGTTTTAGATTCTGAGATGAGGTTCCAATATAAATTTTTTTGCAGGAACACTGAATTGCGTAGACCGTGTTGATAATATTTGACGAAAGAGATTTATCTTTGACTTTCGTATGCAGAGTGGAGATGGTTTTTCTATTTTTTGCGGCAATTCTGATGTCTTTGTCTTTTTTAAAAAGAGCCGTAAGCTTATTCGAAAGATTTTTGATGTTGGTGAGAGCAATATATTTGGTGGGATTGTCATTAGATAAATCATTCGTATTGGTCTGAGTCCTACGATGGTTGTTGTTGTAGAAAAGTCTCCGAATCATTTGTACCGGATAACCAACAATTCTCTGTCGATCTTACCAAGAAAGAAGTCTCGGTTCCCCATCTTATAGCAGAAACGGAATTAGCCATCGCCAATTCTAACTTAGACTCTGATGTTTTACGTGCAAAAGCTACCAACATCATTACTAACTTCTTCTACAACAACAATACGTCTTACGATGACTTAAATCAATTATATTACAAAACTAAAAATTTTTTACACCAACACCCTGAAATAATTATTATTAATGCAGACAAAGGGAACATTACTGTAGCGATGGATCGTGATTCGTACACCAAGATGAGCCTAGAACTATTAAATGATACAAAATATTATAAAAAGGTCAAAACCGATTTGATCAGTTCTACTCAGACCAAGAGTAATAAAATTATAAAAGAGTTAAAGGATAAAGAATTTATTACTGAAACCAAAGCTAAAGAATTAACAACTTATAATAGCACTGTTGCTAAATTCTACGCCCTTCCTAAGGTGCATAAACAACCTCTAGCTTTACGGCCCATCATTGCAAACATCAATACTCCTACAGCTCCTCTTGGCAATTTATTAACTCAGATTCTAACTGCGGCGTACGACCAAAATAACAGCTATTTTATAAAGGATTCATTCCAGCTATCTGAAAAGTTACAGGATATACAGCTTCCTGATGATTATGTACTTATTAGTTTAGATGTTGTCAGTCTTTTTACAAACATAGATTTAGACATAACTATTACAGCTATACGCAATAAATGGGACTTGATTACTGTACACACCAACATACCAATTGACAATTTTATAGATATCATTACGTTCATATACAAATCCAATGTATTTTCCTTCAATGGGGAATTTTACCAACAACAACTTGGCTGTTCGATGGGCTCAACTATTAGCCCAATCATTGCACAATACGTTATGGATCTTGCTCTAGACATCTGCATTCCAAAACTGTCTTTCCACTTACCATTTATCTATAAATACGTTGATGATATTGTTACAGCAATTCCTAAAACAGGATATGAAGAAATACTTGACACTTTTAACAGCTATAATAATAACATCCAATTCACAATAGAAAAGGAAACTTCAAATTCTGTACCTTTCCTTGACACCAAAATTATAAGATCAACAGACCAAGTTATTAAATTAGATTGGTACAGAAAAACTATTCACTCTGGTCGATATCTTCATTTTTTGTCTAATCATAGCACCAGCACGAAAACTAACATTGTTCTAAATCTAAAAACACGAATTAATAAAATCAGTCATGTGTCATTAGTTAATAAAAACTTAAAGATAGCTGAAAACTTACTTGTGTCAAATGGTTATCCGGTACAAATGATTCGGAGACTTTTCTACAACAACAACCATCGTAGGACTCAGACCAATACGAATGATTTATCTAATGACAATCCCACCAAATATATTGCTCTCACCAACATCAAAAATCTTTCGAATAAGCTTACGGCTCTTTTTAAAAAAGACAAAGACATCAGAATTGCCGCAAAAAATAGAAAAACCATCTCCACTCTGCATACGAAAGTCAAAGATAAATCTCTTTCGTCAAATATTATCAACACGGTCTACGCAATTCAGTGTTCCTGCAAAAAAAAATTTATATTGGAACCTCATCTCAGAATCTAAAACACCGTTTGACACAACATCGCAGTGACCAGACCAAAACCAATAAAATGTGCAGTCTGGCCTTACACTTACGGAAAACGAAACATCGTGCAGATTATGGGAATCCGATAATATTAGAGACTGAAAGTAATTATTTTAAAAGACTGACTCTAGAATCATATCATATCTCCAAACATAAAAGTGAGGTTATTAATAACAAAAACGACGTGAGGAACGCTTTGACGTCTTATTCCAACTTAATGACTTTAGATCATAAAAAATTAATTTTTAATCAATCTTAATAAACCCTTGTTTTTTTAACAGTCTATCTTTAAGTCATATATATTATATTAATTTTAATAATATTAAGTTTATTTATTTTAATAGTTTGATTACAACTTCATGTCATTACGGTTATACAATACAGCATGGATTAGTTTATGATTTATTTCCAAAAAAAAGGTGTTTGCAGTTGTTATAACTTGTTTTCGGTTCTTGAAAAGTTTTTTAAATTCAAACTGTTTTTTTGAAATTTTCTTAATAAGAAATTTTCTTAGTTCATAGTTTTTTAATTTATAATCTTATAAAAATAATCAGTGTTTTGTGTTTAATTTAATATTTTTACTCTACGACTATAATTTTAAATGTTTTATTGTTATTAATTTATTATTTGAATATTTTACAAAGAAACGATTTTCTAGTTTAAAGTTTTTATTCTACAGTCAAACTTTTTAGCAATAGACATGGAATAATAAAAACCAAAATTATTTATTTTTTACAAAAATATCATACATTTCATATCATACATGTAAGTTATACATTAATAATTTTTATTGTCAAACATTCTATGTAATTTTGAATTTTTAATTTGGGTGATTGTAAAAATTTTCTTGTATCTTTCTCTTTTATTCAGTGTCAACCCTGATGAAGCCAAAAAACTATTGGCGAAATATTGGTTCCAAACAATAAATTGATTGAAATATGATGTTTGCATTTTAATAATCAATTACATTTACCGTAATCCCGTAACAAATCCATTCATATTCGTCACGGTAATAATTTCATATCATTTCTATATATATATATATATATATATATATATATATATATATATATATATATATATATATATATATTATATATTTGGTTAACTTAAAACGTGATTAAGTTTTAGAAAATGTGATTAATGTCAAACTATATTATAATTTTAATATTTCTTTTTAAATACAGTATTTTTGGTGTGGTACATAATAAAGTCCAAAATTACTATGCTATAAAAATTGTAGTGTAGTTGTAGTTTTATTGCTTTATTGACTACAATAGTTAAAAAAATCATAATTTTAAAATAAGTTAACTAAAACAGCTTTTGAAAATAAAACTCGTCAAATTAAAAAATCAAGCAATCTTCAAAAAAAAAAAACACGAAAAACTTAAATAAAATTTAGCTTCCTTCAATTAAAATTTATAAATTTTATGATTCTAGTTACGTATTTTGTTTAAGTTATTATATTCTGTTTATTTACTGTAAATATCATTTGTATCTCTTTCCCTGATGAAGACATATGTTGAGTACGTCAAAACGTCGACGTAAGTAATATTAATACAGAACTACAAGCTAAAACTGTTTTTTTTTTTTTAAATATAATTAATATTATATAATAATCAGAATTTGTATAATCCTTATAGATTATCATGAAATATTCGGTAACGTGACTTAACCTATCAAGGTGACATATATTAATTTGTAAACAATGTTATTTAGTATAGGGAATATTAAATAATTAACGCATCATGCGTAAATTACGTGTCACTCATCTGTTTATATTACATTACATTTCAGATTCGTGTTTTTATAAAAATTTATTAACAGTATATGTAGATTTTAATGGCAGTTTCGCATTATGATTATGTTATATTATAGCTGAATTCCAATGAAAATATTATTGAAAATTTTGGCGAATTTTCAATATCAAATTGTTTTATTTTTGTGATTGTACTGTAATAAATTGAATTTTGAAATAAAATGTCAATTTGACCAATAATATGGTTTTGAAAATTTTTGTGTTATGATTATTATTAAAACTGAAATAACTGCATAGATGTTTTACATAAAAATTAAGTTTTCTGAGATAATACTGACAGGCTGTTAGTTTGCCAAGTTGATATAGTAGTTACTGAAGTAAAATTCGGAGAAATACTTAGAATACTTTTCGATAGGGAATAAAAAGTTATATAATTTGGTTTTAGTTTTATGCCCTCATTCTGAACAGAAATGTTAGCATTAACAGCGCTGTTATTGTTCAAGGTTGCAAGATGTTATGAAAATGACAAAGGAAGAGCATTGTCATTTTCATAACATCTTGCAACCTTGAACAATAACAGCGCTGTTAATGCTAACATTTCTGTTCAGAATGAGGGCATTAATTTGCTAGAATGTGCCGTTTAGGCGCTAGAATTTTTTTTAAATGTTTTTTAGAATTTTCAATAATTTTTCCTGCTAAATCAGTATGAGTTACTTAGCTATTATGTAGTTATTTTTTTTTCTTTATTTTACTGAATTTTTTCAGATTTTTTTGAGCAAATTTTGAAAAAAGTTATATTTTAAAAAAATTTAAAATAAAAATATAACGCGCACAAATTAGTAGTTCATTATTGCCGAATACTTTTTCTTGTAAACTTATCATTTTTCATAAAAATATCAAATAAACCCTCAACGAAATTTTGTTCAAAAACGTTCTCATCCTTTAAGTAAACCAACAGGTATTTACGAGATTATCGTGGGTAATTCAAGTTAAGAGGTAACAATCCAATCTATCCTATTCTATATTTCAGTATAGTTTATTCGTAAAATTCTTAAAATTTATCTGTTTCTGTAATCAGTAGCGCTTAGAATGCTATTCAACATATCTCGATATATCTGTGTATAAGATCAGATAGTTATAACTCAATTCAGTATCAGAAGTAGCGTAGTTTCAATTTCCGTTTAGTATTTCAACGAATTCAATTTATAATGGAATAGATCTTAATATTAATATTACATTACCATATTGCTTATGTAGACAGAAGTCATTAACTTACCAGTAAAATAATGACATTATTATACAGCAGTTAGTTACTATATACACCACTGGTGGCAGCATCAAATGTTACATTAATTTTTCAGTTCCAAGACTTTCGTCTTTTAACAATTTATATTCACTAATTAAAAAATAATATTTTTTATTTATTATACAGGGTGATTCAGGACTAGTGTAACAAACTTTAACAGCTTATTCCTGAAGTCATTTTGAGCCAAAAATGGCATATGAACATAGGTCCTATTCCTTCTAGTTATCAAAATACAAGAGGTTGAAGTTCTATAAATAACACGAAATTTTCTAATTTTTGTAATCGAGATACTTTCAGAAAACAAGAGTTTTATTGAAAAGTCATACTTTATTTGTCTTAATTAATTTTATTTATTAATATTAACGAATACGATTTAGAGAACAAAACATAAAATGACACAATTAAATAAACAAATAAATAAATTCTAAATACAGAACAACATAACCAAACAAAAAAAATTTGAAAAATTCGTGTTATTTATAGAACTTCAACCTCTTGTATTTTGGTAACTAGAAGGAATAGGACCTATGTTCATATGACATTTTTGGCTCAAAATGACCTTAGGAATAAGCTGTTAAAGTTTGTTACACTAGTCCTGAATCACCCTGTATATGAACTGATTTTTTTTTATTTGTATCTTCTCTTGTAATATGTTATATAACTGTTGGGCATTATTATATTATATATTATATTACTACAAAGTTAAGTATATTGCATCTGACATCTTCGGCGGCCATACTGCAAAAAAAAAAAAAACAATTACGTCAAGTTAAGTTAGTAATAATATTGAACAAAAAATGTTCATAAGTGTATATCTGTGAAATAAACTAATATAAACTAAAGTTGAAATTTTTTCTCTAAATTTCACAAGTTACTCAATCATTGAATCGGCTAGCTAAGCTAGCTCAAGCATCAAATGAAAGTCCAGATAATCATAGACACGTGTTTCGATCTTTAGTATCTTGTCAGTATAGTGCTTCGATCAGTTGCTGAAGACAATTGATACCGGTGCTACTTCTGGCTGGCTATTTAAGCCAAGTAAAATAAATGATAAACAAGAGTAACAATAAATATTACTAACGCCATCTATACAAAATTGCGATGACCATTTATAATAATGTTGAACAAAAAATGTTCATAAGTAATATTAATATTGTAAAACAATTGAAGAAAACCAAATATATTTCTTTTAATAATTCGTATTTATAAACGACTTTTTTATATTATAATACATTTTTAGTTACGAAAATATGATAAATTACATAAAGATTAACAGCTGAAAACAACAGTTATTTAGATTGATCGCTATCTTAATTTAAATATTACTAGCCGTATGCAAATTTCTCATATAATCTTCCGCTTATCTTGTTTACTTGAGACGAGTTGAATAACGCATGCATATTAATTTGTTTATTTTTTTTTTACACAAATCATTTTGTTTTCAAAATGTTTAATTTTACATGACGTACGTTCAAATTTCACTTCAATATTTTTTTAACAGGACATCGAACCGTTATATTTGTCGTTCCGGTTTTCATTGCGCTCAATTACAAGTTTATATATATATATATATATATATATATATATATATATATATATATATATATATATATATATATAGAGTCAGAGTAACTACCGTGTTAATATTTAGTACGAAAATTTAACGGGATACGGTATTTGGGTTGAGAAAATTTATAAAAATGCAAGCATTTACAATTCTATCAATTTATTGTACATTCCAATATTTAGCCAGCAATTTGTGGCTTCTTCAGGGAAACACTAAAAACAATTTTATAATTTTACAATTTTACAATTTTACAATTATGTATAAAACAATAAATAATTTAATGTGAACTATAGGTGAGAAACCTTACATGTATGATCAGAACACTATAAATGCTGTTGTATGAGATTTGAATGTTTAGAATTGATTAATATTCCTTATTTTCATCTTCCAACGTAAAATGTACACATTTAATCAAACACTTATAAATATTCAAATAAATAATACAGTTATTAAAATATATTGTTGTAAAAGTCAGTAGTTAAAAAAATAAATAAATAAATATAATAAAATTGTTAAATAAATAAATATAAAATACAGTCAAACAATACAAATACTATGTGTAAAGCTAAGTTAAAATTTTTTGAATAAAGCCTAGATTTTAAAAACATAACTCAATGTACGGTAGTGTAATTAAAAAAAAAAAAATTTTAAATTAATGCAAGAGCGCAAGTCTATTTTTGAATTTTTTTGATAACAAATGGTTATCCTACAGGTATGATAAATGCATTACTGTACAAAAATAGCTCACAACAGAATAATAATAGGGAGAATAATGAGAATACTCGTAGTGTAAGCACAAAAACCTATGTTTCGCTTACAAACATCGAACCAGTGTCTAAAAAAATCATAACAACATTAAAAGAAGATGACAACATAAGAATTGTAACAAAAAGCGGTAAAATGATACGGGACTTACACACTAGAGTGAAAGAAAAAACATCAAAACTAGCGACGAAAAACACAATTTACGCTATCAAATGTTCATGTAATAAATACTACATTGGAACGTCACTACAAAACCTAAAAAATAGGATAACGCACCATAAGAGTGACCAAACTAAAACAAATAAGATGTGTGCATTGGCAATACACCTACGTAGTACAGCACATAAAGCCGATTATGACAATCCGCATATATTGGATGTTGAAAATAATTATTTCAAAAGACTATGGTTAGAATTATACCACATAACCAAAAATAAAGAGTGTGTAATTAATAACAAATCTGACATAAGGAACTCAATCGCTAGTTATGCCAACATAATGCAAATGGATAAAACATCGATAAAAAATATGTCCCCTTATTCTTAGTTTGTTTTGATTTAAATAATTGCGCTAACTTCAAATTCTGTGTCTCAGGTCAATGAACTAATAACTTGCCGATCAAAAAAAATTCAAAAATACACTTGCGCTCTCGCATTAATTTAAATTTTTTTTTTTTTAATTACACTACCGTACATTGAGTTATGTTTTTAAAATCTAGGCTTTATTCAAAAAATTTTAACTTAGCTTTACACATAGTATTTTTACTGTTTGAC
Organism: Clivina fossor; assembly: GCA_963966155.1. Taxonomy (NCBI): domain Eukaryota; kingdom Metazoa; phylum Arthropoda; class Insecta; order Coleoptera; family Carabidae; genus Clivina; species Clivina fossor. Next base: position 2,796,196 of record OZ014554.1, on the reverse strand, counting down.
TGTATTTTATTTTTATTTATTTAACAATTTTATTATATTTATTTATTTAATTTTTTAACTACTGACTTTCACAACAATATATTTTAATAACTGTATTATTTATTTGATTATTTATAAGTGTTTGATTAAATGTGTACATTTTACGTTGGAAGATGAAAATAAGGAATATTAATCAATTCTAAACATTCAAATCTCATACAACAGCATTTATAGTGTTCTGATCATACATGTAAGGTTTCTCACCTATAGTTCACATTAAATTATTTATTGTTTTATACATATATGTAAAATTGTAAAATTATAAAATTATTTTTAGTGTTTCCCTGAAGAAGCCACAAATTGCTGGCGAAATATTGGAATGTACAATAAATTGATAGAATTGTAAATGCTTGCATTTTTATAAATTTTCTCAACCCAAATACCGTATCCCGTTAAATTTTCGTACTATATTATATATATATATATATATATATATATATATATATATATATATATATATATATATATATATATATATATAGGAGATATTGGGATGTCGGTCATCAATGTTAGGGCTAAATAATTCAAACCTCTATTTGAATTTAATTCCGAGCTTTCGGCCTTATTTTAGGCCATCTTCATTAGTGTTAATGGTTGAAGCTCGCGAAAACAAACACATATCTTTGTGTAGAATTCATGAAATTGGAATTAGGTGTTTGAGATTAAAATTAAAATTATTTTTGATTGTTTCAGTTTAAAATGAAATAAGTTGTAAATAATAAAAACACATTATTTTGTTGATGTATAAAACTTGTCTGATTTACCAGAAACCATTGTACTAATAAATAAAATGTTCGATAAAATTATTTTTTTAATATTAATTTTGAAATTTATTTAATATTTTGACACCATTTTTTGCGATTGTATGTCCGATTGCATGTACGATTGACATACAATCGCACAAAATGATTTTATTTGTATTAAAAACTTATTTTCTACCATAAATTAAAAAAATTTATTCCTACTTTTATAATAAGCATACTACATAAATTGATACAATAATATAATATGAATAATAATAATTATTAATTAATTAAAGAAATAATAATTAGAAGTATATAATATATGATTAATAATATAATTTATGCCGGCCGGCATGGCCGAGCTGTTTAGGACGTGTATACGACACTGCATGTATGTTTGAAATAACTTTATATCGTCCAAATACAGTTGTATATCAAAGATTCTTAATGCTGACTAAGAGCTATCAAGATATGATCAATAATAATAATAATAAGATGGTTCGGCCATGTTGAGCGAATGTCTAATGAACGTTTGGTTAAAAAGATATATTTGAATGATTTTGATGGTATTCGTTTGCGTGGACGCCCGATGAGTAGCTGGAGTGGTATGATTGAGAGTGTTTTGCGTGAGCGAAAGTTTCCAAGTAGTAGGAATAGAAGAGCATGTATGAGAGGAATTATGAATGTGGATGAAGCGAGGGTTGCTTGTTTGGATAAGAATGTTTGGAGGCGACTGATTTCGGATTAATGAAAAGAGTTTGTGCCACATCCTTTTCGGTAATAGCGTGATTGTGTATATATGTATGTATGTATGTATAAAATATATATAATTTATTATTCGAAACTTTATGTAATTTGTATGTATGTTTTAATTATATAATAATAAGTTGACATATGTTAACGTAACAAATTCTTGTATACAAAATTTTTTCAATTTTTAAAAATAAAAATTACCTCTACTTATTAAAATATTTTCCAATGTATTTTCATTTAAACTATTTAAAAATTATTAAAAGCAAAGTTATTATCGGTAAATTCATCTGCCTCAAAATAATCAATAGTTTCGTTTTCAATTTCAGTAACTGCGTAAGACGAGTTGCGAGGACGCTACGAGACCCCGAAAATAAAAAAAAACAAGATTAGAAGTATATGGGTAAACCCATATATATATATATATACTGGGTGTCCCATTTTAATCCGCCACCTGCAATAACTTTAAAATCGTGCATCGGACAAAAAAATGTTTCGGATAAAAAGTAAATGGTTTCGAGGGGGACATCTGATGCAGAGACCCTTGCCCCCTCTGGACCCCCTGAGGGGCGGGATAAGGGGGCAACTTTGAAATCTTAAATGGAACACCCTATTTTCTATTGTAGATTCTGATAGGCCATTAAAAAGTATGTAAATTTTATTTTAAGACTTTTTTATTATCTTTGATAGATGGCGCTGCAAACAGCATTTTTTTTCTCAGTTTATCAATCTTCAATTTGAAAAAAAAAATGTAACTAAGTACGATATTCAAGATTTTTTCAGTTCTTTGGGAAGAGGGGGGGCAAGGGTCGCTGCATCAAATATCTTCCTCGAAACCATTAACTTTAAGTTAATGGTTTCGAGGGGTATAACTTTAAGTTAATGGCTTCGAGGGGATATCTGATTCAGTGACCCTTGCCCCCCCCTCTTCCCAAAGAACTGAAAAGAACTTGAATATCGTACTTAGTTACACCTTTTTTTTCAAATTGAAAACTGATAAACTGAGAAAAAAAATGCTGTTTGCAGCGCTATCTATCAAAGATAAACAAAAAGTCTTAAAATAAAATTTACATACTTTTTAATGGCCTATCAGAATCTATAATAAAAAATAGGGTGTACCATTTAAGATTTTAAAGTTGCCCCCCTTTCCCGCCCCCAAGGGGGTCCGGAGGGGACAAGGGTCTCTGCATCAGATGTCCCCCTCGAAACCATTTACTTTTTATCCGAAACATTTTTTTGTCCGATGCACGATTTTAAAGTTATTGCAGGTGGCGGATTAAAATGGGACACCCAGTATAGACCACTTTGACATTATCACATAAATGATAAGAAATAGGAATAAAAAATTTTTTCACCGAAAGTTGGCAACATTGTATTTTGATAATATATAATATTATAGGCGCTAAGAGTATCTTCTGTAAAAATTTGATTAAAGTCGGATAAATAATGCGGGCATAACAAATTTTTAGAAAATTTTTATAAAATTTTTATTTTTTTTTCGGAAAGTTGGCAACACCGTATTTTAATAAAATTATAATTTATGTGAGCACTAGGAGAAACTTTTCTAAAAATTTGATCAAAATCCATACACCCACATAAACTAAGTTCAGATTCATCATCTAGAGGCTATATGAAGGATTTCTATATACAATTTTTTTTTTAATGTTACAGACACCGTACCAAACGCTATACCACTTTTCCTTGCAGTCAAAATGGTAAAAACTGACGTAAAAGTAAGATTGTGTTAATGAGTGTGTTTCAACATGTATCAAACCGAAATAAACCGATTTTTATCCGGTTTCGATTCAGCGAAAATACGGTTTTTTTCAATTTCCGGTTAAGTTCCGATTTCAAACCTCACCGTTTAAAACATTTAAGGAAATAAATTTATAGTTTCGAAAGTATTGTGAACATTTCTATCATCAATTTAGCTAGTTACTTATTTTGTTACCTACCCTGAGAAAAATGGATAGTTACCGTAACGCTATTTATATTTAAAAAGGTGACACAAACACAAGATAGTAAATATAACAAAATAAGTATATTTAAAAATTAACTATAAATATAATAAAAACAAAAATTTAATACCATCAATTTGTATATAGTATTACAGTCTTAATTTTTAATATAGTATTAAAATATATATGTGAGTAGATTTTAAAACTGTATAAATTTGTAAATACAGTAAACATACTCGTATATTTCAAATAAATATCTACTTATTATTATACAATTTGTTAAATATCTATTTTTCTCAGTGTAGTAACTTGTTTTCTATGTTCTGTTTATTTACTGTAAATATTATTTCTATCCTTTTTTTTCTGAACGATTATTAATAAATATTAATACAGAACTACAATCTACAGCCGTTTTATTTTAATAGTTTACTAATTTGTCTTACTATATTTGTCATTTAATATATTTTATCATTTCCACAATGCCATACTTACGTTTGAAATACCAATCCTTTAGTGCAATTATATATTTTTCATAAACTATTAAAACAAGATTAGAAGTATATGGGTAAACCCATATATAGACTACTTTGACATTTCTCGGAAAGTTGGCAACACTGTATTTTAATAATATTATAATTTATGTGGGCACTAGGAGATACTTTCCTGAAAATTTGATCAAATCGAATAAATAATGTAGCCACAATGAATTTTTAAAAAATTTTGTGATTTTTTTTCTCGATAAGTTGGCAACACTGTATTTTGTTAAAATTGCATAATTTATTTAGGCACTAGGAAAAACTTTTATGAAAATTTGATTAAAATCGGTTAAATAAAATGGTCAAAATAAATTTTTAAAAATTTTACTAATTTTTTTCTCGGAAAGTTGGCAACACTGTATTTTGTTAAAATTACATAAATTATATGAATACTAGGAAAATCTTTTGTGAAAATTTGAGTAAAATCGGTTGAATAACATGGCCATAATAAAATTTTTAAAACTTTAGTAGTTTTTTTCTCGGAAAGTTGGCAACACTGAATATTAATAAAATTATGTAATTAATGGGAGCATTAGGAAAATCTTTTCTGAAAATTTGATCAAAATTGGATAAATAACGTAGCCAATATGAATTTTTAAAAACTTTAGTAATTTTTATCTCGGAAATTTGGTATCACTGGAAAAAAACAAAACCACATGACCATCTTGGGCACTAGGCAAATTTATCCAGAAAATTTCATTAAAATCGGTTAAACCGTCTAGGAGGAGTTGCGATCACAAAATTTTGTCTGACGACCGAGCGAGCGAGCGAGCTGACGACGCACATCCATACACCCACATAAACTAAGTTCAGATTCGTCATCTACAGGCTATATGAAGAATTTCTATACAATTATTTTTTTTTTTGAAAATGTTACAGACACCGTACCAAACGCTATACTACTTTTTCCTTGCAGTCAAAGTAGTAAAAATAAAAATTATTTCTCCTGGAATTCAAATAAAAGCAATTCAAAAAAACAATAAACAAATCGACGAGCCGTCCAAATAGGAACCATTTGCAAAACTGTGTCCTCTTTAGTATAATTCACTCTCCCAAGAAAAAACTCGTAAAACAGGTGAAGATTGCGTATTAACCAAATGTTACGTGTTTACGCTAATTCTTCAGCGTCACATACACACCACATCGCTAATATCCGTGCGTCGCGCCGTAGAACAACTGCTCGCAGGAGTAAAACAAACGACTTTGCGCTCGCAATAACTGAACTTTTTCCAGCCATATAAATCTTCAAGGCTCGGCTCGTGGATAAAGTATAGAAGGGATATATGCCCAAAACACAGAAAAATTGTCGAAAGATGTATTATAGTACAGAATATTGAATAAAAAAACAAACAAGGAAGCACATTGTATTTTTAGCATTAAAAGTGGAGCGACGGAAGTCGGTCATTTTGAAGCAACAAATATATATCTCCTGATTGCTTATTTAAATTTAAGGCTTTTCCGGTATTTTGTGCTATTTTTTAAGACGTTTGTTTGTTTATCTCCTCGATCCTCGCTTTCTTGTCTGTCTATTTCACTGTTCGGTACAAATTTTGCAATCGATTTTAAACTAATTTCCCGATGAGCTTAAGACTTGAAACAATAAACATAGCTCAGAACTGGATGACAATGCAATATTAATTATTTAATTAATTAACTAATTAATTAATAATATTAGAAATATTAATTTTTATCTTTTATCATATTCACGAAATCCGTATTTTAGCAAATATTTTTTGTCTCAAAATACAGAATCTACAGAAAACAACTACAGAAAATACAGAACACACACACACATGACAAAAAAACAGAAAATAATTATTTAAATAAAAAAATTTAATATACCACTTTTTAAAACGGACTAAAGAGTATAAAATAATTTCTCCTAGCCACCATACACATACCTGACCCCATACAGATTGTCCTGACAATTTGTGATTGTGAATTTTTAATAGCTATGACAATACTTGTACGATTTAAAACGAAAAACATGGAGGGCGCAACGACATCTACTTTCTACACTCCTTACTATTATCCGTTTCATGCGTCCCTCATTGCCGGTACCTTCAGCTTTTTTTACTATTGTAAACATATGTAAAAAAAAACAACTAATATTTACAATTGTAAACAGTGTTGCACGCCTCTAAACCACGAGTGAGATGGCAGAAAATGCAAGAAAGAAATGCAATTACAGCGCCACCTATCATCCGGACAAAAGAATGTTACAAATAAATTCTACATATTTTTATTAATAGAATCCAAAAATGCAATAAAATATAAGGATTCCTATTTGAAATTTCAAAGTTGCCCCCCTTACTCCCCACAAGGGGAGTTCGGAAGGGATCACTTTTTGCGTCATTCGATAGAGGACATCAACATCAGTAAGATTGCTCTTCGTTTTGTTAAAAAAATATCAAACCCCTGCATTATAAAAGGAGTGGACGGGTGGTCTGGACCACCCAGTATATATATTACAGAAAAAAAAATGTTTTTTTTGTTAATTTAATTATATTAATTAATATACATATATGTCATAAGATATTGCAAAATATTAACATAAACATTATTCTACTAGTACTGTTTACAAGTATTACTACAAGCAGCTGTTAAGTATTTAGTAAAATACTTTTTATTACATACATATTACTTAAATCATAAATATATATATTTATATATTTATATAATTTAATATAAATTACACATAAAGCATCAAAATTATGTTTTAAAAAATTCGTATTATTATTAATTTTAAATTTCTAATATATATATATATATATATATATATATATATATATATATATATATATATTCCCGATGAGCTAAAGACTTGAAACTATAAACATAGCTCAGAACTGGATGACAATGCAATATTAATTATTTAATTAATTAACCAATTTATTAATAATATTAGAAATATTAATTTTTATCTTTTATCATATTCACGAAATCCGTATATTCGTATATTTAGCAAATATTTTTTTGTTTCAAAATACAGAATCTACAGAAAACAACTACAGAAAATACAGAACACACACACACATGACAAAAAAGCAGAAAATAATTATTTAAATAAAAAATTTAATATACCACTTTTTAAAACGGACTAAAAAGTATAGAATAATTTCTCCTAGCCACCATACACATACCTGACCCCATACAGATTGTCCTGACAATTTGTGATTGTGAATTTTTAATAGCTATGACAATACTTGTACGATTTAAAACGAAAAACATGGAGGGGGCAACGACATCTACTTTCTACACTCCTTACTATTATCCGTTTCATGCGTCCCACATTGCCGGTACCTTCAGCTTTTTTTACTATTGTAAACACATGTAAAAAAAAACAACAAATATTTACAATTGTAAACAGTGTTGCACGCCTCTAAACCATGAGTGAGATGGCAGAAAATGCAAGAAAGAAATGCAATTACAGCGCCACCTATCATCCGGACAAAAGAATGTTACAAATAAATTCTACATATTTTTATTAATAGAATCCAAAAATGCAATAAAATATAAGGATTCCTATTTAAAATTTCAAAGTTGCGCCCCTTACTCCCCACAAGGGGAGTTCGGAAGGGGCCACTTTTTGCGTCATTCGATAGAGGACATCAACATCAGTTAGATTGCTCTTCGTTTTGTTAAAAAAATATCAAACCCCTGCATTATAAAAGGAGTGGACGGATGGTCTGGACCACCCAGTATATATATTATAGAAAAAAATAAAATGTTTTTTTTGTTAATTTAATTACATTAATTAATATACATATATGTCATAAGATATTGCAAAATATTAACATAAACATTATTCTACTAGTACTGTTTACAAGTATTACTACAAGCAGCTGTTAAGTATTTAGTAAAATACTTTTTATTACATACATATTACTTAAATCATAAATATATATATTTATATATTTATATAATTTAATATAAATTACACATAAAGCATCAAAATTATGTTTTAAAAAATTCGTATTATTATTAATTTTAAATTTCTAATATATATATATATATATATATATATATATATATATACCGGGTGTCTACTTTTTTTTTGTTACATAGGGAATACAATGCTAAAATTTTCATTTGGTGATAAATTTTCCCCTAATTATTATAGAACAAAAGTACAAATACAAAAGTTGTTTAGAATTCAAAAATGCATCAAATGATGCCAAATTTATCAATATAGGATGTTCCGATCAAGAATTAGAAGCAAATTAAAATTTCCATTTTTGCGCTCTTTACATCAAAGTGCCATGGAAATTAAACAAATAATTTCATTTCTTCTGGAGTTTGAGTTTGACAGATCGTATTTATTTTATTGTTACGTTCTGTATTATTATTATTATTATTATTATTATTATTGAAAATAATGAATAAACTTAATGTAAATGAAAAGCTATTAAGTATAAAAAGTATTAAGTATTTATTATTTATTACAATGAAAGGGTATTTTACTCGGCTGTACACTACGTACTAGCTGTGGTTTTAAATTGTGAATGTCTCCATTATAATTTTAAGTAATTGTTTAATTTATTTATTAACTTCAAGTTATAAAAACAATACATTTGAATTATGACTGGCATTATGCCTAATATATTTATTATAATAATTTAAACTTATCCCTGAGGATGCTGTAAGTTGTGCAGTGAAACGTCGGATAAGAGTTTAATAAATAGTAAATAGCTGAACTCCGTAAAACTTTCTTTATTTATTACAATATTCAATATACCTATAAAACAGAAAAATTCATGAATACAAGATATAGGAGAACAAAAACGAAACTAACAATTTAAATTAAATGTTCAAGTAAATCGCCATTAACTGCCAAACAATAACCTAATCTGTTATAAAATTCGTGACGTACAGAGCTTAATTGTGTTTGTGTTATATTATTGCACTCTTCAACAATGGCATTTTTCAAATCAACAAGATTTTTGATATGTCGTTTATAAATTTTCTCCTTCAAATATGGCCATAAAAAGAAATCGCACGGTGCTAAATCGGGCGATCTAGCTGGCCAATTAATTGGACCACCTCTACCAATCCATGAATTTGGAAAACATTGATCCAAATATAATTTAATGTTGCAGCTGTAATGTGCCGGACATCCGTCTTGTTGATACCAGACAACATTATCTTGAGTTGCACACTCTTCTAACTGCGGACCAATATGATTTTGCAACATATCCAAATATTTTTCGTTGTTTAAATTATTTTCAATAAAAAATGGCCCAATTATACACCTGCCAAAAATTCCAGCCCATACATTAACTTTTTCTGGATATTGGGTACGTGTTGCTACCATTAAATGAGGATTTGTTTGGCTCCATATTCTAAAGTTTTGTGTATTAGGTTCGCCGTGTAAAGTAAACGTAGACTCGTCAGTAAAACAAATAGATTTCAAGAAGTTTCTGTCTAAATTGGATTTTTCCATAATAATGTTACTAAATTCGCTTCTAGCCATTTTATCCGCTTCAAATATCTCTTGGTGCGTGGAATATTTATAAGAATGATATTTTTCATTTTTTAGTACCTTATGTATTGTTGAAGGATGCAAATTTAATTCAGCACCAAGTTGACGCACACTAACATTTGGGTTTTCCGTTACACACAAAAGTATATTCAATGTATTTTCTTTAATTGCATTTTGATTTAAATTCTCCTCCTGATCTTCTGCGTTGATTTTTCTACAATTTTTACAACGTTTTAACACACTTCCAGTTTCTTCGAATTGTTTAATTATCCTACGAATAGTCATAGCGGAAGGTATGGGACGGTTTTCAAAGAAAGCGCTGAATAAATCTCTTACTCGTCGTATCGAATTTCCAGTAAAATACCATTTTACGCACTGAACTTTTTCATTTACCTTAAGTTTATTCATTATTTTCAATAATAATGATAATAATACAGAACGTAACAATAAAATAAATACGATCTGTCAAACTCAAACTCCAGAAGAAATGAAATTATTTGTTTAATTTCCATGGCACTTTGATGTAAAGAGCGCAAAAATGGAAATTTTAATTTGCTTCTAATTCTTGATCGGAACATCCTATATTGATAAATTTGGCATCATTTGATGCATTTTTGAATTCTAAACAACTTTTGTATTTGTACTTTTGTTCTATAATAATTAGGGGAAAATTTATCACCAAATGAAAATTTTAGCATTGTATTCCCTAAGTAACAAAAAAAAAGTAGACACCCGGTATATATATATATATATATATATATATATATATATATATATATATATATATATATTAAAAACATAAACAGTGCATCCGATCAACTATGCTAATCACACTATTTAGTTGGTCGATGCACCCAAAAACACATGATTTTTGGCGTTAAATATCTTATTCTTATCTATCATTTTTCGACAATTTTTTAACACTTAGAAACTGTCTTCCCTCTATACCTAGTCTATGGTGTTGATGCACGAGTTGAGAAACGTTAAACAAAAATCCAGAATCCGTAACGAGCATTAGAAAACGTTATATTTTTCTTTCGCGTTTGAGGTGTAGTGGAACCAACGGCAACGTATAAAAACATAGGACGAGTAGAAACACAACGAACAACAGTATAATGGTTAACACTGTTACAACTACTTTTTTTCTTACACTAATCTGAAAAGATACAAGAAAAGTTTGTGTCTTATTGACGCTTGATAAGATTTCAAAGTTTTTTTGTTTTGCCAAAGGATGTTTAAGATTGTTTCGTATAAATTTCACGAAAGTGTGTTGAGTGGTATAACATATAGTCTGTGGTTGTTTTTTTTTTTGTGGAAGATAAAAAGTATTGATGTTTTCAAAGTTGGCGTTAGTCAGTTAAATTGACCATTTTATACAAATATCTAATGATTGTTTAGACAAAAATATATATGAGTGATATTGAGGAAGACCGTGGCGTAGCCAGAAACTTGTCATGGGGCGGGGGGTTACTAAAGAAATGATATAATATTAATCAATAAAAATAATACTATAATTTGTATAAAAAATAAAGAGCAATAAAAATTATTTTTATAAAAACGAAAGTAAAATAACTTATTTAATATTTCACATACGTATGTTTTTGGTAGTTCAGGTTCTGGGGGGGGGGGATGTATGATGTTTTGCGTGAAATGAACTAAATGAAAAGAGTTTGTGATACATTCCTATGGGTACATGGCGTGATTGTGTGTGCATATATATATTTATTTATTTATACCAAACAGATAACATCCCAATTAAATGATGCAAATAATACAAACATAAACTTATAAAATATTCGCATAATACGATACATAAATTTTCTTAAAAACATTAAGTGTGTAGAATGTGTAAATTATTAATAAAAATGCAGTGAGAACATGAAAAAAATATCTTTAGTTAATTTTATTAAATGAGTGACATATATGATAAATTGAAGACTTTTTTAGACGATTAGAGTCAGGAGTAGGCAGATAAAAAGTATTTAAACTTCTTGTACAAGAAGGAAGAAGAAATTGTATTTGAAAGAATAGTGCGGAGTTATCGATGAAGTTACTAATTAACTTAAAAAGAAAAGTCAAACATGAAATAATTCTTCGAGATTGTAGAGTATGAAATTGAAATTGGGAAAATAAGAACGAATAAGAGTAATTATAGGAAATATTTTAAAACGATTTTAAAAATAACAATTTGAAAAAGCGTCGTTGAACTGACTCAATGTAGTTTATAAAGTTATTGGATACCATATCAATACATAGTATTTTAACTTAGATCTTACAAAGTGAATAAAAAAGTGTTTTAAATATCAGGAGATTTGCACCAGCATTTTATATGCAGAAGATGTTATATGATAAATAATGAATAGACACAAACGAAATTTCAACATACAGATCTGTAATAGTGGAGTCACAAATATTCGGTTAACCGGATACTACGGTTTTCAAAAAAATACAAACCAGTAAATCGGTTAACCGCGAGTAATCTGTTAAACGCGATTAATCGATTAACCGCGATAATTATTATAATTATTTGAGTTTCATGGTTGGCTGTGCTGGATGCAAATGTTTAAATGAAATAATTGTTTAGGCGGTGGGGCAAACCAGTAAGTTGTTCGGGAAATAACAGTTGTGCAGTAAATTCGTCCATGGATAGTCGTTTAATAAAACGAACGTACAAAACGAACAGCACCTGTAAAAGTAAATAAAAACAAAAACATATCAAAAATAAAAGAATTTTGGATTTAAAAAATTGTTATACACAAAGAAATAAAAAATTTAAAAAAAATAGTCCGTTAAAATGTAAATTCTGAGATTCTGTAATCGTAGTTCGTTATTATATAGCGACAAGATTTCTTACGGAATCTCAAAATTTTCATTTTAACGGACCGTTATTTTTAACGAAAATGATACAGAATACGACATTAATGTAATAAGTTGTAAAATAAAAGTTTAAATTATTTGTTTTTCATGTAGTTATTATGGAAATATATAGAAATTTTGTTACAATGGGTCTCTGTTCACAATTTTTTTATTTGCAATTTAGAATCTACTATATAAAAAATTGTATATATATTTTTGCAAAATTTATTTACCATATTCCTGCAAATATTATTAAAAATCAATTATTTGAGTTTAATCTTGTATTAACATTTATGTTAGGATCTGATTTACACTAGTTTTACCACTTTGACTGCAAGGAAAAAGTGGTATAGCGTTTAGTACGGTGTCTGTAACATTTTCAAAAAAAAAATTGTATAGAAATCCTTCATATAGCCTCTAGATGACGAATCTGAACTTAGTTTATGTGGGTGTATGGATGTGCGTCGTCAGCTCGCTCGCTCGGTCGTAAGTCAAAATTTTGTGGCCGCAACTCCTCCTAGCCGGTTCAACCGATTTTAATGAAATTTTCGGGATAAATTTGCCTAGTGCCCAAGATGGTCATGTGGTTTTGGTTTTTTCCAGTGATGCCAATTTTCCGAGAAAAAAATTACTAAAGTTTTTATAAATCCATATTGGCTACGTTATTTATCCGATTTTGATAAAATTTTCAGAAAAGATTTACCTAATGCTCCCATTAATTATATAATTTTATTAATATTCAGTGTTGCCAACTTTTCCAGAAAAAAATTACTAAAGTTTTAAAAATTTTATTATGGCCATGTTATTTAACCGATTTTACTCAAATTTTCACAAAAGATTCTCCTAGTATTCATATAATTTAAGTAATTTTAACAAAATACAGTGTTGCCAAATTTCCGAGAAAAAAATAACTAAAATTTTAAAAAAATTATTACGACCATTTTATTTAACCGATTTTAATCAAATTTTCATAAAAGTTTTTCCTAGTGCCTAAATAAATTATGCAATTTTAACAAAATACAGTGTTGCCAACTTATCGAGAAAAAAATCACAAATTTTTTTAAAAATTCATTGTGGCTACATTATTTATTCGATTTTGACCAAATTTTCAGAAAAGTATCTTCTAGTGCCCACATAAATTATAATATTATTAAAATACAGTGTTGCCAACTTTTCGAGAAATGTCAAAGTGGTATATGGGTTTACCCATATACTTCTAATCTTGTTTATGTTGTTATTATTGGTACGACATGGTTATGGTACGCTGTACAATGCGATTTTGTCATGAATATACTAACTCTTATGACGTAGTATATTCTTCGTCAAGGTACATATAAACTGCACGCGGTAGTTGGGTTTTAATCTCTTACCGAAATTTTGCTAACAAAACTGCAAGCATGTTTTTCCAAATAGATTAAGTTATTAAGATTTCAACCTAAAACAGATAAGAATCGGACCAGCGTGTGTCTATAATTTGTACGGTTATTAGAAATGAGAAATTAGATATTTGGTTTGACTACAGAAAATTATCGTGTATCGCAGGGCTAAAATTATAAAAAAAGAATTTTTAGAACACAAAATATTGTTGCTTAAACAAAAAGTAATTAATAATTTTGAATTTGTAAAATCTGTTTCCATTAAATATGGGCCAATAGTATGATGTTAATGTATATAAAATATAAACTGCGTTTTATAAATATGTATAAAAAAAAAAATATTCATTTTTATTATCTCTATTTTTTCAATCATCCTGCATTTATATGTTTTTACAAAATGTTCTTTTAGTACTCCCAAAAAATATGTAATTTTGTTGTTATACAACTAATATATAAACTAATGATATAAAAGTAGTCCACATATAGGTTTACCCATATACTTCTAAATTGCTGCAATTGATTTATGTATAATAAAAATAGAAAAATATCTTGAACTATAATATTAAAAGTTATTGACTAAGAGATTATATTAAAAGAAAAAAAGATTATTATTTCTTCATAAAGTTGTTAATGACAATTTAATGATCATGAAATGTAGATTACAAAACAATTTGAATAATATCTGAAACAAACTTGTATTTCATGTAGTTATAAATTGTTCATATGTTGAGTTGTTCTTTTTAGAATAAGCAAATGATTCACAAATTCTATGAGGTAGTTTCTAACCTACGCTAGCAAAGTTTTTATCAATTACCATTATCAAATACGTTAAAACAAGATTAAAAGTATACGGGTAAACCCATATATAGACAACTTTGATATTATCACTTAAATACTAAAGAATAGTAATACAAATTTTATATTTTGTCATTAAAATTTGGCAGCATTATTCAAAAATGTGTTAGAGTATATTTTAGTAAATAATAATTTAAATATAAATTTTTCAAAACACAGTAAACATTTCTAGAATATTCTGTAACTTTCGAAATCTATACCACCCTGCAATAATCTTAATGTTTAACACATGTGCCCACTTGACTTTGCATTCCGGAAATCGGACAGTCACACTATAAGTGACGCGCACCCAAAAATATTAGTGGTGTAAAGGCCAAATTAGCTTGAAGAACAATATCTTAGCTTTGTTTAGAAATTTGGCGCTAAGCTATTTAGTTAGGTAAACAGGGCATTCTGTACTTAGCTGTTGCTGTGTTCAGTAGTGACTTGTGCATTTGTTTTGCTAATATTGTGTATTACAAGTTTTTGATTATCCTTCTACATTTAATAGCAGAACGTATTATATCTATTATTGGTGAGTGAATTGATCAATTATCAGTCATTGAGTTTAGTATGATTTTGCATGAATACTTAGACATTTAGAACTTCAGCACTATATATATATATATATATATATATATATATATATATATATATATATATATATATATATATATAACAATAACACTAATAAAATAATGGGTAAAGCAGCCCCAACGTATAATGCTTGTGAATAATGGGTTAAGCAGCCCCAACGTATAATGCTTGTCAACAATGGGTCAGGCAGCCCCAACGTATAATGCCTGTGGATCTGTGAGATCCAATGAAGACATCAATTGCATGATGTAATTCTAATCATAATCTAATTGTTGAAGTTTTGTCTGAGATGCGTATCATAAATTATCAATATTATAATTGCATGACTATTGAGTAATTCATCTCACTAAGCATGTTGGCTTATACTAATAAATTTTACAGAACAATAAAGCCTAGGCCCCAGTACCTGACACCCTTGTACGCTCGTTCGCCTCTCTACCAGCCTACTCGACCCTCCCCCGCTCCACCCCGTAGCCGGACAAGTGAAAGTGACAGCTTTAAGGACATTAACCCTAGTATCGTTTAGTTTTTAAGTTTCTATCTAGTTGTAATTATAGAATTAATTTTATTATATATTAATCAACTCAGCATCATCGCCTAATAAATGTAATACTATAATTTATTATTATGTACAAAAACTCTATTATGTATACAAATTTGTTTTTAATTGTACAAACAGTATGCTTAAAATATTAATAGTTTTCGAAAAAATTGGTATCATTGTATAATAATTAAATTGTTTAATTATTTTACACGCATATATATATATATATATATATATATATATATATATATATATATATATATACAAAACTGGATAAACAGTAAAACCAAAATTAAATTTTAAAAATTTTAGTACTTTTCTTTTGGAAAGTTGGAAACACTGTATTTTGTTAAAATTATATAACTTCTGTACACTAGAAAAATATTTTGTGAAAATTTGATTAAAATCGGTTAAATAACGTGACAATAATGAATTTTTAAATAATTTATTAATTTTTGTCCAGAACGTTGGTAACACTCTATTTTGTTCAAATTACATAATTTTTGTAGGCACTAGGACAATCTTTAATGAAAATTTTATTAAAATTGGTTAAATAACGTGGCCAGAATTAATTTTTTAAAAGTTTAGTAATTTTTTCTCGGAAAGGTAACAGCACTGTATTTTATTAATATATAGGAGTATAATTTATGAGGGCACTAGAAAAATCTTTTGTGGAAATTTGATTCAAATTCAAATATTGTGGAAATAATAAATTTTTTTTAAATTTTAGTAATTTTTTCTCGGAGAGTTGGCAGTACCATATTTTATTAAAATTACATAATTTGTGCGGGCACTAGGAGAATCGCATCTGAAAATTTTATCAAAATTGAATAATCAATGTGGCTGCTATGAATTTTTAAAAATTTTAGTCACTCGAGCGAGCTGACGACGCACCCACATACATCCACATAACTAATTTCAAATTCGTCATCTAGAGGCTATAAAAGGATATCTATATATTTTTAATTTTTTCTTTTGAAAAATGTTACATTTTTCATCACTCGTATATTTGAAAAAATTGTATTATATAAAACTGCTTTAGCTTTAAGTTCTGCATTAATATTTATATATATATATATATAGTCGACGTTTCTAAATGTATTTCACGTCCGTCTTCAACAGGAAAACCGATACAAATGACATTTACAATAACTAAACAGAAACTTTAAAAAATTTAATATTTATGTTTGGAAAATAATGTCTGCAAACTTTTTGGTGCTACTGATACCGTTTCCGGTAGAGATTAAATTAAGGATGAGGCTATTTATACATACGGTATGTATTCGCAATTGGCTATTTATATATATTAAAAATTTTAAAAAAAACCTAAACCAACCTACTAACCTAACCTACCCTAAATAGCCAATTACGTATTAATACGCTATGTATAAATAGCCAATTACGTATACATACCGTATGTATAAATAGCCACTTTCGTAAATTAAACAAAAAAATATTCAGGTAAACTTATTTTGTCAAAAATTTGAAGAAAATTATTTGGAAAAAAATTACATTATATTTAATTAAACATAATTAAAAATAAAAAACAATTTTTTCAAATTGTTTTTAATTAAAATTTTTAATGATGCTTATTGTGTTGAGCCTAGATATTTGTGCAATCTTGGCAAAACACAAAAAGAATTTCCTATTGCGAGTGAAATGTACGATATTTTCTTCAAGTATTCTAAACGAAACTAAACTAAAAATAAATAAAATTACATACAAAATTACCTTAATTTTATTAGCAGTTATATAGAGTGTAACAGAATAACTATTCCTAATTTTCAGAAATGATAGAGTACACTTAGAGAAACATTTTTTATTAATAAACTAGTGTCCGAAAATATCTCGGTGTCAAGATACACTAGATATCGTTAAAAACAATTTTAATTATTACAACGTCAAAGAGTAGTTAAGTTAAGAAACATTTTATTAGAAATAATAGTGCATTGAACTTTATAAAAATTGTTCGAAGTTACGACCACCATTTTCGATACACAAGTTGTAACGATGTACAGGGTGGGCAAATTTGGACGTTTTCATAGGGGAACTCGGAAACTATAAGAGATATGGAAAAATGGACCGCGCATCCTGGATCGCTTTTTTTGAAAGAAACTCAATTATGAAAACAAAAATTAGCTATCGTCTTTTGTTTTCGAGTTATGGCGAAAAGTTCGCTTTTTCCGTATTTTGATAAATGGCGATATCTCGATGGTATTTTAAATTAGATGAAAATAATTTTCACATTCTTAAGGCACTTTTTTGAGTAGAATGAAATGATCTTAACGGATATTATAAATCTCCGTTAATTCTCGGGTTATAACATAAAGTTGTTTTTTACAATAGACTGCCGAAAAAAAAAAAAAAAAATTCCGGACACTAGTTTATTAATAAAAAATGTTTCTCTAAGTGTACTCTATCATTTCTGAAAATTAGGAATAGTTATTCTGTTACACCCTGTAGAATAGTATATATATTAGTGTATAAAAAATTTTTTTTTCGTCGGCTAGAGCAAAAGATTGAAATTTCCTGGCAAGCCAATTCGAATATTAAACAAAATCTAAAGGGCTCAAAATGCCATTTTTGGGACTTTTTCATATAATGGCCTAAAAATATATAATAATTTTATCTGACCAAGCCGTAACTCTGTGTTTTTAAATACACATCAAAATGCTACATTTTTACCAAGGCGCTGTTCAAATTGAAGTATTTGACGTTTAGTTATAAGCGTTTGAATAAACTGTTTTTCAGGGCATTGCAACATAAATGTTAATTTCGGTAATTTTCAATCGATCTTTGACGTTTTTTTTTGTATTTTAAAATGCTTGAAAAAAACTTGTTCTTAGCCAGCATAAAAATGCGGCATTTTTTCAAACATTTTAAAATACAAAAAACTGTCAAAGTTCGGTTTAAAATTACCGAAATTAGCATTTTTGTTGTAATATCCCAAAAAACAGCTTATTATATATATATATATATATATATATATATATATATATATATATATATATATATATATATACAGGGTGATTTGTAAGTAATTGGAAATATTTTAACTGGAGTATCCTGGGCTCAGAATATGAAGATTTGACAAAACACTTAGATAAAATGTGGCTCCTTACTGAGATACAGGGTGTTTTATTTAAAAATTTAAAAACGATTTTTGCCCAGTACTTAAAAACTATTTGACGTATCCTTATCATACTTGGCAGAAAGTGTAGGTACCGTACACCTTACTAAATTATGTTAAACAAAAGTTTTTGGCTAGTGCCAGTGGCGTACAACAGGGGCAAGTGAGAGGTTGATCCTTCCTAAATTCTACGCCACTGGCGGAATTGTCATTTTAGCACAATTTTTCGATTCTCCAATACTTTCTGTGTAAAAAGCATTCTCTTTCTTTGTAACGATAAAGTCAGTATTTTTCGAGATATTTAAAGTTAAACATAAAGCTGCACCCTTGGAATTTTTTGAAAATTTGCTCAAAAAATCTGAAAAAATTCAGTAAAATAGAGGAAAAAATTAGCTACATAATAACTAAGTAACTTTTTTCTCTAACTCATTCTGGTTTGGCAGGAAAAATTATTGAAAATAAAAAATTAAAATGCAAAAAATGTTAATTTTCAATAATTTTTCCTGCCAAACTAGAATGAGTTAGAGAAAAAAGTTACTTAGTTATTATGTAGCTAATTTCCTCTATTTTACTGAATTTTTTCAGATTTTTTGAGCAAATTTTCAAAAAATCCCAAGGGTGCAGCTTTATGTTTAACTTTAAATATCTCGAAAAATAGTGACTTTATCGTTACAAAGGAAGAGTACGTTTTTTAAACAGAAAGTATTGGAGAATCGAAAAATTGTGCTAAAATGACAATTCCGCCAGTGGCGTAGAATTTAGGAAGGATCAACCTCTCACTTGCCCCTGTTGTACGCCACTGGCACTAGCCAGAAACTTTTGTTTAACATAATTTAGTATGGTGTACGGTACCTACACTTTCTGCCAAGTATGATAAGGATACGTCAAATAGTTTTTAAGTACTGGGCAAAAATCGTTCTTAAATTTTTAAATAAAACACCCTGTAGCTCAGTAAGGAGCCACATTTTATCTAAGTGTTTTGGGTCAAATCTTCATATTCTGAGCCCAGGATACTCCAGTTAAAATATTTCCAATTACTTACAAATCACCCATATCTCTACGCCAGATGGCAGCAGTTATCAGTCAAAGTAATAAAATGACAGTTGTAGTTAGTTAGTTATGTATATATATATATATATTATTTATATTTTTTACGTGATTTGTCATATACAATTTCTAACTACCCAGGACGGTATACTGTATTTCCTGAGACATTTTCTATAATCAATTCAAATTTAAGCAAAAATAAATAATGAATTACAAATTAACTATACTTGATTTAATAGATAATTATTAAAATAGCTGCCGGAGATATCAGGTTAAATACAAATGACCGTGTTTCTCTAATTAATTGTGCAGTTTCTGATAAATCTAATGATGTACATTGCATATTTTGCACTTGTTACGTAACTTAATAATATTTAACATAAGCGTCGGATACGTCAAATTAAATACACTTAACTGTGTTTCTTGTACCTTTAGTACCTTGTACCTTTACAAATATATCAATAAAATAAAAACAGCAAAAGTTTTCTAATTAATTGATTATTAATAACAATAAATAATGTAACAATAATAATTTTTTTTAATTTTAATAAATGGATAATAATATGATTAAGAAAGCATAAATAATCTAGCCACAGTAAATTTTAAAAATTTATTAATTTTTTCTCAAAAAATTGGCAACACTGTATTTTAGTAAAATTATATAATTAAAGTGGGTACGATTACTAACTTAAATTAAAAATTTGGTGCAAATCGGATATGTGGTCTATATATGCGATCACAAAATTTAAACGAGTCTGCGAACTATGCACATACATTCACCCTTATAAACTAAGTTCAGATTCGTCATCTATTAAAGGATTTCGGTATATGCATACCTTTTATTTATCCCTTATTCAACAACCTGCAAAACTGTTGGAGTTGCGCCAAAATTGCGTCTACATTTGTTAGTAAAGTGTTAAATTATAATCCAGGTGCTTTTATTGTTGACCACACTGATGCTAAATTTTAACGATGATGATGATGATGATGATGATTGCAAAATCGGATGATAGTAGCAAAATTATATTATATCAGCCCAGCCAGTGAAAATGCAGTGTGTAATGTGCATACTATATATTGGTATGGTAACTAGTGTTTGAGCATTGACGATGAAATGAATCAGTCAATTTATGAATAGTGTCAGAAGGTAATCAAAGATAATATGCAACCTAACTATTGACTTACAATTTACTGATTTGTTTTTAGTTGTAGTTCTATGCGTAGATGTAAAATTTTATTTGGGTTGTCAATGAGAATTTGTTACATAAAATAAGCTGTAATTTTCAAATGTACAGTTAAAAATTGCTTCTTAAATTTTGGATAAATAATGTAGCCATATAAGTTTTTAAAAACTTTAGTATTTTTTTTCTCGAAAAGTTGGTAACACTATATTTTACTAGAGTTATGTAATTTATGTGGGCACTAGAAGAATTTTTTGAGAAAATTTGTTTAAAATCTGCTAAATAATGTAGCCATAATAAATTTCTAAAAATTTTAATATTTTTACTCACTGTGAACACTGTATTTTACTAAATGTATGTAATTTATGCGTGCATTAGGCGAATCTTTTGTAAAAAATTGATTAAAATCGAATAAATAATGCAGCTATAAAAAAATTTTATTATTTTTAATATTTTTTCTCACAAAGTTGGTAACCGTGTAAGGTAGTAAAATTATATAATTTTTATGGGCAAAAGCAAAAACTTTTGTGAAAATTTTGTTAATCACGGATATGATCATTAAAAAAATTTGAAAACTTCGGTCGCTTTATCTAAAAAAATTGGCAACACTGGAAAAACTAAATCCACATGCCCATCTTGGGTACTACTTGAACCTACCTTGAAAATTTGGTACAAACCAGATGAACGGTCTAAGAGGAGTTGCAATCAATAAATTTGTACGACCGAGCGAACGAACCAACGACAAACATCCATATACACTCATAAACTAAGTTCGGATTCATCTAATCTAGAGGCCATATGAAGGATTTCTAAATAATATTTTTATTTCTGAAAATATTACAGACACCGTTCCGATCACTATACCAGTTTTTCCTTGTAGTCAAAGTGGTAAAAAGGGTGTAGTATTTAATATGTATTATTAAAATTTAATAAAATAATCGTATGTCAGCCTATATGATTAATGAATAATTTCCTAATAATCAATAAAATTCGCATAATTAACTTATTAGTATATTTTTCTTTAATTTATAACTAATTCACAAATATTTTGCTAAATTGATCCATTAAAATTTGCACATAGCTGCAAACAGAGCTGGTCAGCTTACACTAGTTCTGTAATTTTGAAAAATTTGGAATTTATTTTGTAAAATAATATAATAATCATATATAATATAGGCTTTCTTCTGTTATAAAACTGCAAAAAAACACCGATTATTTAATAGTAATAGGCGTAATTTGCTTGTTCATCATTTTCTTTTTATTATAATATTGTTTAATGTGTTTGTGCTTCGGTCGTAACACAGCTAATATATCATCGCCTTCCATTTCATGATCATCAACTTCAGTTTTACCTTGACAAGATGTACACGACGACGCATTTAATACCGTTCCAGTTTCTTCCTCTTTTTCATTAGACCCAGTAGTATTTGTTCCATGTAATTCAACAACTATTTATAAGCTAATTGCAACAAATTCTGTAGCTACAGCTATTTTTATTTTTTATAGCGCAGCTATAGCTACCAATATAAGTAGCTCAGACACGTCCCGGTTTTAAATTATTTATCCCGGCGCGGCGTCCCAAGACCTACCTTGTTTGTCCCTGCTTATCGAAACGTATTTTGCTTATTCTACAAAATTAATTAGAATCCGACATATGTTGCACTTCTTATAAACAAAATACAAATTATATTTAGTAAACTTAGTCACAAAACATTATAATACACGAAATTTTATACAATATTTTTATGAAAAACTCAAAATTTTCTTAGCTACCTGTAGTAGCTTATAGCTTCTTTTAGTAGCTTATAGTTACTTTTAGTAGCTTATTAGTACTTTTAGTAGCTTAAAGCAACTTTTAGTAGTTTATAGCCACTTTTAGTAGCTTATAGGTAGTTACTTTCAGTAGTTTATAGCTACGTTTACTAGTTTATAGCCCATTTTACATACTTAATAATTACTTTTCCTTATTTAAATTAGCCAAGAATTATTATTTACAATTGGTAATCAATAAATACAATATAAGAAAATAAAAATATTTTCTTTTTTGGTGCAACACTAAATAAGTCAACTATTTCATATTTTTGGCAATGCATTTTTTGGATAGTAAGCATTTCCCACAAAGGCGCTACATTTTAGCAGCCCAAATTGATAAAATATCTTAGAACAGCCCTCTACAAAATAAAAATATATATTAAAAAGTAGCTTAATAAATAGCATTAAAGTTGCTTAAAAAATAGCTTAAAAAGTAGCTTTAAAAAGTAAATTAAAAATTAGCTTAAAGCTATACCTTAAACTACCTTTAGAAAAAAACTAGCTGTAGCCAGCTATAGCTACATTTATTGAGTAGCTTGCCGAGATCTGACTACAAATAGGTTTAAAAAACCAGTAAACTGTTATTTTACTGAAAATTTTATAAACCGAAAAAAAAATTTATAAATTTATAATAAACACACAAGCACACACACACACGCACACTGTGTTTTTTCATTTTTAATATAAATACACATACATAATAAATAGAGTAAATCTATTGTTCCGAAACAAATAATAATTTTAAAAAAAATAAATATCATTCATTGAAATTTATATTTTGTATTTATTCTCTGAAGTGTACATTTTTGAACAAAATATTCTTGTTTCTTTGTTCTGTTTATTTAATATAAATAACATTTTTTTTTTTCCTGAAGAAAACGTATGTTTTTATTATTAATAAATATTAATACAGAAATTCAAAATAATGTCGTAACATCACTATTTCAAATAAATGTATAAAGTCAATTTATATTAAATCAACTGACTTGTAATAGAATGTTTATATTGTTTTCCTAAAACCAATTACATATTTGAAATAAAAGGCTATATGATTTGGTTCTGTAATGTTGGAAAACAGGTTGAACTATTTCTACTAAATTAACAATACGTAAAAAGTCAATACTTGTAAACCATCCAGATAAATCTGATATTGCACATGTGTTAGAAAAATCTTCATGATGTAAAATTCGAGGATACTATAATAATTGCAAGACCCAACAATATTAACAGTAGATTGATAAGAGAAGCAATAGAAATTTATAAATAAAAAGATAACATCAATCATTGTGAAGGCAACGATTTAAATACAATTTAGCTTTCTTTAATAAATAATTAATAAATTTTATTATCTAGTCACTTGTATTTTGTTACCAAGTAACTTGTTCTGTTTATTTATTACATATGTCATTTGTATAATTTTTTCCTGATAATGTTATACGTAGAGTATGTCGAAACGTCGATTTTTAATTAAAATTAGTAAAAAACTAACAGCCTTTTAATTTAATATAATAAGTTCTGAAAGATTTTTTTATGTTTAAATACATAGAATTTGTATAATTTTCTGGGTGGGTACGGCGTGGTCGGTGTCTCCTCGTCTCAGGCGTTTCGCCATACATCGTAGATGGTATTGTAACAAACGTAAATGTTTGTTCAGCGTTTTTAGTGCATCGAACTTTGAGCTACTGTCAGCAATTTCAACATATATTGAAATAACGGTGAACTAGTTATTTATGTTTACGTTGCCTCCCCGCAGAATCCAGAGTCCAGTTCGATGGCCAAAATGTAACTTAACAAGATTAGAAGTATATGGATAAACCCATATATAGACTAATTTGACATTTTTCGGAAAGTTGGCAACACTGTATTTTAATTATATTATAATTTATGTGGGCATTAGGAGATACTTTTCTGAAAATTTGATCAAAATCGGATACATAATGTAGTCACAATGAATTTTTAAAAACTTTAGAAATTTTTTTCTCGGAAAGTTGGCATCACTGGAAAAAACCAAAACCACATGACCATCTTGGGCACTAGGCAAATTTATCATGAAAATTTTATTATAATCGGTTAAACCGTCTAGGAGGAGTTGCGATCACAAAATTTTGTCTGACGACCGAGCGAGCGAGCTGACGACGCACATCCATACACCCACATAAACTAAGTTCAGATTCGTCATCTAGAGGCTATATGAAGGATTTCTATACAATTTTTTTTTTTTTGAAAATGTTACAAACACCGTACCAAACGGCATACTACTTTTTCCTTGCAGTCAAAGTAGTAAAAAGGGGTTAACATTAAGACAGAGTTAGTTATGGTCAACGGGTAGTTACGGTCAACATCATGTTAAGGGCAACATATAGTTACGAGCAGCAGTAAGAATGATTCAGTTTAAGTTACATTTTGGGTTCATATTTTATCGTTAAATTTATAAGTAATTATTTTGTATTTGTTCAATAATATCTGTTTAATTAAAGTTATATATATTTTATTATATTTGTCTATCGTAATTATTCAATAACTAAGATCCAAGTGCAACTTTATCTAATCAGGTAAAGGATCTGTTTCAAATAAATGCTAAATTTACTCAGAAGTATAATTTGTCATCTTAAGTTGCACAAAGATAGCAAATTGTTACAGTATCCTCAGTGTTTGGTAAAAATTTGAAAATTATAATTTATAACGAATTAAGCTGGAAACGATGTATTGACTTATTATTTTCTAAGATAGCGTCATGTTGCTTTGCTATAAAAAGATTAAACAAGATTAGATGTATATGGGTAAACCCATATATA
This sequence comes from Clivina fossor, assembly GCA_963966155.1. Lineage (NCBI taxonomy): Eukaryota > Metazoa > Arthropoda > Insecta > Coleoptera > Carabidae > Clivina > Clivina fossor. The sequence continues at coordinate 2,770,516 of OZ014554.1, read as the reverse complement.
GATCAGTTTGACATTATCACGTAAATGATAAGAAATAAGAATACAATTTTTCTTTCATCAAAAGTTGGCAACATTGTATTTTACTAATATTATATCATTCATGTAGGCGATAATGGTATTTTAATAAAATTGTAATTTATGCGGGCACTAGGACAAACCTTTACTGAAAATTTGATCAAAATCGGATAAATAATATACCCACAATAAATTTTTAATAATTATAGTAATTTTTTTCTCGATACGTTGGCAACACTGCATTTTGTTAAAATTTCATAATTTATGTAGGCACTAGGAGAATCTTTTGTGAATATTTGATTAAGTTCGGTTAAATAATATGGCCATAATAAATTTTTAAATTTTTTTGTATCTATTGTCTCGGAAAGTTGGCAACCCTACTGCAACTGTATTTTACTAAAATTATATAATTTAGGTAGATGCTAGGGGTATCGTCTGTAGAGATTTGATTAAAATCGAATAAATAATGTGATCATAATGAATTTTTAAAAATTTTAGTAATTTTTTTCTCAAAAAGTTAGCAACACTGTATATTAGTAAAATTATATAATTAATGGGAGCACTAGAGAAATCTTTTCTGAAAATTTAATCAAAATCGGATAAATAATGTAGCCACAATGAATTTTTAAAAATTTTGGTAATTTTTTTCTCGAAAAGTTAGCATCATAGCAAAAAACCAAAACCACATAACCATCCCGGGCACTAGACGCACATCCATACACCGACATAAACTAAGTTCGAACTCGTCATCTAGAGGCTATATGAAGGATTTCTATACAATCTTATTTTTTTGAAAATGTTACAGACACCGTATCAAACGCTATACCACTTCTTCCTTGCAGTCAAAGTGGTAAATTATAAGTAAACAGCTAACGTCTAAAATTAAAATTGTTATTAAACATTAGATAAGCGATAAATGTAACTGTAGATAAGCGTACCCCCTAACCGATCGACAAATAGATTTTACTGCAATATGAGAGGTATTTTTAATATTTTCATGTCATTTTAACATTCTTAAGGAGATTAAATACAATATTTTGGAAAAAAAATCATTTTTAAAGCTATCTATGTCTGTTGTTATATTTTTAACAGTGACTTTTATACGCGTTATACACAAGTAATGCATGTTTTTTTCTTCTTCTCTCTATATAACCAATGTGTTAGCATACTTTTTGCAACTTCGATAGAAACGAAAGTTGTAGAATCTGGGGCTTGATTTGTCATGTTGAATTGCCTTCTCCTATGCAACAGCAAGAACAATCAGAAGCCACTGTGCCTTCTTCATCATCTGTGAGGAAAAGGATAGAGATGAAGCAGAACCCTCAAGTTCAGCTCTAGAGCTGGACGATCCAGCGACATGGCCTGACGTAATAACACCTCGACTTGTCGACTGTTTAGTAAGAAAAGGACCTATTCAGCTTCGTGAAATCAGCTTCCCTACAGATGAGACAAATAGAAGATTTCCATCTAAATATTTTGATAAAACTCTTGAAAACAATGAGAAAGTTCCTAGAAATTGGCTAGTTTACTCTTCTAAATTGAATATGGCATTTTGTTTTTGCTGTAAACTATTCAGCAAAAATATTATTAAATTAACCCATGGTGGTTATTCAGACTGGCGACATGCAGCAACGTATTTTGTGCAACATGAAAATAGTGCGCAACATATACAAATTTCCAAGATGTGGTGTCAATTAAAACTTCGAATGCAAATTAATTGTACGATAGATAAAGATCTCCAAAAATATTATGATATGGAAACAAAACGATGGCGCGCTATTATCGAAAGATTGATAGCAATTGTTCGCGGCACTTCCTCGGAATTGTATCATCCTAGTAATGGAAACTTTATGAAAGCTATAGAAATGTTATGCAAATTTGACCCGATTATAGCAGAACATGTACGTAATGTACAAATATCAAAACAGAAAAAGAGCCATGTGCCACATTATTTTGGGATACACTTTCAAAAAAAAATTATTGATTTATTAGCAGCAGCTGTAATTAAGGAGCTGTCCAACATTATAAAAAAATCTAAATATTTTTCGATAATTATTGACTGTACCCCAGATGTTAGCCACGTTGAACAAATCACGTTTGTTGTTCGATGTGTAAATTGTACGAAAGGCGATGTCAAAATAGAAAAATATTTTCTTGGTTTTTTTTCCTATAGTTGATACCACCTGTCAAGGTTTATTTAATTTTATAATTAATAAAATATTACCCAAATTTAATCTTGATGTACAAAATATTCGTGGACAAGGCTATGACAATGGAGCCAACATGAAAGGTAAGTATGTAGGACTGCAAAAAAATTTTTTGCATGTTAATCCCAGAGCAACATTTGTGCCATGTGCTGCACACAGTCTAAATTTAGTACTTAATGATGCCGTGAACATTAATAATGAAACCGTACGATTTTTCGATATAATTCAAGAATTATATAATTTTTTCTCAGTTTCTCCTTATAGATGGAATGTTTTGAAAAAAATATTCAAAATCTAACTTTAAAACCTCTTAGTGAAACGCGGTGATCAAGTCGCATTAATGCTGTAAGACCTTTGCAACAAAATCTCAAAGAAATCTGTAACAGTTTGATTATATTAAGTAATGATCAAAGTCGAGATCTGAGTACACGAAATAAGGCACATTCTTTATGTACCAAGTTTTTAAATTTATTTGTTCAATAATATTTTGGCATGATATACTTTCCAAAATAGATATCGCCAGCAAAATGTTACAACATAAAAATATTAATATAAATGAATGTACTAAGGCACTGGATAATTTAAAAAAATACTTTATTGAAAAAAGAAATGATGTTAGTTTTGATATTTATATCAGTGAGGCTCTAAAACTATCTGAAGTTATTGATGTTGACCCCGCATTACCGCAAAGTCGTATAAGAAAGAGACCTCGCCAGTTTAGTTACGAATCAAATGATGAACCCCAACAAGATTCTATACTAGATTTCAAAATTAATTTTTATTTTCCTGTTATAGTCAGAGCAGTGACGTCTGTAGAGGAAAAATTTATATCATTAGGTCAATGAAACAATACATTTAATTTTTTGTATTCATTTCATGATGCAGATGCTAATGTTTTAAAGAAATGTTGCATAAATCTTGAAATGTTTTTACAATTAAATGTAGATGGTGACGTGACAAATGATATAAATGGAATTGAATTGTTCCATGAAATATCAAGTTTTAAAGAAATATTTCCTATAACAACAAAGTCATTAACTATGTTAGAGTACATAATAGACAACGAATTACTATCTTCTTTCCCTAATTTTTCTGTGGCATTGCGAATTTTTTAACTCTTCCGGTAACTGTAGCATCGGGGGAAAGGAGTTTTTCCAAATTGAAATTAATCAAAAATTACCTGAGATCATCCATGTCACAGGAAAGGCTAACGAATCTAGCGTTATTGTCAATAGAGAGAGATATCTGCGAGAAATTAGATTTATCCGTGATAATTGATGAATTTGCGTCTAAAAAAGCAAGAAGAATAAATTTGTGACTTATTCTTAGAAACTATGTTTATACATATTTACGAAATAACACTTTTTTTATGAATGTTTATGTAGTCTTTCGTTTCTTTATCCTAAAAATTATGATTGAAATGAATATATCTTAAATAAAACCTTTATTGTTTTATTATTTAAAAATGTAATCCAAACTCGGCCTTAAATACTCCTAATAAATCCAAAACTTCCATAAATAGTAAAACATTCCAAAAAGATCCAGAAAAAAACCCATAATTCAATAAAAGGAATAAAATTAATAGTAAAATAAATCATGTTAATTTTTAAGGGCGGCTATTTCTTACTTATTACTTATACTTCTTACTTAAATTGACAATGAAATAATATATTTTACTATAATTTATAATAAAATCCTTTTTCTTATTATAACAACATATGTTGTTGACATTTTAAATGTCACTGTACGTATTTATTTGTCTATTATTTTTAGAATATCAGAACATGAATTACAAATTGAAAAAGATAACAATCCTCCACCTGAATTCGATTTCCAAAAAAACTATAAGAGGAAACAGAATTGTTAATTTGGGCTATGTTTTGCAATGGGCAATAAAACTACAATATAATCACTCAAAAAACTGTACATTAGGTCAGTTGTATCCATTCCGAGGAAATAATCGTGGTTTGGGACTAACCACTTTTATTGAATTTCGGTGCACTATGTGCGATGATGTAGTGATACATAGTACACATGATCCTGCCGAAAATGCTATTTTAAATAATAGATGTGTATAGGGTACCGTAACAACAGGAAATAAGTATTCGCATACAGCTGAATTGTTAAGTGTAATGAATATTCCACCTATTAATAATTATACATTTTATAAAATAGAACAAAATTTAGAAGTTGTAAGTATATTGTACAATTTTATTTATGATTTATACAGTCTTCTTTGTGACGTAAGTCTCAAGTCAGAAGACACAATCTTTATATAATTCAGGTTTGGCATGCACAAATCCTAGAATCTATGGAATCAGCAGGAAAAGAAGAAAGAAACTTAGCAGTTGAAAGAGGCGATATTGATGATACCGGCATCCCATTTATTACTGTTTATTTAGATGGGGGGTGGACATAATTATAACGCAGCATCGGGAGTGGTAATTAGCTTTTTTTTCAATATTTATATAGTTAATTTATTTTTATTTTTTAGGGTGTTATTATAGGAAAGTGCACCGGAAAATTGTTGTATTTCGGCGTGCGTAATAAATATTGTTGCATATGTGTCAAGGCCGAAAATTTAAATACTGAAGCTAAAACACGTACTTGTTTGAAAAATTGGCAAGATTCATCGTCAGCAATGGAAGCTGATATTATTGTTGATGGTTTCACAAGAAGCGTAGAAATGCACAACATAAAATATAGAACATTCATTGCTGATGGTGACTCTAGTGTTGCTGCAAAATTAAAGCAAGAAATGTATTATGGGAAAGATATAAGAAAAATTCAATGCAGTAATCACGCCATAAAAAATTACAGCAAGGCACTATATAAAATTAAAAATGACACTAAAAACATTAATTTAAATGCCCGCAAACAAATTAATAAAATTATTATTGAAAATTTGTGCAAAGTGGCTCAATCTGCAATTTATAATTGTAGTTTGGATTATGATGTACATTTGTTACAAACTAATTTACAAAATGGGCCCAATCATGTTTTTGGGAACCATTTAAAATGCCAAGAATTTTATTGCAATAGCATCGGTGATACTACATATAATAAAATAGAAGAGATAAAACAAAGTGGCCTCTATTATCATATATATGGTATAATATTAATAAATATTAAAGGTTCTATTTTTTTGTAAATAGTAAAATAATTTTTATTTATTTTCAGCTGCACTGGAATTACTCATTCAAAAATCATATATGCTCATAGATAACGAAACAAACAATAGAGCTGAATTATTTAATGCTGGAAAAAGATTAAATTGAACAACAAGGAGTTCATTCCAAATGAGATGTTATTTGACAGGGTTGCAATATAACGAAGGATGTATATGGCAAAATATGTCGTGGGAAAAAATGTCCGGAAACAATCCCGGAAAATATTATAAAAAATATTTTAAAAAACAAAAAGTTTGTCAAGAAAAACGGATAAAGAGCTGCAAAGGAAAAATAGTACACTGTCAAACAAAAAAATCAAAAAAACAACAAGTAAAAATGTGGCCAATTTAGATTATAGACCAAAAGCACTGCAGCCTGATATATCTGACAGCGAAATGTCACAAGAATGTCAAAGACAATTGAACAATTTAAAGGTATTGTATATATATGCAATTTTTAAAAATTTTATATATAACATATACATATATATATATATGTATGTAAACGTAAAATCAATTTTTTTTCAGGTTACAAAGCCGAAAGGCAAAATAGATTAACAGCATCCGTATTTGGCAAAATAATTAAAAAACGACCATCGACTAAATGTCTGGAATGTGTAAATAAAAATATACAGTTGAAACGTAATCATAATTATTATTACCAGGTAATACTTAATATTTATAATAACGTATAACATAATTATGTTGTGTACTTCTTTTCCTTTAATAGGTTCAAGGGCAATTAAATATATTAAATAAAAATGTTTGTTATTTGATTGTTTATATTAATGACAAACAAAATTTATTTGTTGAAGTTATAAAACGAGACAAACATTTATGGGAAAACGTAATGTTACCAAAATTAACAAACTTCTTTCCATTCCAGTATTTTACCGGAAATTGTATTACGGCAAATTTCTAAAGGGTTAATCTGTAGAGAACCAAGTAAAAGTAATTTATAAGATTAAAAAATTCAAAATCTACTAATTTAAAACATGTAATTTTTCAGTTCCTGATTCACAAAATTAATATATATATATATATATATATATATATATATATATATATATATATATATATATATATATATATATAATTACCTAAAACTAGGGCTTCATAATTTCAAAAGTAGTATTAAATATTTCTTAGAAATATGCGATATATTATCAAGTTTCAGCCCGGTTGTACTAGAGCAGGAAAAATTTTGTTTGGCGGAGAACACCTTTATTAATTACAGTACCTCGTGCGCCAGGTACAGCTACATTATCGTTGAATAATATATGCATATTGAAAATATGTATAAGTAAGTTAGCCGACAGCATTTCCATCGAATATTGTTGATATCAGCAAAACTCCTCATACTAACCATATTTTATTTATATTATTTATATTTATTTATATTAACTTGTATTTATTTTCTTATTGTTTGTTTTTTGTTATATTTGTTATACAAATTTTTTATTAATGTTATAAATAAAATTTTAAAAAAAAATTGTATTTTTTTACCTTCCGAATAAAGCAATTTATGACAGTAATTCATGTAAGTCAATATTTTCTATTTTTATTAATATGATAGGTAAAATAAAATAATACTTCTAATACATTATGTAATAAAAAATTTAATTTAACATAATGGGTTCTAAAAATCTTTTTACTATGCTGAAATAAAAATTTAAATACATGTAAGTAATTAATCAAATAAAGTAGTTAGCAAATTATTAAAAATAATATAAAAAAAATAAATTAAATAAGTATAATAAAAAATTGTACTGTGTTAGAAATTTTCATTAGGCATTTGTTGTCTCGGGGTATTTTATATAGAAATGCAGTGAAATCAGCGTTCGAATTAAAAACCTAAAAACTTGAACGAGATGCCATTATCAGAAAACGTAAATATTTTTATAACCGAATGAAAACAAGCTGACAACAAGACAGCATTGCTTATCCTTGTTGGAGAAATAAGTTTTGATGATATTTAGAGTTCTTAGCTCTGGTTTGGAAATATGCTTACTACTACTAGTGGCCCCTGAGCGGAATAGTTTGTCAAGTCCAAATTAGACGGCCAATTACACCAATCATATTCAGGCCGAGTTATCTTAATTAATACCACAGCAGTCACTACATTTATAAAAATCTGTTCAAATCAATTAAAACAATTGGAAAATAATTATTTGTTAGATACCGGTGCAGATATATCATTAGTTAAAATTTCAAAATTATTACCAGATACTCTAATTTATGAAGACAAAAAATTAATAATTACACGGTATCGATAATGTCGGGTCAAATACAGTACAAACCTTAGGATACTTAGATTTAAAATTATTAATAGGCGAAAATGATATCACTCATACGTTCCACGTAGTTAGAGACGATTTTCCTATTCAATTTGACGGTATTCTAGGTAATGATCTATTAAAAAAATTCAATTGCAAGATAAATTTCCAAAACAATAATCTCGAAATTAAGAATACTTTAATCCCTCTGTATGATATAGAAACAAATTTAAAAACACACGCTAATGATTAAATCCTTATCAAAAATATCCACTGTATCCATTAACAATTGCACCTAGATCAGAATGTATAATACCAAAAAAAATTTCAAATCCTGCTATATCCGAGGGAATTGTTCCTCATATCACAATCCTAGAAGGTGTTTATCTATGTCCTAGTTATGTCAAAGTTCATAATAATGCATTTGCTATAACTTCTGTGTTGAATACTACTGATCATAACGTTAAAATATCAGAAATTTCTATTATGTTAGAAGAAGTGCAAGAAAAGGCAGATATTAATAAAATTAACTTAGTTAAAAATAATAATTCATTAAAGTGTGATCTTCAGAAACACTAAAATAGTAGTAAACATTTTTCACAGTCCAAATCAAATACAAAAAATATTAACTGAATTCCATAGTAATCCTTCTTCTGGTCACCCAGGCTTCCATCGTACTTATAAGAAAATTAAAGAAAGATATAAATGGCCACGTATGAAAAAAGATATCTCTAGTTTTATACAATCATGTATATCTTGTCAACAGAATAAGTTAGTTTGACATAAAAATCGCAAACCCATGGAAATTACTACTACAGCTAGTAAACCATTCGAGAGAATTAGTTTAGATATTGTAGGCAAATTACCACTTACCGCACAAGGTAACGAATACATACTTACACTTCAAGACGACCTTACTAAATTTTCACAGGCATATCCTATACCAAATCATGCTGCCGAAACAATTGCTAAAACTTTTGTGGAAAAATTCATATGTCGCTTTGGTATTCCTAAATCAATTGTTAGATACTCAAGGTAGTCTCGCGAGAATAATTATTAAGTTATTGCCCTTTCCGCTTTAACGAAATATTCAAAATAAGTTAATAAATTAAATAAAAAGAATCAAAACAAATTAATAAATTAATTTGTTCAATGGACGCATTCATTCCGTCCAGCTGCAATTAAAAACGAATCTAACGCCTTACTCTTTCTTATCATAAACTAATTATCACACTGTTCCCCGCGCGGGCTATCAAAATTGTTGTATATAAAAGATAGCTTAGCCGAACAGCGGACAGACTTCAACACTTCACCACATATTATTAATAGACTTCGACTGGTCACATTTCTACACTTCACTATACTTCGAACTTAGAATAGATTAAGTCTTTATTCACATCAAATCAAATATCTCTACCTAACTCGATCAGTTCTGTAAACTTGTGTAAATAAATTAATACTATAGAATTTGTGCGACTTATTATTTACCAACCACCTGGTACACGACACAATTTTGACCGACCAAGGTAGAGATTTTATGTCTAATTTACTAAAAAATATTACTAAATTATTTAAAATCAAAAAACTAAATACTACAGCTTATCATCGTAATAACGTATTCGTATTCGTATGTAGACATGCTGGTACTTTAGAATAATAAATTTGGTGGTTATTTTTAGTGAAAATTAGTGAGTTTGATATCAAAATGTGTGTCTTGAAGAAAACTTTAATTTGATACTGGAGTAAGATTTCGGTGTTAGGGATTAATGTAATATTGATTAATTATAACAGTTTATTGAAACATTTACTAGATATTTATTTTTCTTGTTTACCGACATTATTAAACATAATTCAGTGCAGAAACAAACAAGTTACGCTAGGATTTTATGTTATGAATAATGGTTGACATCGGTTATTGACCGGTACATGCTACAGTTCAACTACCTACTTATCAATTAATTTTTGTTTGTTTACATACGTATGTAAATAATAATTAAAAATGGAAGAAAGTTTTGAAGATAAACAATGTTTTGTGTGTAAAAAACTTTGTGATGTTAGTAAGATTGTCGGATGTGATGGTAGACGCCATAAATGGTTCCACACAAAATGTGTAGGGATGAAAGACAAAGTTTTTGACGTGATTGATTCATGTAAAAATATTAAATGGTTTTGTAATAAATGTATTGATGATACTGTAGTGAGTATCAGCCAAGTAAGAAACATTGTAGATGATGCTGTCAAACAATATTCGAACGAAATAAAGTCGCTTAAGGACAGTATTGACACCCTTGTAACTAAAACTGAACAAGTTGTGGAAGAAGAAGAAAAAAATAAACGATCGTATGCACAAGTTTTTAATAATCCAGCAATCATCATTCAACCCAAAAAGGATCAACAGTGTAATGAAACACGTAAAGAGCTTCAAGACAATATAAAACCAGCAGATCTTGCTGTTGGTATCTCATCTGTTAAAAATTCGAAAAATGGGACCGTAATTGTTAAATGTCAAAAAAAACTGACATACAAATTCTCGAAAGAGAAATGTGTGAAAAAATGGGTGATAAATACAACATAAAAATTAGTGAATTACAAAAACCATCTATAAAAATTATTGGAATTAGACGGAAAATGATTTGATAAAGCAATCAAAATTACAGAATGATTACTTTATTACAAAAAAAGCTGATATTAAAATTAAACATATGTGGAAAAATAATAGAAATAAAAGTTATTCCGTAGTTATCCAAGTTGACAACAAAACGTTTAAGGAAATTATACATAGAGGTAAAATAAATATTGATTGGCAAAGGTGCAAAGTTTTCGAAAAATTCTATATACTAAGATGTTATAAATGCTGCGGTTTTGGACACAAAACTGATAACTGTAAACATAAAGAAACGTGCAGTAAATGTAGTGAAAACCATAAATCTGCTAATTGTAACTCTAATGTTACAAAATGTATTAATTGTTTATCCATGAATAATAAATTTAATTTAAAATTAGATGAAAATTATACAGTATTTGATAAAACTTGTGCAGTGTTGCAAAGAAAAATTGAAATACAAAAAGAAAAAACATCTTACAAATAGCAATTACAAAATATTAATCAACTTGACAAAATATACAGAATATTAATCATCCGGAAACAAACGGCGCTGTCGAACGATCTCATCATACACTATCGGAATACCTAACACATTACGTAAATTTAGATCAATCTGATTGGGATTCGTGGTTAGAATTTGCTATGTTCGCTTATAATACCACTCCGCACAGTTCAACCAAATTTTCACCATACGAATTAGTTTTTGGCAACAAACCAGATCTTCCCACATCCATCACCCAACCTGTCCAATTCAAATACACGTACGATGATTACATAGATAATCTATCGCTTAAATTACAAAAATCACATGAGATAGCAAAAAATAACATCATAGAGTCAAAAAACCGGAATAAAAAATATTACGACAAAAATTCGAAAAACGTAGAATTCAAAGTTGGCGATTCTGTCTATTTGGAAAACCACAATATAGAAAACGGTAGAACAAAAAAATATACTAAGAAATACTCAGGTCCTTTTAAAATTATTAAAGTAGATTCCCCCGTTAATTGAACAATTAAAATAAAAAATAAAGGAATACGAGTGCATTCCAACCGTCTAAAACATCACATTGTTCCAGGTTGATAACAGCGGGTTCTGCTGAACAAACTTACAACAATACACCGTTAAGTCAATCAGCAGGCATTTATTACGATCACATTTGCAAAGTTCGATTCTATGACAACACATGGAAATTAATAATTCACGTAGATATATCATCTTTTGATTCAAAACTAGCTTTAATCGAAAACACTATTCAGAAAACACGCGATCTTTGTAGAAATAAACGAATAAAATCATCATCGCTTTGTGGATCTTCTCTCAAGATGATCGATCAAATGTTACCTAATTTACAAACTAAACTTCAATCCTTAAATGATTTAGTCGGTAATCATAGAGCTAGGAGAGGACTAATAAACGGAATAAACTATACGGATTAATACTATAGCACATGACGAAAAACAACATTTAAAATTATTACAAGAACAAACTCTAGTAGTCAGAAACACAATTACAAATTTTAATAACACATTAACCGATTTACAAAATAACATAAAATTATTTAATAAAAATTTGAAAATATTTGAAATTGTAGCTGAAGATATAAATACTAAAATTTCTTGACATAGAATGGAAACAAGAAGCCGATGAACACATAGCATTAGGTTTGTTCCTACAAAAATCCAAAACTATCAGCAATGATCAAGATTCTGCGCAATGAACTTTCAAGCGTTCCTACAGCGTCCAAGACAAATCCGTGGTTCGAAAGTACACCGTTCCTACATGTTTGCAAACTGGTTTGTGACGGTGAGAAAAGTTTCTGATCAGTTCGGAAATTTTGTGTCCGAAGCATGCGCACTCGATGTGAGGATCGGGCGGGACGTTCGTATTTATATATTTTTGATATAAATCTATTAATTCCCTTGTACTCTGTGGGTTTCACGCGGTGTAGACAGGCTGTTGGTTTTCCAGAACGCCTGCCGATTCCTCCGGTATATTTATAATTAGAAACTCCTCCGTATTTGCAATAATTATTACATTTTATTAATTTTAATTGTATGCGTATAGTATAATACAGTTATTTATTACCTGACATACTACTCGATTGCATTTTCAATAACCAACAAACAGTCAGAAACAATACACTAAAATAATTGTAGGTTATTCTCGTGCTCTCTCTCAACTGTTGTGTATTAGTGGTTTCTGTTCCATCAACAATCCTGAAACTAGTTGCAAATTTGTCATATTTAGCGCATGCGTAACAATAGAATTAGAAATTAGTCGGCATTTCGTCAGGGATTGTTTGTAGGAACAAACTTATTATTAACCTTAATGACAACCTTAATGAAAAACAAATATCTGACTTAAGGACTGCTTTGCTATTGACTAAGAATAACGTATTACACCGAGCCATACTAGGCCCTAGACAACTAGTATCCGAATTAAAAAATACCTTACCTTACTTACCACCTTCAACTACTTATGTAACGTCACTAGAAGTTCAAAACTTTCATTCATTAGTTCAAATGATGTAAATAAAAGCATTTCGTTACATCAACAGATTAATATTCGTCCTCCTTAATCCATTGATTGGAAGTAATGTTTTCGATTTGTATAATCTAATACCTTTACCGACAATAGCGGCAAATAATTCTTATGTTTATATACAACCTTCTATTAGATATGTCGGTCTATCAGAAAATAAAGTACAGTACATTGCTTTCCCAAATTTCGATGATTGTAAAAAATTAAGTAAATTAGATATGATATGTCAATTAAATTCGCCATTGCATTCAGTACATGTAAAGCCAACTTGTAAAACGGAATTATTGCATAATAACTTGGTAATTCCAAAAAATTGTGATACTAGACTCGCAAAAATCAATAACGAAATTTGGCATAAATGACATAATATTAATAGTTGGATATATGTAACACCCCAATTAATATCTCTCACAATAAATTGTAAAGGAATTTCACCTTTTTCTTTAGGAGGGAGGTGTAATGTACCTACCCTAATTAATTCTATTTTAGTAGTATAATAAATAATTATTATATATTATTATTGCATTTATTAATCAATTATGTCTAAATCGAATATTTTAAGAATAAGTATAAATTAGTTGTTTTCTATTGGTATTAGCAGATAAGATGTTTTCTATTTACAAGCCTTAAAATAATAAGTTCATAGTTTAAACTCCAACATTGTAAGTGACATTGATAACTAAATGACTATCATGTGAAATTTTGGGAAAAATTTAAAATCTCAATATTTTTGAGTATTATTATATTAAATTTCACAATGACAATACAAACATTTATTTGTTCAATGTCCTAGTATTATACTTGCTTATCGCATTATTGTGTAGATGGCGTTGGTGGTATTTATTTATTACTCGCCGTTATTGGTTCAAAGTACTTGCCATATAAGGCAGCCAGAACTAACATCGGTATCAGTCGCCCTTCAGCGACTGATCAGAGCACCGTACTGATGAGGTCCTAAAGACCAAAACACGTGTCTTAACAGCCGATTCAATGACTGATTATCATGTAAAATTTTGGGAAAAATTTAAAATCTCAATATTTTTGAGTATTATTATATTAAATTTCACAATGACAATACGAACATTTATGTCCTAGGACTAAACTGTTAGTGACTAAGAAGTTCAGAGTACAAGGGTTGATTCAACCCCACCTTTTTGACTTCGCTCAAGAAGTTATAAATATTGCCTAACAACTAAAATAAGTCAGAGATAGTCAGTCAGTAGATATAGTCAGACAGAGTTATAATTACCACGTCGTTAACTTATATCGTAATTCGTTAAATAATAAAATATAACTCAATCACTGAATCTTCATTGAAATTATTATAATCAAGTTATAACAGTTAGTCATTTAACTTATCAAGTCACAATTAATGAATTGTAACTTACTCGATAATAAACCAAGTAGTGATACTATTTGAAATTCGTTATTTCTTGCCCGACACATTACATAATATTAACATTACCAACTTAAGATAATAAAAATTTTGGATATATAATTAAATTTTTAATAAAAAATTAACCAAAATTTACAAAACTGCGTAAAATAAATTTTGATTTATAAAATAAAGATAATCAAAATTTCAGATGTATAATTAGATTTTTGATAAAAAGGTCATAACCTTAACCTGTTAGCGATAATCAAAAATTTGGAGAAACACACATTTTTTTGCAATAACGTGTATGTTATTTGATAAAAACGTGATATATATATATATATACAGTAGAACCTCGATTATCCGGGCCAGCCGGGACCGAGCCTTCGCCGGATAATTGAAAACACGGATAATCCAAAGACCTCATTTTTATTTTTTTTAATAATTTATTCAGACAAATACATGTGTCAAACGAATGTCTGTTTACGTTTAACTAACAAGTCGGTCGGCAGTTGGCGAAAATAATAAGTAAACACATAAACGGAGGATTTCTCGAGCCGAACTCGGGTATTCCCCGATGCGAACGTCTAAACAGTGCAGCCACGGTCAGCAACGGATAATCCGCGCACGGATGACATTTTAAAAATGCCGCACGAAGAATCCGCCGCCCGGATAATGCGCGCACGGATAACTAATTTTCGTATCTTTATTTTGTTTTAGCCGTTATTTGGGTTTGAATTTGAATCAAGTAGTTCGAGCGGTTTGATCTCTCCGCCATTATCGACTCAACAGGTAACATTTTTTATTTTATTCTAATGCTAAGTTTTTCAGTTATAAATTCGTTAATATGTTTTTTTTTTAAATACATTGTTTTAGTAATAAAATTATTATTAAAATAAAACGGCTAAATAAAGAAAAAGATAACTTCAATCAACGTGAAAATTTATAAATTTCATGATCTAGTTACTTATATTTTGTTACCTAGTAACTTATTTCTTTGTTCTGTTTATTTATCTACGATTATTAATAATTATTAATATAAAACTGAAACCTAAAGTAGTTTTATTTTAATATAAGCTCGGTTTTATGTCCCATTGTCAATTATTTTATTTATTTTTTTAAAACAGAGTTCAGATGATGTCCGCAATGCACTTCCTGATGAAAAGACTTCATCACTTCCAAAACCAGCAAAAAGGATTAAGCGAGGTGGACGAAGAAAGAAGTTTTAAATATTAGTATCTAGAGATATTTGTTTTGTTTAAATGTGATATTTATTATTTGTAAAAGAATAAAATTGTTGTTGTAAATTAAAATTAAAATGAGATTTTTTTAATTTCTAGAATCTAGATTGAAAAAAATCTAAGATAATTAATAATTTTATAATTTGTTCTACGTTATTATTTATTGATTTTTGAATATTCAATAACTAGCAGATAATATTTGATTTTTAATTTTGAAATACATATTTGACTTCTCATATATTAATTCATATATAGCAGTGATCTTCTGTTATTTTCTAAGTTTAAAGATTGTTTTGTTTATTTATTCTGTATTATATTATTCGCGTAAAGGTTTCAGTTCTTAAATAAATGAAACATTTTATTGCACAAGAATTTATATATAGTCATATATTACTTATTTTTGTGAAGCTTTTAAAATTAAAAAGCTTATTTCATTTCGCTTTTTTAAACTTTTCCAATTTATCTACCTTATATCGTAACATGCTATACTATCTATTTCAGTAATTATATTATAAAGCAATTTTCAATGGAGTTATCCCGTTTTACAAATATGAAATTTAACTGCGGAAAACGATTATTTAGGTTTAAATATATTATAAAAATAAAACATTATTTTAAAATACTTTATTAGCAGTATTTTATTTTATTTTCATAAATATTAATTATTAAAGAATCGATGTTTTCCGCGCCGAAATTCCACATTATGACGTCTCTACTAGTTTTGTCGAAAATATGTCTTCAACAACAGCATCATCATCAATCACTATGTACTGCATATTTATCGCAACCTTGTGGATGGTACGTAATAGTTTTATTCTTAAATTACGAATTTCAAATTATTTTACTAATTATATTTTTTTAATAGTATTTTAGAATGCTATGTGTATAATAAATTATATTTTCTTGTATAGATTGTGATTGTGAAGACAAAAATTTAATTAAAAAAAAAATATGAGAACTTATGGACAATCGGCTTCATCTGCATCAGTTATGTCAGAAACTTATAAAATCAGGTTAGTGAAGCAATCCGTCATCAAAATTAAATTTTTCATAAAGAAAGTAAAATTTGATTTATGTGAGATATAAATTTTTATTACATTTATTTTTGAATATTGTTTTATAATTTTTTTACTTCTGCTCTACACGGTCGTAACTTGTTAGCAAATGTTTATCAGTACATTTTGATCAGAAAAATTATACTTAATATTTAGCCCGTGTTCACATTTGACGCAATTATTGAAAATTAATATTTTTTACATTTCAATTTTTTATTTTCAATAATTTTTCCTGCCAAACCAGAATGAGTTAGAGAAAAAAGTTACTTAGTTATTATGTAGCTAATTTTTTTCTCTATTTTACTGAATTTTTTCAGATTTTTTTGAGCAAATTTTGAAAAAATCCCAAGGGTGCGTCTTATGTTTAACTTTAAATATCTCAAAAAATAGTGACTTTATCGTTACGAAGGAAGAGTATGTTTTTTACACAGAAAGTACTGGAGAATCGAAAAATTGTGCTAAAATGACAATTCCGCCAGTGGCGTAGAATTTAGGAAGGATCAACCTCTCACTTGCCCCTGTTGTACGCCACTGGCACTAGCCAGAAACTTTTGTTTAACATAATTTAGTATGGTGTACGGTACCTACACTTTCTGCCAAATAAAATAAGGATACGTCAAATAGTTTTTAAGTACTGGGCAAAAATCGTTTTTAAATTTTTAAATAAAACACCCTGTAGCTCAGTAAGGAGCTACATTTTATCTAAGTGTTTTGGGTCAAATCTTCATATTCTGAGCCCAGGATACTCCAGTTAAAATATTTCCAATTAATTACAAATCACCCTGTATATTAGGGTGTTTCGAAAAAAATCGAACCAGCTGGCCCTGGGCTCAAATCAAAGATTTGGATCTACAATATACCCATGCAAGTCCATTCGCGATTTAAAATATGTTTAGAGGGTGCACCGAGCTGCGAAAATGCCAATTTTCTGTTAAAGCACGTACTGGTCAGCTTGAATATGAATGTAAGATGTTTCAATTTGTTTTTGATTCTGGAGCAGAGTGTTCTCTCTTGAAAGAATTTTTGAAATTTAGTGGTCAAAGAATTTTTAATACAGTTTCTTTAGTTGGCATTGGCAAAGATACAGTATTTAGTACCATACAAATCTTGTGTAAAGTATTGATAAATAGCTTGAAATTAAGTTTTATGTTTTATCTGATAAATATTTAAACAATGACATTTTAATTGGTAGAGAAATTTTGAGTTACTCTGTTCACTTGACTGACAGTAAAGTATGTTTAAACAAAACTAAAATTGTATATACTCTAAGTAAAGATAAACATGTGTTTGATTGGAAAAATGACATAGAAATTGAATTAATTGATAATGAACGCGATCAGTTAATTACTCTGCTAAACACCTTTAAAAATTCTTTCATTAATGATAATCCTAAAACTCGGCTAAATTCTAGTATATTAAAAATAAGATTAATAGATCCAAATAAAACTGTTCAAAAACATCCATATCATATGAGTGAATGCGAAAACGAAGTAGTTCGCGTTAAGATTCAAGAATTTTTATATGCTAAGATTATCAGACCTAGTAGTTCACCATTCTCAAGGCCTATAAATTTAGTTCAAAAAAAAAAGATGGAACTAGTCGAATGTGCGTTGACTATCGCGAGTTAAATTCTAATACAGTTTCTGACAGATATCCATTACCAATAATTTCTGAAACAATTGCTCGATTTTGCGATGCAAACTATTTTACAAAATTAGACATGGCCAACGGATTTCACCAAATCCCTGTTCATGAAAATTCCATAGAGAAAACAGCTTTTATTAAATATGGCTTCTCATTAAATATCCAAAAGTGTTCTTTCTTAAAAACTAAAATCGAATATTTGGGTTATAAAATTTTAGCAGGTAAAATTAGACCAAACCCTAAAAAAACTAGAGGCATCTGTTGCTTTATCCCCACCTGAAACAGGTACTCAAGTTAGGCAATTTATTGGAATGAGTTCATACTTCCGATAATTTGGACTTCCGATCTCGAAAGTACTAGACAACGGTTGATTTCTAAACCAACAAAAAAAAAACAGTTTTAACTATTTTTAATCCTAAACATCCTATAGTATTGAATACTGATGCAAGTTGTGAAGAATATTATAATGCAATCTTGTTTCACCGTATTGATAATAAATTACACTCTATTGAATACTTCAGTCGTAAAACTTCTGCAACCGAATCGAAATATCAATCATATGAGCTAGAGACTCTGGCACTTTTAAATGCTGTAAAACATTTTAGGCACTACATATTGACTACTTGTGTTCATCGTTGGTCGATGTACCTACAAATTTTCGATTTTTATATTATTTATCAACAAG
Source organism: Clivina fossor (assembly GCA_963966155.1). Classification (NCBI taxonomy): domain Eukaryota; kingdom Metazoa; phylum Arthropoda; class Insecta; order Coleoptera; family Carabidae; genus Clivina; species Clivina fossor. Next base: position 2,751,700 of record OZ014554.1, on the reverse strand, counting down.
GTAAAAGAATGAGTAAAGTTGACTTCTTTTCTCGAAATCATGTACAATTAGAACTTAAAAATCACGATTAAATTAGTAGAAACTACCCAAGATTGGCTAATTGCTGAGCAATCACGAAACTCCGAAATTTGTAAATAACGTCCATATCTTACCAGATTATGTGTCACAAACTTATGAATTGTGTAAAGGTTTAATGTATCGTAAAACCCAATGTAATAGGCAAAACAAAAAATTTAATTGTTATTCTAAAAACTTTTATATGGTCTATAATTAATAATTTTCATAAGTCTGTCATACATTTAGAATGGAAATTTATGATTATTATTGGTTCGAAAATATGTCCAAACACGTACGAAAATTTGTCTATAATTGTGTAACTTGCAAATTATCTAAGAACCCTTCAGGTAAAGTTCAAACAGAACTTCACCCGATAGTTAAAGTTAGTATACCGTGGCATACTATTCACATAGATGTCACAGGTAAATTAAGTGGTAAAAATAATCAGAAAGAATATGGTTTTGTTTCTATCAACGATTTTACGAAGTATGTAATTTTGACTTACGCAAAGAAAATTGATACGAACAGTCTTCGAGCATTAATAGTATATTTGAAGCATATATTAAATCTAGCTTATCTAATAAATACTTGACTTTTAGTAAATTAATAAATTATCAATATTTAAATGGATTCAGTATAAATTTAATTTTCTTAAAAAAATAAAATTATATTTCAATGGAACATTTTGCTTTCAATGTAAACTGCGCAGTACGATGTGCTCAGAAGTCAGCTTTACAAGGTACAAATTTAAGACGCTGAAGACGATCTCAGCTGTCGAGTTCGTCGATCAGTGTAAAACTGGCTTACCAATAGCAAATACTGTATTTAAATTTCGCGCATATTTGTGGGAGGAGCATCTACTCTATCTGTTCGGCGGCCAGAGTATAGCAGTCTGCCTGCACTCTGTTTAGCGTGTCAGTGTTGAATCGGTTCTATTGCAAGAAAGACGTATATTTTCAAAACCCTCATATTATAGGTGCCGAAATGGAGAGCGTTTGTTGCATTTGCAACAAATCGCTTGAAAACGGGCCGACCGTGACAGTTGAGTGTGGTTTAAAAACATTGAGAGAAGCTAGTATCGATAGAGGCGATGGGAAGGTCGATTTTTTTGATAGTGTGAATTCGATAACGATTCACGTCGAATGTCGTCGAAATTACATCCGCAAGAGCATAATAATTGCTTTTAAACGAAAAAGAGAAGCCGAGATCGCGGCCAGCACTTCCAACATCAGCCCTCCCAAAGCAAAGATGCGTTCCAGTTTGTCAGCTTTCTATTTTGTAAAATGTTGTTTTATTTGCGGAAGTAAAGCTGATGAAAATGTGGAAAAAAAGAAGCCTAAAGAACGGCGTAAAATCATCAGACACGTCACAACGGTCGGCTTTCGGGCTACTATTCTGAATTTAATAGAAAAGCGAGGAGAGAAGATGGCAAAAGAAATCAAGGTACGCATAATTTTTGAAATAGACCTCGTTGCCGCCGAAGCAAAATATCACAATAATTGCTTCGTGAAATTGCGCATTGCCACATCAGTCAGTAATAAGAAGCTGGTATTCAAAAATTAATTGCAATCCTGGTTTTTCTACACCTGCTTTCAATGAACTAAAATACAAAGTAGAACAGGAAAAAAAATGTAACAACCAAATATTTTGCTCACTTATGTTAGATGAAATGTCTATAAAAAAACATGTGGAGTTTGATGGCAAAACAACTCGGGGATATATAGATTTTGGCACAGACATAGATAGTGACAAACTTGATGAAGCAACAGAAGCATTAGTGCTAATGGTTGTAACAGTTAATGGTAATTGGAAAACACCTGTGGCTTATTTTTTAATTAATAAATTGACGGGAGAGGAACCAGCCAACATTGTCAGAGAAACATTAATCAGGCTTCATGCAACAGGGATTATAATTATGTCACTGACCTGTGATGGGCCAAATGTACATATTAAAATGATGAAGAGTTTAGGATGTAATGTAACAAAATTCGAAAATTATTCTAAACATCCTATAACAAATGAAAAAGTATTTGTAGAGACAAAACTAGTAGAGACGTCATAATGTGGAATTTCGGCGCGGAAAACATCGATTCTTTAATAATTAATATTTATGAAAATAAAATAAAATACTGCTAATAAAGTATTTTAAAATAATGTCATATATGTCATATGTTAAAAATTACAAAAAATAACTGGGCTAGACTAAAAAAAATAAAAGACCCAACGGGAAATATAATCAATTTTGAATTTATAGAAAAATTAAATAATATTCAAGAGGCAGAAACATTTTTATTTGGAAACAAGTTAAGACATAAACATGTTCAATGGCAAAAACAAAGCATGAAGGTAAATTTAAATAATTTTTTATAAACAAAGATTTTATACCTTTGCTTTCTAGGTTCGACTTGCGCGCTCAAACATTAAGTGCTAGTGTTGCTAAAACTCTGGACTTTTTAAATCATGACATGAACTTGTCTAGTTTTAAAAATTCAGAATCCACATTTAAAGCTCCAGTGAGAAATGAAAATAAAAACTTTTGGAAACCATTATTAGAAGATTCAATTAAATATTTAAAAAAATGTACAAATTTAAATGGCCAGTTTCTTGTAGACACGCGTAATAAAACTCCATTCATTGAATTCATTGTTTCATCCATGTCGTTCTTGGGAATGGCTGAAGAGTATTTAGAAACAAAAAAATTAAAATTTTTATTAGGTTACAAATTTAGCCAGGACCAATTGGAACTATTTTTTTGTGCGATAAGGTAAACATTAGTAGATACGTACTTGTATAAACATATATCATATAATATACATTTTATAGGTGCAGAAATGGGTGGAATAACAATCCTACGGCACTACAATTTATACGTTCATATAAACGTCTTTTGCTACATAACAATATAAAAAATATGACAGGCAATTGTATACCGCAAGACAACACAAATATTTTATTTGTTTCATCGGTAAGAACAGTACCTAACAGTGGTGATATGTTACTTTTAAGGAGAAGAAATGAAGAATATAAACAAACAGAAGAAATATTAAACCTACCAATTCATTTAAAACTGACTGATATCAGTGAAAATGTAGTAACATACATTAGTGGGTATGTAATCAGAATGTTGCAAAAAAAATTATATGTAATTTATGAAAAGAATTTTTGGAAGAAGATCATATCCCTGCAGATGATAATAATTTTAAACTATTAAGTAGAAAACAAAGAGGTATGCATTTATCACTTTTTTTTCTTGTAATTTATTTATTTATTTATTTAGGTGGTTTAAAAATTCCATCAAAGGATGTAAAAGAAGTGTGTTTATACACAGAAACTAAAATTAGAAATTTAAATTTTATTTTTAAAAAAATACCAGGAAACAAAGAATTCATATCTTGTATTGTGAATAAAACTGTACAATATTTTTTGGAAGAAAAACCAGAAATATTTAAAAAAAACTAATGATCACTTGTACGATGTAGCTGTTGACGAAGATCTTCATAAAAAAAAATTAATCCAGCAAACCTCGTTGTGTTACTGTAAGATTAGGTATTATAATTTGGCAAAAAGGCAAACCGAAGAATTGAGGGGTGAAAATATAAGAATGTATTTAAACAAAGTAGTTTTATTTAAACACCAATAATGTAAACATTTTTTTTTAACTGTAAATAAATTATAAAACACATTTTTGTATTTTATTTTCTTTATACAAGGTTTCTTCCTAAGTTTACATAATGTATTATTTTTGTATTAAAACGTATACGACTGTCCAAGTTTTTTAACCATAAATAAAATTAAGATTTGTTTCATTTAAATACGAATGTAATAATTTTAAATAAAAATTTTTTTTGCTTTAGTTTAATCAATTTGCTACTGTTTATGTTTTACATTTTAAATTCTTAAAATATTTATTATAATTTAAAATAAATAAAATATTATTTTCAAATTTACTCGCTAATAGTATAGAAATGTGTTTCGCAATGATACCAACTTTATCTCCATGTGAGGGTAACATTTATTTTAGTATAATCTTTCCCGTTATATATATATATAGTTCAGTGCTTTGAAATATAATAACACTAGATCCATATATACTTTTTATTCTAACCTTGAAATATTCCTCTTTCACGGCCAAATATATATATATATATATATATATATATATATATATATATATATATATATATATATATATATATCTATCTGCAAGTTTCTGGTATAATTTTTCCTAGAGCTTGAGGTGCAATAATGACACTAAATTTTAAATCGTCCATGCTGCGTCCTGTTGCTAGATATCTTAAAGTAACTAACAATCTTTCTTCCTCACTAATTGCTTGTCGCATTACTGTATCTGTTTTTGTAATGTAAGGTTTTACAAGATTTAATCAAAGGATTCACTATTCATTTCCTGTATTAAATTCGTACTACGTTTTTGTAACCATTCCTTTATCCAAATTTTCTCTCTTTTTTTATGCTCCGCTAATATAACAACAATTGCAGCTGCATGTTCTTCCGACATTTTAAATGAAACTGTCGATTAAATTCTGATAGTGTATGCTGAATGATGTACAGTTGACCGGCAAAAATCGTATACAATATAGAACTGTCGGCCATTACCCGTCATTCAGACTGTTCGTGTGTGTTGAGCAACGATATCGGCCCGTCAGTTCAAAGTATTCGACCACGGACTGCCGGCAGACTGTACGTGAATGGGTACCTTAATTCAAATGCAAACAATGAAAATTCAAGCTTGAATTCCAAATTTTATAGGCCCAGGAGCAACTGGAATACTTCAAATAATAACAATTTAAATATGGCAAGTAATAACAGTAGAAGGGCTCGCAGAGCACGCAGTAGATCTGGTGGTAAAAATCGTAGCATTTTGCAAAATTCAGACGCAAAAATGTAAACCGTCAACGGTGAGCGGTACAGAAAGATGATTACCAACTTTTTCGTGCCTCAATTGGAAGACATTAATGTTGCAGGCATGTGGTTTCAGCAGGACGGCGCCACATGCCACACAGCGTGCGATACAATTAATTTACTCAAAGAAACCTTTGACGAACGACTAATTTCACGAAATGGACCTGTTAACTGGCCACTTCGTTCTTGCGATTTGACGCCATTAGATTATTTTCTTTGGGGATATTTGAAGTCAATGTATACGCCGATAAACCAAAAACAATTGAGCACTTGGAAGCCAACATTCGACGCGTTATTGACGAAATACAACCTGATGTACTCCAAAAAGTGTGTGAAAATCGGACCTTCAGATTATGCCATGTACGCGGCAGCCCCGGCGGTCACATGCCCGAAATCATATTCAAACAATAATGCCAAAAAATTACCTTTAAAATAAAGGTAATTTCATGGATATTAAAAACATTTTACTGTGTTTTATTTCAATTTAAAGTTCTCCACCTCTAAAGAAAACACCCTTTATATATAAAACAAAACGTAAAATGTATTATATAAATAAAAATAACAATTTCAATTATATCTAATTTAGTATATGATATTTTAACATACAACACAAGCAAAAACATATTTTTTAAGTTATACGTATAAAATTAATAAACTAAATGTTCTAATTAACAGACAAGAGTCGTGTTTAGTAACACAAACTAAGTGGATTAAAAATATTAGTGGCATAGATGTTCCATTAGATATACTTAAATTCTTATCATTGGGTCCTAAATTCTGTGTAGCGCCATTATCTAATTTGGTACATTTACCTATATTTACTTATATCTGACATAGAATTAATTATATCTCATAAACCAGAAAATGAACGAAACATTTTACGCTCAAAAACCACTAATATCATTACTAACTTTTTCCAATACAATAACAAACCACATACAAATATTAATCATTTGTTTCAAAAAACGAAAAGGATTCTAAAGAACCACAATGAATTGGTGGTTATGTAACAAGACAGTTCTGGGCCATGTGGTTATTGTGATTTGTATTTCGAAAACTAAGTAATTTTGTATCTATTAGATTTTGCTCTAGTGACAGATTTACGTATTAGGGTTCACGGCAAGCCACTTGGCCACTTCAAGATATTTCTTGAAGATATTTTGAAGTATTTTAGATTTTTGTTAATATTTGAAAAGTTACAATTTTAGTTTTTTTGAGAAAAGTATGTTTTTCTCTCGGTTGCAATCAGTTCAGTTCACGCCCGCCTTCGCTTTAGTTAAGTTCGCTTTTAAGTCCGCTTAGAGTGTCAGAGACCTCTAGATTCGCTTTAGTTGTTAGAATTTGTTAATTGTTTATTAGTAATTACATTCGCTTTAGTTTATATTTGTCATTCATATTTTTATTCGTTTTTTTCTTTGTATATTTCTGTAATTTGGTTTCTGTGTTATTATTTAATAAAAGATTAAATTAATAATTGTTGATCACTACTTGTACGCACGCTCCCTAAAGTTTATGAATATATGCAAACCGCTCAAAGTGTTACAATGGCGCAGTCGATTAAATAATTAATTGGGTTAGTAGTGATCAACCATAAACGCAAATTTCGAAAAAAAAAAAAAAAAACGCGAGTGAAGTGTATTACGCGACAATATAGTGAAATGTATTACGCGACAATATATGGTGCTACCGCCGATAGTGTTCGTGGGTCATCCATATACACAAATGAGAATGTGTCGATTTCGGTATTACCGTGGTACGCAAATACCGCATATAAACCGGCTACAGCGACAAATATAAACTTTACGGCTTTATTAGACGCTGAGACTACGTATCTCAATTCCGTATCTGTGTATGAAGAAACTGCCGTAATGTCCAGCCTCATCGTCAGCGAAAACGCTAAAACCGCCAGCGAAAACGCTAAAACCGCCGTCGTATCCAACGACACCGCCAGCGAGAACGCTAAAACCGCTATCGTACTCTGCAGTACCGCAAACGAAAACGCAAAAACCGCCGTCGTATCCAACGACATCGCCAGCAGAGATATCAAACCCGCCGCCGTATCCAACGCTACCGCCAGCGAACTCGCTGAAACCGCCGTCGTATTCAACGACATCGTCAGCCGAGATGCTGAACCCGCCATCGTGTCCCGCAGCACCGCCAGCAAAGACACCGAATTCGCCACCGTATCCAGCGGTATCGCCAGCAGACGCGCTACCGCCAGCAAACACGCAGATACCGTCGCTGTTAGTATACAATTTGTAGATTTGTGTTTGTTTTTCAAAATTTTCATGATTATCGCAGAGATTTTTCGCAACGTAAGTTATATTGTTGGAAGTTTAGCAAAAATGTTAGAAATTATAGCTATTTGTGTAAATAATGCTGACATTTTCACCGGCAAATTCAACGAGAATAAACGTAAATTATTCAAAAAGAAAAAGTTTCGCTACGTTCGAGTAAAATATTTACGGTGCCTACATGTGCGTTTACGCAATTAGTTAGATTTTAAGAAAAAAACATTGGATTCGCCCGCCGTTGCTGACACCCAGCTATGAAATCAGAAATAAGTGCATAGTTTGGTGATTGATGATTTAGTTCAGTTGTGTGCTCGCAAGTGTCATCAGATAAATAAAGTTTAGTTTGCATAGATAGAGACATTTAAGTAAAATTTGGTTATAATTATATCTATTTATTTGATATAATTATATTTAAATGGAGGGCGATGTAACAAGACAGTTCTGGGCCATGTGGTTATTGTGATCTTTATTTCTAAAAACTAAGTAATTTTGTATCTGTTAAAATTGACCTAGTGACAGATTTATGTATTAGGGTTCACGGCAAGCCACTTGGCCACTTCAAGATATTTCTTTGAAATATTTTGAAGTATTTTAGATTTTTGTTGTTATTTGAAAAGTTAAAATTTTAGTTTTTTTGAGAAAAGTATGTTTTTCTCTCGGTTGCAATCAGTTCAGTTCACGCCCGCCTTCGCTTTAGTTAAGTTCGCTTTTAAGTCCGCTTAGAGTGTCAGAGACCTCTAGATTCGCTTTAGTTGTTAGAATTTGTTAATTGTTTATTAGTAATTACATTCGCTTTAGTTTATATTTGTCATTCATATTTTTATTCGTTTTTTTCTTTGTATATTTCTGTAATTTGGTTTCTGTGTTATTATTTAATAAAAGATTAAATTAATAATTGTTGATCACTACTTGTACGCACGCTCCCTAAAGTTTATGAATATATGCAAACCGCTCAAAGTGTTACAGTTACTACATCGGACAAAGGTAATATAACAGCTATAATGAATAAACAGGATTATAATGATTATGTCAATGAATTATTGTCAAATACTGGTTGTTATAAATTATTAGAAACGGATCCCACAAGAACCATTCAATTAAAAGCTAATAAGTATATAGATAAACTTGTTAATTTACAACTTATCTTGGACAATCAAGCTAAGGATTTAAAAATACACAACTCGGTGCCAGCTTCTTTATACTGTCTTCCTAAGCTACATAAAATGGTTGACCAAAATTCTAATTTAAAAATGAGACCTATAGTTAGTTGCATAAACACTCCAAATAGCAACATTGCATTGTTTATTAAAAACATTCTAACAAAATCTTATAATAAGAACAATGATTATTACATCAGGGATTCTTTTGATTTTGTTGATTTCCTACAAAATAAACAGTTACCAGATGACTTTATATTCGTTAGTTTTGATGTAGAAAATTTATTTGATAACATATCATTGTCATTGATACATAAAGTATTGGAACATTATTGGATTCATATACGGTTGTTTACTGATATATCTTATGTTTATTGAACTAGTTGATTTTGTTTTTAATACTAATGTTATTACTTATAATAACAAATTATATATGCAAACTTTTGGAGCTCCCATTTGTGGAACAACTAGTCCTATTTTTGCTCAATTGGTTATGGATTTTTTATTGGACAAGTGTCTACCAAAATTTAAAAATAAATCATTTTTTATTAAAAAATATGTGGACGATATTATATGTTCCATTAAAAAAGAAGATATATTAGATTCAATAAATGTGTTAAACAATTTTAAAGAACATTTAAATTTCACTTATGAAGAAGAAACGAACAATGCAATACCTTTTTTTGATGTATTACTTAAACGTAGCACTAATAATTGTATTAAAACTTCCTGGTATATTAAACCAATTGCGTGGTCCCGTTATATTCATTACGATTCTTATCATCAAATCCATACTAAAATTAACACAATATTAGGATTAAAAAATAAGGCTTTACGTTTATCACATGATGATTTTAAAGAAGATAATCTTCAAAAATTATTCAATATTATGATCAATAATGGTTATCCTATGAAACTTCTTCGTAAGCTGATTTGGACAGTATCTTATGATAACACTATTTCCAATCAAGTTACATCTGGCATTGTTGAGTCACGAATATCTAATGTTAAGATTTTTGTTTTGCCTAATATATCTAATATAACCAATAATTTGATAAACACTTTGAAGTCTGATAATATGAAAATTATTAAGAAAAACATTGTTCCTCTAAGATCTATTTTTACCAAATTAAAAGACAATATTCCGTTACACAGAAAATCAAATGTTATATATAATATTCCATGTAACGATTGTGAAGCTGTATATATTGGTAATAATAAACGTTGGCTACAAGATCGCATCACACAACATAAGTCTGATTGTCGTTTAAAACCGAATGCAACAGCTTTGTCAATACATGCACATAATAATGATCATAAATCTGATTTTAGAAATGTTTCTGTTTTGTGCACTGAATCTAATGATTTGAAAAGATCATTATTAGAAATGATTTATATAAAAAACAAAGCAAGTGTATAAACAAGCGTTCTGACATACATAATTTAAGTATAATATATGATTACTTAATTTCAATAAATAATATAATACCAACGGGTATTACCTAAAAGTTTAAACTTATACATTGGTTTTTTCATCTTTATGTTTATATTTTGATGTTGGGTTGTATCCAAGGCATATCTGTTTATATTTACTTTTAACAACTTATTATGTTACCATAGCATTTTAATGTTTCTTTGTACTTGTCATATTTATGTCAAGTATTTATTTTTATAATTTTAACTCTGCCATTTGCCTGATGAAGGAAATAAAATTTTTCCGAAAGCTTGCACTTTGAATTGATGTTTTTATTTTTGACTGAAAATCCCACGAAACTAATAATATATATATATATATATATATATATATATATATATATATATATATATATATATAAATATTAAATAAATTTTATTTTAACATATTAAACGCAAAATTAATAACTAAATTGGTAATATTGACCACTTAAACTGAAAGTTTTGCAGAAAAACGAATTGTTTCTAGACCTCAACAATGTCTCAATCGGTATGAATTACAACTTTGAAAACACATAATATTTATAGTACATGTTGACACAAATAAAAATAGGTTATAAAATTGACCTTTTAAAAATTATCAAAATTTGCAGAAATAAATTTTGCCAGATAATGAAAATTTTGGATAAAATAAATTTTGTTTTATAATATTAACCTTAAACTTGACCCCCCTTAAGATAATGTAAATTTTAAATTTTGGTTAAATTTTTGATAAAAAAATGACCAAAATTTACAAAATTGAGTAAAATAAATTTTTGATTTATAATATTAACCCTTAACCCTTTAAAGATAGTCAAAAAATTTCAAATGTATAAGCAAATTTTTGATAAAAAGGTCATAACATTAACCTGTTAGCGATAATCAAAAATTCGTAAATAAACACATTTTTTGAAATGATATGCGTATGTTATTTGATAAAAACGTAATATATACATATATATATATAGAGAGAGAGAGAGAGAGAGAAAGAGAGAGTATTTTTCCATTTAGTTAATCTATTCGATGGCACCCAAACATTATTTCACCATTAAATTTATACCAAGAACTCTCACATATCGAATTACACGACGGACAATCTCTACCCTTTCCATTATCGTATGAAACTAGTAATAAATATTTTAAATATAGTAAAATTGACGTTGTTTACGTAAACCAAATTATAATATTTGCAATTCAATTTCCACTCGTAGACGAATTACACTATAACCTATACGAATTATTACCCTTGCCAATCTCACACAATACCTCAGATACATACTCCTTTATTAAACCTTCATCACCATACCTTGAGATGAGCACAACAAAAGTGTATTATGCACAACTCACAGATCTCAATAATTGTGCAAAAATATCGTCGTTTGACCTTATTTGTCATCAAACGCAAATAACGAGAATCACAGAAAAGTCCACATGCGAAACACTACTTCTGAACTCTGTACTGCGAAACATTCCATCAAATTGTGAAACAAAAACAATACAAGCTAATTTAGAAATCTGGCATCCCCTACTCGACAACAAATGAATATTCATCGTTTCAAATCCACAACAACTCACCGTTTCTTGCCCAGCATCACCAATCGAGGACGTGCAAATTAAGTCAACTGGCATCTTATCATTAGGACGTAATTGCAACGTTTATTCCGAATCCTACGTTATAACATCTACGAATGAAGAGTACAAAAACAAAACACACAAAATCCCAGAATACAACATCGCTCAAGACAATTGCTGTATCACTAACGTACCTAATCTCCTTATCTCACCAATTCAATTAAAACCAATAAAAATCGCAAACTTCAAGACCGATAAACTCAAATTTACGAAACATTCACTGAATCAACTCGAAGCTGAAATCGATGACCAACTGTCCAATAACAAGTCAACGGCAACTTCTCATTGGTTTTCGACAATTACAACTACAATCACATCAACAATAATTATTTTCATTGCCTACAGATTGTTAAAATATTGTAGTTTAATCAATTTAATCAAAAATTATTTGTGTTGTAGATACAAGTGTAAATCTGATAATTGCTGCTTAAAAATATTTAATACAAACATAAACACCCCTGTACCAGTTACCAGGATGCAACTAGCCCAAATCATCGAAGCAGAAGAAAATCGTTCACTAGAAGACTCTGAAGACAAACTGATAGCAACTCGAGCCAGTACAGCCCTGCTTTCTCCGATAAGAAGATCTACCTCTCGTGAGGCATATTATATTGCCATATATATGTTCGTATCTCATTGTTTATATATTACTAATTATTCAAATTAATTGAAACTTATCATACGTTAACTATATCTAACGATTTTAATCATTTTATTCTACTATATATATATTTTAATTTTAATTATTACTTATCACTCAAATTACTTGAACTTATCATATGTTAATTATGTCTTACACATTTTAAGCATTTTATTCTACTATATATATATATCTTAATTTTAAATGTTACAAGTTATTCTAATTAGATAAAGTTAATCATACTTTAATTCTATATTATGCATATTAATTACTTTGTTCTAATATAAACTTATATCTTAATTTTAAATATCTTATGTTATTCTAATTACATTCTTGTTAACTTTTATATACATTGTAATCATTGTAACTATATTGAATTTATTCAGTACCTTCATAAATGTTTTAAGGAGGGAGGTGTTAGATACTCATTGTAGTCTCGCGAGAATAATTATTAAGTTATTGCCCTTTCCGCTTTAACGAAATATTCAAAATAAGTTAATAAATTAAATAAGAAGGATCAAAACAAATTAATAAATTAATTTGTTCAATGGACGCATTCATTCCGTCCAGCTGCAATTAAAAACGAATCTAACGCCTTACTCTTTCTTATCATAAACTAATTATGACACTGTTCCCCGCGCGGGCTATCAAAATTGTTGTATATAAAAGATAGCTTGGCCGAACAGCATGACTTCTTCGACATCATACACACTTCACATTGACACTTCATATAATAATATTAATAAACTTCGACTGATCACACTACACTTAACTATACTTCGAACTTATAATAGATTCAGTCTTTACTCACATCAAATCAAATATCTCAACCTAACTCGATCAGTTCTATAAAGTTGTGTAAATAAATTATTACTATAGAATCTGTACGACTTATTATTTACCAACCACCTGGTACACGACAATAGTCAAAAAATTTCAGATGTGTAAGAAAATTTTTGATAAAAAAGTCATAACATTAACCTGTTAGCGATAATCAAAATTTCGTAGGTAAACACATTTGTTGAAATAACATGCGTATGTTATTTGATAAAAGCGTGTTATATATATATATATATATATATATATATATATATATATATATATATAGAGAGAGAGAGAGAGAGAGAGAGAGAGAGAGAGAAAGAGAGTATTTTTCCATTTAGTTATTGGCTGTGAAGATACACTTCATTCACATCTCAGCAAACAACAGGCTGAACGTTTTTAAAATTTCTATCGAAAATTCTTCAATATGTTCATCTTTTTGTTTCAGAATTAACGCTTTTGTAATATTGTTAAAAATTAATAGTGTATGTTAACAAATAAATTATGTGTATTCGATGGCGCCTAGAGAAAACACTAACTATAGTTATTTTATGAATAAAAGACATCAAACACAGATCAATTGAATTATAAAAGTTATAGCTGGTAAGAATTTAATTTTTATTTCTTGATGATGAAAAGAGTTTGTGCCACACCCTTTTGGGTACATGGCGTGATTGTGTATGTATGTATATGTACATGATAGTAACTTTAAGTTCCCTTTTATTTTATACATATGCAGAAGTTCATCGTAATTCTCTTATACAGAAAATTCTTGTTATCCACCTTGGAGGACGAAAAATTCGTGTAGTAGAAATTGATTATATTAATTCGCTTTCCGAACCGCTAACTGACAGCCAAGTCTCCTTCCTACATAGTGACATATACGTTTTTTCCGGTGACTGAATATAACAACGGCGTCTTCGTCAGATTTACACAGGTTTGTAAACAGTGTGAATTTAAACGTGTGAGCGTCTTAAATAATACAAATGATTTTTTATTTTCTACCCACTATAAACTAAATCAAAATTATAATCATGTAAAATATCTAAAAAATAATATTAGAAAATTAGGGAGAATTCATCGAATTTCCCATATAGCTGATTTATTAAGTAATAAACTAATTACTATTGTGGGAAATGTGAAAAACCTCTATTTTTAGTTTATTTCTATTCTCAACTAGATCAACATCACAATTTTTTCACACACAACAGCAAAAATACCAATTTTTTTTTTTTGCAGAAAGCCTAAGCAAGCAAGAAGGGGATACCACACACACGCAAACTCACACAAAAAAATACCAGTATTTTTCGCAAAAAACCTAAGGGAGTACAAGTCCATTTTTCGATTCTTTTTTTCTTCAAATTCGTTTCTTAATTAAGGTACTTATATATATTTTGATATGGGTATTTTAAAACATAAGCGTTTTAATAATTAGTATTTGCTAGATATGATATACCGAAAAATATTCTTTTTGCTGATAGGATGTTTATGAGAGATATTGTTATAATTTTAAAATTTTGTTCAAGTTTAAATGTATCAGCTTGTGTTTCTGGGGGTTTTGCAGCATATTTTTTAAATAGAACAAAGGAGTTTGATGATATTAACATATACGTTTCTAACGAAATTTTGCAAGATGCCATAATAAAATATAACATTTTTGAAACATTTATAAAACATGGTATTTCAAGTGGTAAATTTAAAACAAATTTAGATAGAAATTATTATCTTACATCATTTGATGGTAAACTTAACATTATAAAAATATATAATTATAGTTTTACTAGTTGTCTTCGTGACACCAATTGGAACATACAAATAATTACAGTTAGATCTGATTTTTTTTCTACTGAAAATTTTGCTTTCAATATTATTAACTCCTTTGATTTAGATATTTGTAAGTCAGCATTTTATATAGATAGAAATATTTTTACTTGATACAAAATTACAAAATTTCCAATGTCGAAAATGTTCGTAAAGTTAGAGTAGATAAATATAAATGTAGAATGATTAATAGTAAAATTATTTACAATTGTAATAATTTATTATTTTTATCTTACAAAAAATTAATAGAATCAAATAAATAATTAGTTTTTAAAAATATTGTCTCTCAAAATGGAAAACTCAAATAAGCGTTATGCAACGCATTCAAAAGAAGATAAAACAAAATTCCACCCGCAGTCTTTACAATAAATGTCGATGAATAAAATTATTAGCAAAGTACGATATTATCATGATATTAATAAGATTAAACTACCAACATTAATAAAAAATGATTCAAAAGTAGCTTGGAAAAATACATACATACATACAAATTTGAATCTAGCGAAAACTTTCCTGCTAATACAGCTGCGCATTGCCTTATCTTACATGATCGTATCGTCGAATATAACCCAATATCTGGAAACGTAAATACACTAGTTTAAAACAAGACTTTAAGCAAGATGGAGTTATTGTCGAAATTCAAGGTTTCCAGGCAGTGAACCACGTTATGATACCCAAAGAAATTGCTGTGTTGACAAGAGACGGTGGTAAAATACAACACTTTTTAATAAAGCCACCGTTTCCATGGGCTGACTTACCACAACAAAATAAGAAATCTGCTATATGGCAAGAAAAAAATCATCATGGACTGCGATGGAACGATGGACACATTGATTATCAAGACATGAACAATATTTTACGAAAAATACTTGAAATGTCGAACAAAATATATGTGAAAGGAGCCATTAAAAAAGACTTTTTATCATGGTATGATTTACCAAACTGTGAAATAATAAATTTAGAAACACTTGATGAATGTAAATCTTTTAAAAATTGTTTAAATATTCGTCGATGTTTCGAACATGCTGAACCATTTGTATGTGCAATAAGTAATGTTTATAAAATTAAAAAAATGTTAGATGATGATAATGACATGTATGATTATATTATATAAATAAAAAACGTTTTTGTGAAACACTTGTTTTATTTTTTTATTTTATTTCATTTTATTTTATTATATTTTATACATCTTTACATCTTTAAAAACGGACAAGATGGTGACCAACGATTGTGTTCAGATATTTCCGTCTCACCTTCTTCAAAATTACAGATTTTTATTTTGCAAAATGTACAGCAAACTGTATCACCGGTATTTGTAAAGTAAAATCCTGCTTTGGCCAATTCTTCTTTGTCGATGTACTCTTTCGGCCAGTTTTTGAACGTTTCTAGCCTCGCTTCTTCATCTATTAGATTTTCTATATTTTCTTTATTACATATAGGACAATTTGCGATAAGCAAACGGTCATATGGTGAGTCGCATACCGTTCTTCTAGTATCAGGATGTTTTGTACAAGGTTCGTACTTTTTAAACTCTTCTTCTTGTTTCCATTCTTCGGGTAATTTATGCCAAGCAAAAATTATTTCTTCTCCTCGACTTAATACAAAGTCTTTTGGTAATTTCTTAATATCTTTATTTGTTAATTCAGCTAATGCATTGAAGTATCTCGTTTTCTTTAAATCGAAGTATTTTTTTAAATATTTTAAAGTTTTCGGATCACTATTTAACACATGCTCGAGGTCTGACATGATAAGTTAGATTAGCAAAACATAGTCACATTTTGTATATTTAACATGTATGGAACAAAATGATTAGTTTAAAAGGATATGAGTCATGGATTGTTTTAAATAAAAAAATGCCAACGTTGCGTTTTCGCAACACTCTTATTTTGATTTTTTTTTTGGGGTACTTAAAAAAACAAAATCAATTATTTATTTAAGTTGTATATTTCTTGAAGGTTCAAACTACATTGTAAACTTAAAACAAAGTGTAGGTAATTGTTTATGTCATGTATATAAAATTTTGAATTTTATTAAAATCGGTAATATTTTTATACATTATAAATTATTTTATATT
This sequence comes from Clivina fossor, assembly GCA_963966155.1. Lineage (NCBI taxonomy): Eukaryota > Metazoa > Arthropoda > Insecta > Coleoptera > Carabidae > Clivina > Clivina fossor. The sequence continues at coordinate 2,734,831 of OZ014554.1, read as the reverse complement.
TAATAACTGTGTTTTTATATCTTTACAATTTGTACAAACATTTGACACTAAATGTTAATACTTATGATTACTAAAATAGTCACGTAAAAATTATCACGGTGTACTGAGATATACAAGTATAAACTTGAGTGTTGCGTTTTCGCAACATTGGCCATTAGCAGTGTTGAACGCATGAAGTTGTACCATGTGCACGTATTCATATGCTCGCGTGTGTTGAGGTATTTATTGTGATATTCTCAAAATATAATAAAGTGTTTTGTGTAAATATAGTCTAAATAATATATTTGCAACATTATTATATAAGAAAGGTATGTACAGATTTTCGATTGATGCACATATAATAATAATTTGTCAATTTTTACCTAAAGATGGATTACAATTTGAAGACACCGCTTACGGACGCAGAATTATTGGCTATTTTGGTAGAAGATTTTGACTTAGAAGATAGTAATCTTATTGACGCAGTATATATTCCACCTCAGACCGACGAAGTAACTGACGAGGAAGACCTTGATGATAATGTAATGATTTCTGAAAACGTATCAAAAGATATAGCAGGTACGTTTGAAATTCATTTGCATTGTTCCAATGACAAAGAGTCAGTTGCAGAAGAGCCTACGGAAAAATCAACATCCAAGAAAAAGATAAAACTTGAAACTAATTGGGTAAAAGAAGAACCAATTTATACTAAGTTACCTAAGATTACTGAACTAAATTTAATAAAAGACATAAAACGGGATCTAGATGGATTGTCGCCTTTGCAAATATTTTACAAATTTTTTGACCAGGAAATATTATCAGACATTGTAAATTTCTCCATAAAATATGCATGCGACAACATTCGCCATGATTTCAAATTTACCACTAATCAATTGAAGACTTTTATTGGAATACTTATTTTTTCTGGATACCACACCTTACCACAAGTCAGTATGTATTGGTCTAAAGATGAAGATAAGGGAATTGATTTAGTGAGAAAAGCAATGTCGAGAAATGAATTTCGTTCAATAAAACGCAACATACATTTGTCTGATAATAAAAATTTGGATAAAACTGATAAGTTTGCCAAACTTCGACCACTAGTAGATGCGCTCAACAAGAAGTTTTTACAGTTTGGCATATTTTCTACTAACTTGTCAATTGATGAAGAGATGGTGCCATACTTTGGAAGACATTGTGCGAAGATGTTCATTAAAGGGAAACCGATGCGCTTCGGTTTTAAATTGTGGTGCATGTGTTCATCAGCAGGATATTTATATCAGTTCCAAATATATGGTGGCGCTATCAAGAATCAGATAAACAAAGAACTAGGCTTAGGAGCAAATGTTGTATTGAGTTTACTTTCCCATGTTGATAGACCAGCCGAGCATCAAGTGTATTTTGATAACTTTTTTTCCTCACATGAATTGTTAGCTATACTTGCAAGTAAAAGATATTTTGCACTGGGAACTGTACGAGACAACAGAATTGCAAAATGTCCTGTGCAGTCCCAAAAAATATTATCTAAAAAAGAACGTGGCGCATACGATTCAATGTTCGACACAAAATCGGAAATCAGTGTAATTCGATGGAATGACAATTCAGTTGTCACAGTAATTACCAACTTCGGTAAAACGCTACCTCTGAAAAATACCATGCGTTTCAGCAGAAAGGAAAAAAAAGAAATTATTATTTCACAACCCGATGCTATTGCTAAATACAATACTCACATGGGCGAAGTAGACCTACTCGATAATGGCATCGCCAATTATAGAATCAGAATCAGAGGAAAAAAATGGTGGTGGCCGCTGTTTATCAACATGATTGATTCATGGAAAATTTACAATATTGCAAATGAAAAGCAAATGTCTCAACTTGATTTTCGTTCTTACCTAGTCATAGCCCTGCTAAAATCTGAAACTCATCATAACGTCAACCTCGGAAATCTATCACGAGCAAGTTTGCCACAAGAAGTACAATACGAAAGTCAAGGACACGTTATTGAAAAACATCCAGAAAATGCAAGAAGACGATGTCGAGAATGCAGGAGCACGACAGTATTTATATGAAACAAATGTAAGGTGCATTTACATACCAAATGCTTCAAAACATTTCATACTCAATAAATTTATATATGGATAATAATTACTACCCAAGAGGCCAACGTTGCGAAAACGCAACCCCTTTTTATTTAAATATGGGTAATAACAAAAAAAATTTAAACACATTTTTGTAATGTTGTTTGTATATATAAATAAATACTATAAAAAGTTTTTCTCTTTTATTCTTAATTTTTACCTTGGCCGTTAATGGAATTGTTTCTTAAGCTCGACAATGTCTAAAGAAGTATGAACTAAAACTTTGAAAACACATAGTATATATAGTATACGATAACGGATGTAGATAAAAAAAGTTATAAATTTAACTTTTTTTAAAATTATGCAAGATAATGGAAATTTTGGTTAAAATAACCTTAAATTTAACCCCTTAAGATAATGTAAAATTTCGCAATTTTTTGATAAAAAATTGTGCAATTTACATTTTTGATTATTAACCCCTTTAACCTTTTAAAGATAGTCAAAATTTTGACGTGTAAGAAAATTTTTGATAAAAAGGTCAGCGATAATGAAAAATTTGTAGGTAATCAAATTTTTTGAAATAACACGTGTATGTTATTTGATAAAACGTAATATATATATATATAGAGAGTAGTTTACCATTTAGTTAATCTATTCGATGGCACCTAGAGAAAACGCTCAATATAGTTATTTCATGAATAACCGGCATCAAACCCAAATCAATCGAATAATAAAAGTTATAGCTGGTAAGAATTTTTTAATTTTTTTATTTTTGATTGTAACTTTAAGTTTCTTTTTTATACGTATGCAGAGGTTTATCGTATTTCGCTCATAAGGAAAATTCACGTTATTCACCTTGAAGGAGGAAAAGTTCGTCTAATAGAAAGTAGTAGTAATTCTATTAATTCGCTTTCCGAACCACCACCTGACAGCCAAATCTAATGGAGCCCTCTCCTACAAAGTGACATTTTCGTTTTTTCTGGTGACAAAATATACGTAATAACGGTGTCTTCGTGAATTTTAAACAGGTTTGTCAAAAGTGTATATTTAAACGTGTAAGCCGCCTAAATAATACAAATGAGATTTTATTCTCTGCACGCTTGGAACTAAGTGAAAACGATAATTATGTAAAATATTTGATAAATAATATTAGGAAATTTGAGAGAATTTATATAATTTCCCATTTAACAGATTTAATCTGTAATCAAAAATATTATAAATAAATAATTATAAAATATATGTTTACTTGTTTCATTTATCAACCAGGTCAGCAAAGTTCAATCTTAATCTTTTATCGCAGTATTACTTGTAAATAAATATATAATATTTAGTACATATTTGCTCGTTGCAAATTATAATATAGCAATGGATATTCAAATAGAAAACTATTGCTATTGTATTTTTATTGATGCGTATAAAGTTAAAATTGTTTTACACAATTTGTTAGAAATAGATATACATTTTTTGTGTCGTGATTGTAAAACGCTATTACAAGACATAGTAAATATCAATAGCGAATTACATTGTTATGTTTTACATGAAGCTATAATGTGTCCTGCAAATTGTGATAAGTTTTTGTGCTCGTTTTGTGGAACAGAACTATTCATGATACTAACATGTGAGGCTCATGATATATGAAAAAAATGTAAGTAGCCATTTTGTTTCGACTACGTCACTAAAAATCTATCATAAAAGAGTTGAAAAAAATTTAATAAAGGCACCGCGAATTTTCCCACGGCCCGCAACATTTTCCCACGCTCCGCAAAATTTTCCCACGCTCAACAGTCGCCTACGTCACTAAAATCCATCATAAAGGGGTTGAACAAAATTTAATAAAGACACAGTTAGGGGTTGAAAAAGACGAGGCAAAAAGGTTAAAAAAATTGCGAAAATGGTGCTCCGGATGGCGTAAAAATCTATCATAAAAGAGTTAAACTTTACCAAGCTCAACAACCGCCTAAAAATCCATCATAAAGGGGTTGAACAAAATTTAATAAAGACACATTTACGGGTTGAAAAAGACGAGGCAAAAAAGTTAAAAAAAAAATTTTTTTCGCGAAAATGGTGCTTCGGATGGCGCGCGCCATCGATGTCTTTAGATGTGGATGAACAGTGTTCATCGTGAGGGAGTCCCTGTACGTTTTTAAAAAATGTTCATCTTTTTGTTTCAGAATTAACGCTTTTGTATTATTTGTTAAAAATTAATAGTGTATGTTAACAAATAAATTTTTTTTTTAATACGATAAACACAGTAGTGCAGAATATAGAGTAGGATAAAAGGTAAAAGTTTATAATACAGAACAACGACACATAAGCTATTATAGCTATATAGCTATTCGAGCTTATCCATTTGAATTATCAACATTTGGTAGAAAACAAAAACAGTTTGCTTATGAAGCAGCTGATGAGCCAATTTTAAATCACAAAAAATCATTTCGTGTAGATTATTGTAATGGAATAATTAATTGATCTGGCATTTACTTCTTTGAAAATCATTCAAACGATTTTGGATTTCTACATAATATTACTCAATTAAAAGATAAGTCTGAAGAAGACATTCTGAAGAAATGTAAAAATTTGGAAAAAATATTAACCGACGGAGATTCTGGCATTTACTTCTTTGAAAATCATTCAAACGATTTTGGATTTCTACATAATATTACTCAATTAAAAGATAAGTCTGAAGAAGACATTCTGAAGAAATATAAAAATTTGGAAAAAATATTAACCGACGGAGATTCAAAAGATGTCGACGGCGAAGAGTTGTTCAACGAAATTAAATCAATAATGTATGTTGTTCCTGATGAAGGAACTTCAATAGATGTATTAAATTTTATTTTTACAAATAGATTGGAAGAAATTTATCCAAATATTGCAGTTGGACTCAGAATATTATTAACAATGCCGCTCACTGTAGCGAGTGCAAAGCGCAGCTTCTCCGAGCTTAAAATAATAAAAAATTGTCTAAGGTCGTCAATTTCACAAGATCGTTTAAATGGATTAGCTTTCATTTCAATTTAAAAAAACATTATTAAAACAGTTGACACACAATCCATTATTGAACATTTTGCTTCAATTAAAGCAAGAAAAATTAAATTTGATGTCATTGGAACAACGGCGATATACATATATGCGTTTACAATTTTCCCAAATCATCAAGTGCCCCTGTTTTTGCTTTTTGCAAGCCAAATGACAAAGGGCAAGTACATGCCCGATTACATTTTTTCCTAATAATTACGTATGCAGTAAAAAAGTTCGTTCTCTTGAAACTTTTCAACACGCAACCGATGTCGGCAAGCGTTGTAGCGGACAACACCAGGTAAGGAAAATTACATTTTGACTGATATATCTCGTTCATTTCGTCATTTTGCGTGGTACATCATAACTGAACCAGTACTTTTTGACCACCGCGTCAATATAAAATTTTCTTGTCAATCTCGCACATGGTCACGCAAATCCTAGCGCCGGCCCTGCATGTGAGGATCACGACATATAAATGTAAGTATTGAAAAAGCCGTTATATATTTGTTTTAGTTTTGTATAATTCATATTATTACCAGCTTACTCAGCAAAAAAAAGCCATTCATTAGCGGATGCTAACGGTGTACAAATACACAATTAGGGGTTGTAAAACAAAAGTCAAATTTTTTTTGAAATACGATAAACACAGTAGTGCAGAATATAGAGTAAGATAAAAGGTAAAAGTTTATAATACAGAACAACGACACATAAGCTATTATAGCTATATAGTTATTCGAGCTTATCCATTTGAATTATCAACATTTGGTATATATTGTCCAAATATAAATATTTTGAAACAATTACGAAATTTATTAAATAAATTGGAAAATAAAAATTAAAATTATTTTTTTAGTTTTTTTACTATGGCCACCAATCCAAGTATGAATTTAGATGAGGCAGTCTCATGTATGAGGGATTATCTTTCGAACATGAGGCGTAATGTTTTTACAGCCGTCATGTTAAATTCTGACCCAATCTTCAAACTCATGGTTCGAGACAGTACCATGCGAGTATTGGAAGATTTGGGGAAGGGTTGTGAGATCTGTGATTCGTATAAAAAAAAGGAGATTGACATAAAGGAATTAATCAAACAATTCAAGGAGAGAACTGACGCACGAATTTTCTTAGAATCGTTAGAACCATTTCTACCTGAAGAATTAAAAGAGTCCGTGCGTAACATTGCGTAATATTTTTATATTTTGCGTAATATTTTGCAGTAGTTTTTTAGTAGTTTTTTAATATAGAAAATTAAAAATTGAAGACCTTGCTGCAATAAGGAGTCAGCTCCAATTTCCAGCGAAAATGAGTTAGATACGTGGTTTGATAGGCTAAAAAGGGCTTCATCTATTGGTGCAAGAACGAGGTAACAGCCACAATAAATAGCTGTGTGGCTATAGGATTGAATTTAAAAAAAAATATTAGTTGAAAAACTATGTTTTTTTTATTTGTACACATTATTGTATTTTTTTGAGTTATTCCACATTTATAATGTAAATGTATGTAAAAATATTGGTGCTGTATACATTTATTAATTAATAAAAAATTGGAAAAGCTGTAAAGTGTGTGTGTGATTCTTTTTCAAATGATAAAAATAAAATCACAGATTGATTTCTAAATTTAAAGAAACTAATTTAAAGGTTTTCTTAGCTGTGTTAGAGAATTATCTTCCACATGATTTAAAAGAATCAGTTAATATTAGCACAAATTTGTTTAATGTGTAAATATAATACGTAGCAAATTATAATAGCAATGGATATTCAAACAGAAAACAATTGTTATTGTGTTTTTTTATGCGTTGTTTTACATACTTCGGTAGAAATAAATATAAATTTCTTGTGTCGTGATTGTAAAATGCTTTTAGAAGATATAGTAAATATAAATAGTGAATTACATTAATATGATTTGCATGAAGCAACGATGGGTCCTGCAAATTGTAATAAGTTTTTGTGTTCGGTTTGTGGAACAGAACTATTGAAAATACTAACATGTGAGGATCACGACATATAAATCTAAGTATTGTATAAACCAATTATATAAAACAATTGTATTAATTAATTAATAATATAAACAATTATATAAACAATTGTATAAAACAATTCGTAATTAGATAAAACAAAAGCCATTCATTAGCGGATGCTAACGGTGTACAAATACACAATTAGGGGTTGTAAAACAAAAGTCAAAATTTTTTTTAACCCTTTCGTCCCGAACGGTACGTATATGTACCATCAACTTTTTAAAATACGTAAAAGTTCAATTTATCGTTTAATAGCAACGAGAAGTGTACCAGACCATATGTTTGGGGTTCAGGCACGCGCCTCATGTGTTAAAATGTGAGATTAGAGAAGTATGACAGCTCATGAAAGTGTTTTTTGAAGACTGAACCTATCGTAGTACAATTATTGTCGTATTATATTGTTAACTTTACTGTTTTTTGTGTGGTTTTGTGTGTAATACTTTCTACATACGTAGTCAACACTCAGGTATGTATCATTTGTTTATATTTTAGAAAATCTTTATAATATTTTGGAGTGGTACATCTATTTACCAGCCGGTATTTTGAACGGTACACATATGGACCATCAGGTATGTAATTTAACTTTTTTTACTTTAGCCCTAAGATGAGTCGACGACCTTTGTGTGACAAGGAGTTGCAAACTATCATCGATGAGCTTACAGACGATGATGATCCGTTTTCGTCTGGATCAAGCGACAACTATGAACCAAGTGATGATGACGATGACGAAGCAGATTCACCGAAAGCGACCACTTCAAGAGTTACGAAAACTATCATAGTTGAGAAAGAAACAGAGAGTTCTGAATCTGAATCAAGTGATTCTGAAGTACAACAAGAAGATGTTAGTCACAATAAAATAAATCGTATTCTCGATTGGACGATCCCCGACGATAAGTTTGAACCTATCAAAAATCTGCAACCTGAGAGAGCTTGTAAACTTAGTGAAGATATTACGAAGAAATTGAGTCCAATGCAACTGTTTCATAAGGTTTTTCCGTATTCGCTCTACATACAAATAGTCGACTGCACTAATCAGCGACTTGATATGTTGAATAAAGAAAAAAAGCGTAAAGAAAAGATGACAGATATAGGAGAAATTCAAAAATTATTTGGATGCATCTTTATAATGTCATACAATCATCTACCTGGCCTGAAACATTATTGGAGTCAAAAAGAGTCCATGGGAAATCGTACAATCGAAAAGGCAATTTCTCGAGATCGATTCATGCTCTTAGCTTCAAAACTTTATTTTTCTCCGCCAGACAAACCACCGGATGTGTCAAAAATTTATTACGTTGATGAATTGATATCATGTTTGAAATATACATACTCTAGATGCCGTCAAGATAGTCAGTACCAAAGTATCGACGAGTCCATGACAAAATTCAAAGGCCGCTCATCGCTCAAGCAGTATATGCCCCTAAAGCCAACTAAACGAGGAATAAAATTGTGGCTTCGTTGCGACGCTGATTCCGGTTATACTTATGATATCCAAGTATACTCCGGTAGAGAATCTCCTACGAGTACTTCTAGTAAGAATGGATCCTTGACACTTGGTGAACGGGTCGTCAAATCTCTTGCTTCAACAATCAAATCCAAAGATGTAGTACTGTGCTTCGACAGATTTTTTACAAGCGTAAATTTATTAGAGACGCTAAATTATGCTGCTTTAGGTACTTGCATGGCAAACCGCAAAAATGTACCTACTATTGGAGGTAAACTTCAACGTGGACAGTCTGCATTCAGATGTACTTCTACAGGATTGCTATGTGTGAAATGGCAAGATACTAAAGAAGTATTGCTAATGAGTAACTGCCACAACCCTAATTTGACCACAGTTACAAAAAGGACCAAAACTGGTGATCAGGAGACAATTGAGTGTCCAGAAGCTATTGCTTTTTATCGCAAGAAAATGGGAGGAGTTGATCGAGCCGATCAATTCATAGGCATGTATAACCACGACAGGAAATCTGCTAAATGGTGGAAAAAAGTGTTTTACACATGTCTAAGTATGTCAGCAGTAAATGCATGGATTTTGTACAATGATGTGAGACGGAAGAATGAACAAATTCCATATCTGTCATTCATGGTAACTCTTGCGGAAGAACTTATAACGCAAGGCATGGCAACTACCTCCATGCCTCTACCAAAAAGGGGCCTTCCTTCTAAGAAAAGAAGACTGTTTGGAGTAACACCTTTGCACCTTCCAGTAGAAGAACAAACCAGAAGAAGGTGTACAAGATGCACAACAGAAAAAATACAAAAAAGAACAAAAACTATTTGCCAAGAATGTAATGTGCCTTTGTGCAAAAATTGTTTCATGTTATAACATACAAAATAATAAATGAATAAGTCATACAAACAATATGTTTGAATTTCTAACTGCGCCATTTGAATCCTGATGGTACATCTTTGTACCACACTAAAACCCTGTTGGTAAACAGTTGTACCACATCCCCTCGCCCAACCCCCCAGCATATTTAATTTTTTTTTAGTTAAATAATATTAGGTGACACATAATTGTCCCAAATATTAATAATTTTTGTTTCAAAATCTATTTTTTATATTCAGGGACGAAAGGGTTAAATACGATAAACACAGTAGTGCAGAATAGAGAGTAGGATAAAAGGTAAAAGTTTATAATACAGAACAACGACACATAAGCTATTATAGCTATATAGTTATTCGAGCTTATCCATTTGAATTATCAACATTTGGTATATATTGTCCAAATATAAATATTTTGAAACAATTACGAAATTTATTAAATAAATTGGAAAATAAAAATTAAAATTATTTTTTCTAGTTTTTTGGAATAACCATGAATATGAATTTACATGAAGCGGTCTCTTGCATGAGAGACTATCTATAGGACATGCGCTGTAAAATTTATACAAAGGTTATGTTAAACCAAGACCCTCACTTCAAAATTATGTTCCGAGACATTGGACCATGCGGGTAATGGACGATTTGGGAAAGGGGTGCAAAATTTGCGATGCATTTAAAAAAAAGGAAATTGACATTGCAGAATTAATTAAACAATTTAAGGAGAGAACTGACGCACGTGTCATTTTAGAGTCACTGGAACCCTACCTGCCAGAAGATCTGAAAGAGTCCGTGCCTAACATTGCGTAATATTTTTATATATTGCGTAATATTTTGCAGTAGTTTTTTAATATTGAAAATTAAAAATTGTCAATTTATGTCAATTTATAGTAAAAAAAAAAAAAATATTGTGTATATTTTTAAATGTTTTTTTGTACTAGAGAAAAAAATGTCCTATTCAATCAATTATTTGATAAAACGTAATATATATAGAGAGTAGTTTAGCATTTACTTAATCTATTCGATGGCACCTAGAGAAAACGCTCAATATAGTTATTTCATGAATAACCGGCATCAAACCCAAATCAATCGAATAATAAAAGTTATAGCTGGTAAGAATTTTTTTACTTTTTTATTTTTGATTGTAACTTTAAGTTTCTTTTTTATACGTATGCAGAGGTTTATCGTATTTCGCTCATAAGGAAAATTCACGTTATTCACCTTGAAGGAGGAAAAGTTCGTCTAATAGAAAGTAGTAGTAATTCTATTAATTCGCTTTCCGAACCACCACCTGACAGCCAAATCTAATGGAGCCCTCTCCTACAAAGTGACATTTTCGTTTTTTCTGGTGACAAAATATACGTAATAACGGTGTCTTCGTGAATTTTAAACAGGTTTGTCAAAAGTGTATATTTAAACGTGTAAGCCGCCTAAATAATACAAATGAGATTTTATTCTCTGCACGCTCTCTGAACTAAGTGAAAACGATAATTATGTAAAATATTTGATAAATAATATTAGGAAATTTAAGAGAATTTATCCAATTTCCCATTTAACAGATTTAATGAGTGATAAGCTTTACTATTGTGGGAAATGTGAAAAACCTCTATTTTTAGTTTTCCAAAATTACTATTCTTAATTAATTATTTATTATTTATTTTTATTAATTATTAATTTTAGGTTTAAAAAATAAAAACATATTTAAGAAACAATTCGTTTTTTCTGTACAACTTCCAGTTTAGGTGACCATTATTTCCAATTTAGGTACGAATTAATTTATTAATTTATTAATAAATTTAAATATTTTTTAAAGTTAAAAAATTAATGTTTTTTTTATTATTATTAATAAAGATTTTATTTCTATTTTTCAGAAAATTATATTCTATCATCAGTTCTCTCTCTCTCTCTCTCTACTAGATCATCAATTTTTCACAGCCTAAGCAAGAAGTGCACACGCGTCCATTTTGATTCAACACACACACACTCACACAGCCTAAGCAAGCAAGAAAAGTATCACCAGCAGTCCATTTTTGATTCAACACACACAGCCTAACCAATCAGCAGTCCATTTTTGATACTTCGAATTTTTAATTAAGGTACTTATAATGAATATTTTAAAAGATAAGCGATTCCATAATTTAATATCTGTTGGATATGATATACCGAAAGAAAATATTCTTTTTGCTACTATTGTTAAAATTTTAGAAAGTTTTGCAAGTTTAAATGTACCAGCTTGTGTTTCTGGCGGTTTTGTAGCACATGTTTTGAAAAAACAAAGGAGTTTTTTGATATTAATATATATATATATATATATATATATATATATATATATATATATATATATATATATATATATTCTTGAAGGAGCTTTACCAGATGTTTACATTTTTGAGGCATTTAGAGAGCATGGTTTAAATAGTATAAATAGAGAGGAAAGATATGAACTTAAATTAAATAAAGTTGACGTTGATTTTGATGTACAAGTCATTTTAGTTAAATTAGATTTTTTTTCTATTGAAAGTTTTGCTTTCAATATTATAAACTCCTTTGATTTAGATATTTGTAAAGCAGCATTTTATATAGATAAAAAAAAATTATTTTTACTTGATTCAAAATTACAAAATTTTAACAATGTTTCTGAAATTAGACTAAATAAATATAAAAATAGAATGATTAATAGTAAAATTATTTACAACTGTAATAGTTTATTATTTTTATATTACAAAAAATTAGTAGAATTATAAAATTAGTTTTTTGAAAAAAAATATTTTCTATCAGAAAGGAAAACTCAAATAATCGTTTTGCAACGCATTCGAAAGAAGATAAAACAAAAAAATTCAACCCGCAATCATTACAAGAAATGTCTAGAAATAAAATTGTTAGCAAAGTACGATATTGCCATGATATTAATAAGATTAAATTACGAACAGTAATAAAAAATGATTTAAAAGCCGATTGGAAAAAAACCGTATTTTATTTATATTGTGATGAAAAAATTCCAGAGAATTTTGATTATGGTAATTTAGATTTGGATGAGTCACTTACAAAACTTGAATTTACAGTACTAATGAAAATGAATACAACTCAGATTCCAGATTTCGCAAATGAATATAACCATATTATTTCAAATTATATTTGTTATAAGAATAAAAGAGATTTATCGATACAAAAATTGTGGTGCATGTGTTTATCAGCAGGATATTTATATCAGTTCCAAATATATGGTGGCGCTATCAAGAATCAGATAAACAAAGAACTAGGCTTAGGAGTAAATGTTGTATTGAGTTTACTTTCCCATGTTGATAGACCAGCCGAGCATCAAGTGTATTTTGAAAATTTTTTTTCCTCACATGAATTGTTAGCTATACTTGCAAGTAAAGGATATTTTGCACTGGGAACTGTACGAGACAACAGAATTGCAAAATGTCCTGTGCATTCCCAAAAAATATTATCTAAAAAAGAACGTGGCGCATACGATTCAATGTTCGACACAAAATCGGAAATCAGTGTAATTCGATGGAATGACAATTCAGTTGTCACAGTAATTACCAACTTCGGTAACCGAAACGCTACCACTGAAAAATACCAAGCGTTTCAGCAGAAAGGAGAAAAAAGAAATTATTATTTCACAACCCGATGCTATTGCTAAATACAATACTCACATGGGCGGAGTAGACCTACTCGATAATGGCATCGCCAATTATAGAATCAGAATCAGAGGAAAAAAATGGTGGTGGCCGCTGTTTATCAACATGATTGATTCATGGAAAATTTACAATATTGCAAATGAAAAGCAAATGTCTCAACTTGATTTTCGTTCTTACCTAGTCATAGCCCTGCTAAAATCTGAAACTCATCATAACGTCAACCTCGGAAATCTATCACGAGCAAGTTTGCCACAAGAAGTACAATACGAAAGTCAAGGACACGTTATTGAAAAACATCCAGAAAATGCAAGAAGACAATTTCGAGAATGCAGGAGCACGACAGTATTTATATGCAACAAATGTAAGGTGCATTTACATACCAAATGCTTCAAAACATTTCATACTCAATAAATTTATATATGGATAATAATTACTACCCACGAGGCCAACGTTGCGAAAACGCAACCCCTTTTTATTTAAATATGGGTAATAACAAAAAAAATTTAAACACATTTTTGTAATGTTGTTTGTATACAGGGTGTAGCACGTGCCTGCCGAACATAGGACTTTAACATGTAAAATCATACTTTCGTAATTTCTTGCTCCCCTAATTATTTTACAAAAAAATGTTTCAAATAAAAGTTGTAGGGCATAGAATTCTGTATCTGAATCAGTAAATAAAATAATTTTTATGTACTTTGTAACGGCACAAATTAATTATTAAACTTTAAAAAATTACCTCCGAAATCGCAGTAGCCATGGAATCTAAACTCGAAATAAACATTCGTGTGACGGTTTATCTGTCAAATAATATTTCGCAGTATTGTTAATTGAATTGAGACAGTGATTTGAATAGTGTTAAATATTTTTCGGAAATGGACAATTACACAATTAGTGACAAAAACGAATTTTTAAAGTTTTATTATAGTGGTAATAGTGTAAGACAGGTACGAGATTTATTTGCGGGTTTATATCCTAATAGGCCTGTTCCGGCGTTGTCGACGATTCATAAAATTATTAGTAATCAAAATAAATATGGATCAGTATTCGCTCCATGCCAGAGTTGTATTAAAAAACAGTCCAATCTTGTACCAGAAGAGGAGATTGAAGAAGCTGAAGATAACGCCATCGAAATAAATGTACTAGCTGCGGTATCAAATAATCCGAGTACTAGTGTAAGAGAAATTGGTACTGCATTGGTTATACACTTCTCCACGGTCCAAAAAATATTAAAGAAACCCTGTATAAGTCTTATAAATTTTCCAAACATCAAGAAATTTTTGAAGAAGATAAATTTAACCGTATGGTATTTTGCGAAGCAATGGTGGAATTAATGAATGCAGACCAAAATTTAATTAATAATATTTGTTTTTCCGATGAATCTACATTTACCATAAATGGAGAGCCAAATGTTCAAAATTTTCGTAGCTGGTATCAAGAAAATAATCATTTAGTTTTAAATAATCACTCTCAATATCGTGCGAGCGTTAATGTTTGGGTTGGAATATTGGGACCTAATATTATAGGACCGTTTTTTATTGATGGAAGACTGAATGGCGTGAAATATTTGGAGTTACTCCAGAGCGAAGTTGGGCCTGCTATTGACAACATTGCAGGGGAAGATGCGGTTTGGTTTCAGCAGGACGGCTGCCCGGCTCATGGTACAAATGAAATTACAACATTTTTAAATGAGAACTTCCCAAATTGTTGGATTGGACGCGGTGGAACATTAAATTGGCCAGCTCGATCCCCGGATTTCTCCAAATGATTTCTTCCTATGGGGATATTTAAAGAATGAGATTTATAAAACTAGGCATCCAAATGTAGACTCTTTAAAACAAAAAATTACAGAAGTATGCAGGAAAATTACATGTCGGCAACTAGCAAATATGCGACGCAATTTTTATGATAGACTTGGATATTGTTCGGCAAATAATGGAGATTTATTTGAGCACTTACTGTGAAATAATTGTATTTTTTTCTAATAATTATTATTATCGATTAATTGTTATTGATAATATCAACTAAAAAAAGTCCTTTTCAAGACTACAAACATTTTTAGAAAACAATATGAATTTATTTATGAATTAAATCTTTATTTAGATATCGGCTGTGGTCACCCATTTCCGAATTCAATTAACAATAAAGTACAAAGTACATAAAAATTATTTTATTTACTGATTCAGATACAGAATTCTATGCCCTACAACTTTTATTTGAAACATTTTTTTGTAAAATAATTAGGGGAGCAAGAAATTACGAAAGTATGATTTTACATGTTAAAGTCCTATGTTCGGCAGGCACGTTCTACACCCTGTATATAAATAAATACTATAAAAAGTTTTTTTCTTTTATTCTTAATTTTTACCTTGGCCGTTAATGGAATTGTTTCTTAAGCTCGACAATGTCTAAAGAAGTATGAACTAAAACTTTGAAAACACATAGTATATATATAGTATACGATAACGGATGTAGATAAAAAAAGTTATAAATTTAACTTTTTTTAAAATTATGCAAGATAATGGAAATTTTGGTTAAAATAACCTTAAATTTAACCCCTTAAGATAATGTAAAATTTCGCAATTTTTTGATAAAAAATTGTGCAATTTACATTTTTGATTATTAACCCCTTTAACCTTTTAAAGATAGTCAAAATTTTGACGTGTAAGAAAATTTTTGATAAAAAGGTCAGCGATAATGAAAAATTTGTAGGTAATCAAATTTTTTGAAATAACACGTGTATGTTATTTGATAAAACGTAATATATATATATATATATATATAGAGAGTAGTTTACCATTTAGTTAATCTATTCGATGGCACCTAGAGAAAACGCTCAATATAGTTATTTCATGAATAACCGGCATCAAACCCAAATCAATCGAATAATAAAAGTTATAGCTGGTAAGAATTTTTTAATTTTTTTATTTTTGATTGTAACTTTAAGTTTCTTTTTTATACGTATGCAGAGGTTTATCGTATTTCGCTCATAAGGAAAATTCACGTTATTCACCTTGAAGGAGGAAAAGTTCGTCTAATAGAAAGTAGTAGTAATTCTATTAATTCGCTTTCCGAACCACCACCTGACAGCCAAATCTAATGGAGCCCTCTCCTACAAAGTGACATTTTCGTTTTTTCTGGTGACAAAATATACGTAATAACGGTGTCTTCGTGAATTTTAAACAGGTTTGTCAAAAGTGTATATTTAAACGTGTAAGCCGCCTAAATAATACAAATGAGATTTTATTCTCTGCACGCTTGGAACTAAGTGAAAACGATAATTATGTAAAATATTTGATAAATAATATTAGGAAATTTGAGAGAATTTATATAATTTCCCATTTAACAGATTTAATCTGTAATCAAAAATATTATAAATAAATAATTATAAAATATATGTTTACTTGTTTCGTTTATCAACCAGGTCAGCAAAGTTCAATCTTAATCTTTTATCGCAGTATTACTTGTAAATAAATATATAATATTTAGTACATATTTGCTCGTTGCAAATTATAATATAGCAATGGATATTCAAATAGAAAACTATTGCTATTGTATTTTTATTGATGCGTATAAAGTTAAAATTGTTTTACACAATTTGTTAGAAATAGATATACATTTTTTGTGTCGTGATTGTAAAACGCTATTACAAGACATAGTAAATATCAATAGCGAATTACATTGTTATGTTTTACATGAAGCTATAATGTGTCCTGCAAATTGTGATAAGTTTTTGTGCTCGTTTTGTGGAACAGAACTATTCATGATACTAACATGTGAGGCTCATGATATATGAAAAAAATGTAAGTAGCCATTTTGTTTCGACTACGTCACTAAAAATCTATCATAAAAGAGTTGAAAAAAATTTAATAAAGGCACCGCGAATTTTCCCACGGCCCGCAACATTTTCCCACGCTCCGCAAAACAAAATTTAAAAAAAGTTAAAAAAAAATTTTTTTCGAGAAATTGGTGCTTCGGATGGCGCGCGCCATCGATGTCTTTAGATGTGGATGAACAGTGTTCATCGTGAGGGAGTCCCTGTACGTTTTTAAAATATGTTCATCTTTTTGTTTCAGAATTAACGCTTTTGTATTATTTGTTAAAAATTAATAGTGTATGTTAACAAATAAATTTTTTTTTTTAATACGATAAACACAGTAGTGCAGAATATAGAGTAGGATAAAAGGTAAAAGTTTATAATACAGAACAACGACACATAAGCTATTATAGCTATATAGCTATTCGAGCTTATCCATTTGAATTATCAACATTTGGTAGAAAACAAAAACAGTTTGCTTATGAAGCAGCTGATGAGCCAATTTTAAATCACAAAAAATCATTTCGTGTAGATTATTTTAATGGAATAATTAATTGATCTGGCATTTACTTCTTTGAAAATCATTCAAACGATTTTGGATTTCTACATAATATTACTCAATTAAAAGATAAGTCTGAAGAAGACATTCTGAAGAAATGTAAAAATTTGGAAAAAATATTAACCGACGGAGATTCTGGCATTTACTTCTTTGAAAATCATTCAAACGATTTTGGATTTCTACATAATATTACTCAATTAAAAGATAAGTCTGAAGAAGACATTCTGAAGAAATATAAAAATTTGGAAAAAATATTAACCGACGGAGATTCAAAAGATGTCGACGGCGAAGAGTTGTTCAACGAAATTAAATCAATAATGTATGTTGTTCCTGATGAAGGAACTTCAATAGATGTATTAAATTTTATTTTTACAAATAGATTGGAAGAAATTTATCCAAATATTGCAGTTGGACTCAGAATATTATTAACAATGCCGCTCACTGTAGCGAGTGCAAAGCGCAGCTTCTCCGAGCTTAAAATAATAAAAAATTGTCTAAGGTCGTCAATTTCACAAGATCGTTTAAATGGATTAGCTTTCATTTCAATTTAAAAAAACATTATTAAAACAGTTGACACACAATCCATTATTGAACATTTTGCTTCAATTAAAGCAAGAAAAATTAAATTTGATGTCATTGGAACAACGGCGATATACATATATGCGTTTACAATTTTCCCAAATCATCAAGTGCCCCTGTTTTTGCTTTTTGCAAGCCAAATGACAAAGGGCAAGTACATGCCCGATTACATTTTTTCCTAATAATTACGTATGCAGTAAAAAAGTTCGTTCTCTTGAAACTTTTCAACACGCAAACGATGTCGGCAAGCGTTGTAGCGGACAACACCAGGTAAGGAAAATTACATTTTGACTGATATATCTCGTTCATTTCGTCATTTTGCGTGGTACATCATAACTGAACCAGTACTTTTTGACCACCGCGTCAATATAAAATTTTCTTGTCAATCTCGCACATGGCCACGGAAATCCTAGCGCCGGCCCTGCATGTGAGGATCACGACATATAAATGTAAGTATTGAAAAAGCCGTTATATATTTGTTTTAGTTTTGTATAATTTATATTATTACCAGCTTACTCAGCAAAAAAAAGCCATTCATTAGCGGATGCTAACGGTGTACAAATACACAATTAGGGGTTGTAAAACAAAAGTCAAATTTTTTTTGAAATACGATAAACACAGTAGTGCAGAATATAGAGTAAGATAAAAGGTAAAAGTTTATAATACAGAACAACGACACATAAGCTATTATAGCTATATAGTTATTCGAGCTTATCCATTTGAATTATCAACATTTGGTATATATTGTCCAAATATAAATATTTTGAAACAATTACGAAATTTATTAAATAAATTGGAAAATAAAAATAAAAATTATTTTTTGTTCTAGTTTGAATATAACATGAGTATGAATATGAATATGAAAGAGGCCGTCTCTTGCATGAGACTTCTTGTGGGACATGTGGTGCAAAATTTATACAAAAGTTATGCTCAACCGCGAGAACCCATCCTAAAAGTAATGTTTAAAGACATTACAATGCGGGTAATGGATGAGTTAGGAAAGGGGTGTAAGATATGTGATGACTTTAAAAAGAAGGAAATTGACATTAAAGAATTAATAAAACAATTCAAAAAGACACGGGTGTTTCTGGAATCACTAGAACCCTACCTGCCGGACGATTTAAAAGCGTCAGTACGTAACATATAATTGTCACGCAATGTTTGTAGTAGTAGTAGTAAAAATATTTTATTTCTATTTTTTCAGAAAATTATATTCTATCATCAATTCTCTCTCTCTCTCTCTCTCTATCTCTCTCTACTAGATCATCAATTTTTCACAGCCTAGGCAAGAAGTGCACACGCGTCCATTTTGATTCAACACACACACTCACACAGCCTAAGCAAGCAAGAAAAGTATCACCAGCAGTCCATTTTTGACAAAAGTCAAACAGTAGTGCAGAATACAGAGTAGGATAAAAGGTAAAAGTTTATAATACAGAACAACGACACATAAGCTATTATAGCTATATAGTTATTCGAGCTTATCCATTTGAATTATCAACATTTGGTATATATTGTCCAAATATAAATATTTTGAAACAATTACGAAATTTATTAAATAAATTTTAAAATAAAAATTAAAATTATTTTTTTAGTTTTTTTACTATGGCCACCAATCCAAGTATGAATTTAGATGAGGCAGTCTCATGTATGAGGGATTATCTTTCGAACATGAGGCGTAATGTTTTTACAGCCGTCATGTTAAATTCTGACCCAATCTTCAAACTCATGGTTCGAGACAGTACCATGCGAGTATTGGAAGATTTGGGGAAGGGTTGTGAGATCTGTGATTCGTATAAAAAAAAGGAGATTGACATAAAGGAATTAATCAAACAATTCAAGGAGAGAACTGACGCACGAATTTTCTTAGAATCGTTAGAACCATTTCTACCTGAAGAATTAAAAGAGTCCGTGCGTAACATTGCGTAATATTTTTATATTTTGCGTAATATTTTTATATTTTGCGTAATATTTTGTAGTAGTTTTTTAGTAGTTTTTTAATATAGAAAATTAAAAATTGAAGACCTTGCTGCAATAAGGAGTCAGCTCCAATTTCCAGCGAAAATGAGTTAGATACGTGGTTTGATAGGCTAAAAAGGGCTTCATCTATTGGTGCAAGAACGAGGTAACAGCCACAATAAATAGCTGTGTGGCTATAGGATTGAATTTTAAAAAAAATATTAGTTGAAAAACTATGTTTTTTTTATTTGTACACATTATTGTATTTTTTTGAGTTATTCCACATTTATAATGTAAATGTATGTAAAAATATTGGTGCTGTATACATTTATTAATTAATAAAAAATTGGAAAAGCTGTAAAGTGTATGTGTGATTCTTTTTCAAATGATAAAAATAAAATCACAGATTGATTTCTAAATTTAAAGAAACTAATTTAAAGGTTTTCTTAGCTGTGTTAGAGAATTATCTTCCACATGATTTAAAAGAATCAGTTAATATTAGCAGAAAATTTGTTTAATGTGTAAATATAATACGTAGCAAATTATAATAGCAATGGATATTCAAACAGAAAACAATTGTTATTGTGTTTTTTTATGCGTTGTTTTACATACTTCGGTAGAAATAGGTATAAATTTCTTGTGTCGTGATTGTAAAATGCTTTTAGAAGATATAGTAAATATAAATAGTGAATTACATTGTTTTGATTTGCATGAAGCAACGATGGGTCCTGCAAATTGTAATAAGTTTTTGTGTTCGGTTTGTGGAACAGAACTATTGAAAATACTAACATGTGATGATCACGACATATAAATCTAAGTATTGTGTAAACCGTTATAAATTTGTTTTAGTTTTTGTATATTTCACATTATTATCAGTTTACTCAGCAACCTAAACAATTCGTAATTAGATAAAACAAAAGCCATTCATTAGCGGATGCTAACGGTGTACAAATACACAATTAGGGGTTGTAAAACAAAAGTCAAAATTTTTTTTAAATACGATAAACACAGTAGTGCAGAATACAGAGTAGGATAAAAGGTAAAAGTTTATAATACAGAACAACGACACATAAGCTATTATAGCTATATAGTTATTCGACCTTATCCATTTGCATTATCAACATTTGGTATATATTGTCCAAATATAAATATTTTGAAACAATTACGAAATTTATTAAATAAATTGGAAAATAAAAATAAAAATTATTTTTTTCTAGTTTTTTGCAATAACCATGAATATGAATTTACATGAAGCGGTCTCTTGCATGAGGGATTATCTATGGGACATGCGCTGTAAAATTTATACGAAGGTTATGCTAAACCAAGATCCCCTCTTCAAAATTATGTTCCGAGACATTACCATGCGGGTAATGGACGATTTGGGAAAAGGGTGCAAAATTTGCGATGCATTTAAAAAAAAGGAAATTGACATAAAAGAATTAATTAAACAATTTAAGGAGAGAATTGACGCACGGATTTTTTTAGAGTCACTGGAACCCTACCGGCCGGACGATTTAAAAGCGTCAGTACGTAACATATAGTTGTCACGTACTATTTGCAGTAAAAGAATATTGTGTATATTAAAAAAAAATGTTTTTCCTAATAGAAAAATGTCCTATTCAATCAACGATACACCAGTCCAAAAGAGATTCGTGGATTACAAACCTTACCCCTTTTAGAAGAATTTAAAGTTATAAATGTAGAAAAAACTGATTCGAAATTTGGCATTCGTGTTAAGGTTGAAACGGAAAATTTTTTTATTTACTTAGGTGAACGATATAATGCTTTAAATGACGATAATTTACAATTAATGCACCAAGATGCAAAAAATGGTATTTTGTATTGTAGAAATAAAGGCTCTTTAGCACAAGCAGTGCAAATTAAATTTTAAAAAAAAATATTAGTTGAAAAAATGTTTTTTTTTATTTGTACACATTATTGTTTTTTTTTTGTGTTATTCCACATTTATAATGTAAATGTATGTAAAAAAATTGGTGTTGTATACATTTCTTAATTAATGAAAAATTGGAAAAGGCTGTAAAGTGTGTGTGATTCTTTTTCAAATGATAACAATGAAATCACAGTATTGATTTCTAAATTTAAAGAAACTAATTTAAAGGGTTTCTTAGTTGTGCTAGAGAATTACCTTCCAGACGTTTTAAAAGAATCAGTTAATATTGTGTGAATAATTAAAAAAAAAATATATATATCGTAAAAAAGAAGGTTGGCAGAGTCAATCTTTTATCATATTTTTTAACTTTTATCGCTTTCACATTCAATGTATTACTTATAAATAAATACAAAATATTAGCACAAATTTGTTTAATGTGTGAATAATACGCAGCAAATTATAATAGCAATGGATATTCAAACAGATGTAATGTACCAACTCCGATTAAATAAATTAAGTTGATTATTATGTTAGTCATTTATTATGTTAATAACTAATCTTAATCAAATGTTTTTGAATATTCTAAATATATTCTATCTGTATTGTACTCTTGTAAATATTATTCGTAAACCATGACCCTCGCAATGCTTATCAAAAATAAATGATCAATGGTCACTTTAAAGAATTAACTTGCGCCAGTCGAAAACTCAAAACGATCAGTTCATATTCAGCACTCGAAGTTTCTAGTAAACATCTTGTATCTAAGACTCATCGTTGTTGTGCAGAAGTCAAATCTATAACTATTTCAATCTACATGTATTATATTTTATTCATTAAAACTTAGTTAAATATTCCAACGTGTATTAAGTTCTTTCCAACCTAAAGACCCATTACACAGAAAACAATTATTGTTATTGTGTTTTTTTTTATGCGTATAAAGTCAAGATTGTTTTACATACTTCGGTAGAAATAGATATAAATTTCTTGTGTCGTGACTGTAAAAATTTGACTCACCGAATGCAACCACTCGACAAATGTGTCTTTGGTCCCCTTAAAATTGGGTGGGTATAATTCTTGTAGCCCAAGAGCGTCGTGCTCTATTGACATCCCAAAATACAATCAACAGGAAAACATTTGTCGAACTTTTGGCAGAAGCTTGGACAAAATATTTACTAGACAGCAATATTGTTTCTGGGATTCGAGAAACAGGTTGCTTTCCGGTAGATGTATCAAAATTTCCCGTAAAAGACTATGATCACATTAAGCTAGAGCGTTTCAAAATAGAGCAAAAGAAAAAGAAGAAAATGTACTAGTGAATGAGACTAATAAAAATCAAACACAAGGACCAGAAATAATGTTAGGACCAAGAATTACATTTGAAGAAATTACTACTCGGATGAATCAAACTTCGCCATCTACAAACACCTCTGCTGATCCGCAAAATGAAGACACAAATCAAGCTAACACAGATGTCGTGCCTGCAATAACTGTAACTGCTACTCAACACCAGTCGGAGAAGCTGTAGCAACCTACAACATCAGATAGACAGCGTTCTGTTATGGATATATTTATAAATAACTTAAGAAAATTTTTTTTACCACCAATTCCAAAATCTACAGACACAAATTAGACTAAAAAAATTCTTACGGAGAAGTCCTCACAAGCGAACAAGAATTGATTCGTTTAAAAGAAGAAGAGAGAAGAAATGCCAAAAAGATTAAAAAATCTGCGCCAAAAAAATTGAAAAAAAGAATCGAAACAGTTGGAAAAAACGTCAGGGCCAAAATTTAAAAATTCAAAAAATAATGTGTTCAATGAAAAAACGTCATCCGAATCAGAAAATGAAAATCTGCGATGACAATTCTTATTGTACATTTTCAGCCGACGAGAACACTAATGAAAACCTAAATCAGCTCAACGATACCTGTGATGGTTTAAAGTTAAACCAGTTTTAGAGCCTGGATCCTGACGGATAAAAAAACTCTACCTTTCAAAGTTTATCTTATACCGAAAGTAAAAATGGATCCAAATACCGAGACCAAAGCTGTCTACTCGAAAGAGGAAATAGCAAAGATTGCGCCCGGGTACCGTGGTAAGCCGGAAAATTTCGATCCCTCCAAAAAGGGTAAGAAGACGATTCCAAAGCCAGCCACAAGACTTGGATCAAAGACGGACAAAGTAACGCCTCCTCAAAACCTGCAAACGAAATCAACGCCTCAGCGAAACGACCCAATTATTTCCGAAGCCATCTTCGGTATTGATGTGTCAGTAACTGAAATACTACCGAGGCAGTATTTCAATGCAAATTACTCGAAATTGCCAGCTATAGCGGCAGAAGTGTATGACGCGTACCGGACGGACGAGAAACAGCTCGAAAGAGTTGTCGTGCGAGAAGAGGTCGCTTATTACGCCACTGCAATGATGTGGCTAAAGCTAATCGATGTAAAAGCAAAGCAGGAAAACAAAGCACTCACCAGTGCTGAAAAAGACATTAGAAAAGCGACATACGACGAGGAATTTAACATTCCGCAGCCGATTTACGCTTACCTCAAAGAAATTGGTTCTTTTACCGATCAGATGGGAAAAGAGACAGAGTTATCTGTCCCTTCCTTACCGATCGCAAGAGCACAAAATTTCGGAGGATACCACGCGAGCAGCATTAACGCTGACACGCACACGTTATTTGAAGAAATACCGTCTCTAGGAATAGCAGGCGATATGGTAATGGCTCTGTGCTCTGCACAAAACGAGCCGACACCAAATTTTCATATAACAACACCAACCGGAACCACAACAACTGGAAATCTGATTGGAAAATACTCACCAATAGGCAGCAGGCGGCCAGAAATATCTCAACGTCTCTCAAGCTATGGAATATCGAGCACGCAGTTCGATGAGTTTGTGAAGAATACAAGGTTTAACCTTAAATATCTACGCTACTTGTCTGACACGCTCGGAAAATTATCTACCTTCAGAAACAAAAAGGTAAAATTCGCAAGCCAAACCAAAGCCGGAGGTGAAACGCAGGTCATCAAGACACGACCTAGCGAAAATCTCGAAAAACAGGTCTGGATAGAGAGGACTATTCAAGCAACGTCGTCATCCACGAGCTCAACAGCTCAAATAGGTGCAGCGATATGCTTTGGATTCCAACTCTATAAAGAAGACGGTCCTAGAGAAAGCCGAGCTGAAAAGACAGCATGCTGTTGACTTCATATCTAAATGGTACATCGGCATGTATTGGATGTTCAAGACGTCAATATTAAAATGAAATTTTTAGAACGCATTACAAATGATAAATTTCGTTATCCAAAAAGAGATGATGTTGATGCTGTTCACATTAGCGCAATTTCTGCTCAAATTACGGTAGAAGATAATGGGCATACTAATAAGTTGTCAGTATGTCCAGGTTCAGCGATAATTGAAAAAATGTGGGCTAATTCCAAAAAGAAATCTGTTTAAGTTATAAGAACTCTGTTTAAAACTATTTTTTTTACTGTTTGCTTATATGAAGTATATTTGGTATTCAACATATTATAAAATATTTTTTTTAAAAAACCTTTGTATTTTTCTCTTACATTTAAATAATAAAATAAAACTTTCAGCATATGAAAAAAAATACTTCTTGTCTGTCTCCCATTGCCCCACACAAATTGGTATTGAAATAATGTAGACACCAGTCCGAGTTTAAAAAATAATTTTACAAAGTAAGTGAGTTGATTTTTTTGTATTGAACATAATGTATTGAGAGTAAAATATGGCCCCACGCGGCAGTTTTTCTTTTCAAATGATTAAGAAGGCGAATAGCTGTAAGAAGGATATCATGAGACAAAACAAACCCATGGCTTCAGACAAGGCGAATCCCAGAATGGCGTAGGAGAAAAGCTGCAATTTCAATGATGGGTTCCTAGCATAACCGATAATCAAGGAACCGAACACTGTTCCAATATCAGCACCAGATCTAGCGACACCAACGGTGGCAGCTCCAGCACCAATAAATTTGGCGGCAGAGTCGGGTGTGCTCTTATTATGTGACTGTGTGTGTTGTAGAAGAGACTGACTCTGATTGACTACACTGCTAAGTGGTCATACGTAGCTTTTTGGCTTCAGACAAGGCGAATCCCAGAATGACGTAGGAGAAAAGCTGCAATTTCAATGATGGGTTCCTAGTATAACCGATAATCAAGGAACCGAACACTGTTCCAATATCAGCACCAGATCTAGCGACACCAATGGTGGCAGCTCCAGCACCAATAAATTTGGCGGTAGTGTTGGGTGTGCTCTTATTATGTGACTGTGTGTGTTGTAGAAGAGACTGACTCTGATTGACTACACTGCTAAGTGGTCATACGTAGTTTTTTGGGCTAGAAATCAGAGCTTGTCTAACAACGGGGGCGATAAATCGGGCGCAGGCGAACATTTTGCTTAAAATTTTTATGGATCTGTCTGAAGAACAGTAACAAATACGACGGCTCACCAATATACAGTGTCCAAAACAAAATAAATTAAAATACTAAAGGATAAAGTATGCCAAATTACATAACTTAAGAGTAAAAAAGATACGCAGTAAACTGATCTCTAAAAAGAAACTTCAAAAAGTGTCTACAATTACCCCACCTTACCCTACATTTCGTAGACAGTAAGTACGATATATTTCAGTTTTATATTATATTTGAATTAACGTGTTAAATTTTTTATATTTTTATTACAACAATTGCCAACAAAATGTTTTCACTATTTATGTAATGTGGATTTAATTTCATTAGCAGAACTATATAAAATCTTTCGAGATATTATTTTCAATTATATAAGATGTGAAATCTTACGAAGAAAAACTCGATTTTGTTAGCTTAAATGCAGAACGAGAATAATATGCTAAGTAAATTTTACGATCATTTCCACATCATAATTAAAATAGTGCTCGATATATTAAGCAATTATGTCGTTTATCGGAACACATAAAGTACGAAATCGTTACATACATAATGGAATTTTTACCTGAGTTAAAAATAGAACTTTTAGTTAATTGATTAAAAGAGAATTGGAATTGTTTTCGGTAAATCATTAACATGTCGTTCTTATCTAGAACTTTTCAATCATTACTACTCAGAGCCAGCTAATTTTTAAAAAGCATTTTGAAACAATAAATTATTGTCTGTGTACTACGTAAGGTATTTAGTACGAATATAATATGTTACGATAATGCTGAAGAAGAGGAGAAGGAGCTTTCTGATTCCGTAAGCATTATTGTAATTGAAGCAAACTTAAACTGTTAGTGTTCTTTTACTGAACCATTATGATAAATCCAGAGACTATATGCGGAAAATATATTGATAGTGTGTTAGGCGATTATGAACAATTAACTTCCGTTGACTCTAATTTACTCGACTAAATCTGACAATAAAATGTATAATTGCGCATGCTTCAGTTATTTGTTCATCACTTCATATAAATTCAGGATCTTTATATTTGAAGAACACAATTATAAGTTCTATAAGTAACGACGAATAGCTAATATATTGAGTAAACAGCTGTAAATTAGTTATGGATGTATAAATAATATTTGTAATACTACTAATTGTCAGGGTGTGAATTGGTTAGTTCTATTTCATTGCCGTGCACCGATAATGAGAGCGTCACAGCTATGAACTTAGCTCATCAAATTTTAACTGAATCTACTTCAGATGGTTATAGACTAACCAATCATTATCCAGCAGTTCTTACTGGACGAAATTCACATAGGTGTATTGTCATTTTTGAGAGAAATATTAATACGTATATATAGAACCGATTGTCAGTTTGTAAAGAGAGTTAGATCTGATTTTATACAATCGTGTTCATTAGGTTGTAAAATATATAATATAATAGCCGTACTTTTCCCAGTTTCAAAATTTATCCAAATAAACTTTTTGATAAATTGCAAATGTTCCAAAATTCCAAGAAGACGTCAAGGCACACAAAACTACATGCCAATTTAACACAGAAAAATCTATCTGCTTTGGTATTATTTGTAAAATTGTGTCAAATTTACTGGTGATATTTCATGATATATGTATGATGCTTTATTCGCAAGTGTTCTTTTAGGTTTTCCGTGTATTTTACTTCATAGATATTAAGTTATTTTACGTAATTGTTACGTATTTATTATTATTGTTTACTTTCACAATATTGAAAATATAAAGTAACTCAAAAGGAAATTGATAAATCGCTTCAGATAAAAACACATATGCTACGGAGAAGGAAGTTTTACAGATGAGCTAAATTTATTGTCATCAGCAAATAGTAATAATAGGACACAGACACCAGTACCGAGCACTTCACAAGAATCAAACATTATTTTCCAACCTTCAACAAGCAGACCAGAATTGCCTCAAACAAAAGTTACGCCGGCATCAAACAAAAAAAAAAGAAGGAAAAAAACAAGTGATATAGATGCGATTGCTGCGGCCATAGCAAGCATCAGTCAGAATAGAATAATCGTTAGACTGGAATGTAAACGACGAAATTAAACATTATTGTAAATTTATTGTAAAGAGACTTAATAATTTGTCTATATACATAAACAAAATCAAAGGCCAATGTCATTTTAGTGCAACAAAATCATTCTATTGTCCTAGTTAGACAACCAAATATAATGATGATTTGACTCGAAGTAAGAAAGAGTAAGCCTAAATTCTTTGATAATATTACTAAGAGTAATTACTGATGCCTATTATATATTTAGAATCCAGGAAGAAGAAGGAGAATCCAAAGTATTAGAGCTGCGTAAAAAGTTTCATTACATCAAATAAAAATAAAGATTAAAAATCGTTGACTGTGTACCATTAGGTTTACAAATTACAGCTACCAATATCATCAATTAAAAATTCCTTTCTTATTATTTCAAATGCTAATTACACTGAAATAAGAAATGAAATATTCTCTTCAAGAAATTAATTAAATACAAAAGAGTATTCATCTTTGATAATAAAATAAAAATTTGAAAATGGTTAAAATTTATGAACATATTTCTAGTAAAATATCAACCATAAATATATCAAAAATTTTAGACAATTATTAGAATAAATGTCAGAAAAAGACAGATCATTTATATATCATCTATCTATAGAATACTTTCTTCCTGAGACAATGGAAATAGTAGTAAATAAGTAGTGACGAAATGATTGCAAATAAATAAATAAAAAAAGGTTATACAAATAGATCTCGACTTACGACTCCTTCGTAAGTCTTCACAACGTAGATCGTATATCATTTTTCTTTTTTCTGTTTTCATTACATAAACTTACATACAATTACATACATTTAATATAAATGCATACATAAAGAAACGCACAATTTAAAAATTGATGAGAAATAATTGGCAATTGTAAGTGTGGTTCATCGTAACTCGAAGGCGACAAAAATCGAGCAATCCCTTGTACTAATAACGGATTATGACATACTGGACACTGGGATCTGTAAGAAAAAGATATTTTATTAGAAAAATATGAAAATCTCGTTACTAAAAATGTAGAAGAAAACAATCTGCTACATGAGACTGCCAAAAACACTTTTTATTCCATAATTCAATTTATTGCACATAAGTTTAGTTTAAGAAAAATTATACATTTTACTACTAAGTGATGCAAGATTAGACAATAAAATGAGAATATTCAAACAATATTACATGGTGCTACACAAAATTATGAATCAAAATTATTAGAGTTATTAATTTGTTAGATAAATGGAAGTTGCAATAATTTATATAGCAGGTACAGAACTGGGACCAGTACTAAATAATTATTTAAATAAAAAAAAAATTAATATACCACTTTTGTAACACGGACGAAAATGTATAAAATACATACATACATACATACACAATCACGCCATGTACCCAAAAGGGTGTGGCACAAACTCTTTTCATTATCCCGAAATCAGTCGCCTCCAAACACTCCTATCCAAACAAGCAACTTTCGCTTCATCCACATTCATAATTCCTCTCATACATACTCTTCTATTCCTACTCAATCATATCACTCCAACTACTCATCGGACGTCCACTTGCAAACGTATACCATCAAAATCATTCAAATAAATCTTTTTAACCAAACGTTCATTAGACATTCGCTCAACATGTCCGAACCATCTTAACTGACTCTAACACGGGGCAACTTTTGCTACAACATTTCTTTCAATTTCACACTCATCATACACTAATCTATTTCGTACCCGATCTCTCCTATTTACACCACATACCCCACGTAAAAATCTCATTTCTACAGCAGTCATTTTCCGTTTATGCTTTTGCAACCAAACCCAACATTCACTACCATACATACATCAAATAATTTAATATTTAATATAATGTATCCTCCTAGTCCCCCATACAGATTTATAACCCAATACAGAAAAACGTGAGGCAACAACAGCTACTCCCTACACTCTTTCCTATTATCTATAGCATGCGCCACACATTTTTCTGTTAGTTACAAATATGCGCGCTTATGTGTATGTGTGTCTGTCCATTACAACGCTATCTATCATAAATAGAAAAAAATGTTTCAGACAAATAATACGTATTTATAGCCGTAGAATCCGAATCTGCAATGAAAAATAGGCGTTCCTATTTAGGATTTCAAAGTTGCCCCCCTCCCCACATTCTGGGGCTGGTAGTAGGGGGTCGAGTGGGGTATCATTGGATAGATTTTTGAAAAATATTTGACACGTTTTTTTGTTTTTTAATTCGATGCGTATTTCACGAGATATTTGACCGTCCCGGAATTTTTTGAACACCCGGTATATATACTGGGTGTCCCATTTTAATCCGCCACTTGCAATAACTGTAAAATCGTGCATCGGACAAAAAAATGTTTTGGATGAAAAGCAAATGGTTTCAAGGGGAACATCTGATGCAGGAACCCTTACCCTCCCCGGACCCCCTGGGGAGTGGGAACGGGGAGCAACTTTGAAATCTTAAATGGAACTCCCTATTTTTTATTGTAGATTCGCATAGACCATTAAAAAGTATGTAAATTTTATTTTGAGACTTTTTTTTATCTTTGATAAATGGCGCTGCAAACAGCATTTTTTCCCCAGTTTATCATAGTATTCAATTTGAAAAAAAAGGTGTAACTAAGTACGATATTCAAGCTTTTTTTTCAGTTCTTTGGGAGGAGGGGGGGGCAAAGGTATTGCATCAGATATACCCTCGAAACCATTAACTTAAAGTTATCCCCATCGAAACCATTAACTTAAAGTTAATGGTTGCGAGGAGGATATCTGATGCAATGACCCTTGCCCCCCTCCTCCCAGAAAACTGAAAAGAACTTAAATATCGTACTTAGTTACACCTTTTTTTTTAATTGAAGACTGATAAACTGAGAAAAAAATGCTGTTTGCAGCGCCATCTATCAAAAATAAAAAAATCTTAAAATAAAATTTACATATTTTTACTACTTTGACTGCAAGGAAAAGTAGTATAGCGTTTGGTACGGTGTCTGTAACATTTTCAAAAAAAAAAAAAAAATTGTATAGAAATCCTTCATATAGCCTCTAGATGACGAATCAGAACTTAGTTTATGTGGGTGTATGTGTGTGCGTCGTCAGCTCGCTCGCTCACTCGCTCGGTCGTAAGTCAAAATTTTGTGGCCGCAACTCCTCCTAGACGGTTCTACCGATTTTAATGAAATTTTCAGGATAAATTTGTCTAGTACCCAAGATGGTCATGTGGTTTTATTTTTTCCAGTAATGCCAACTTTCCGAGAAAAAAATTACTAAAGTTTTTAAAAATTCATATTGGCTACGTTATTTATCCGATTTTGTTCAAATTTTCAGAAAACATTTCCCTAGTGCTCCCATTAATTATATAATTTTATTAATATCCAGTGTTGCCAACTTTCCGAGAAAAAAATTACTAAAGTTTTAAAAAATTTATTATGGCTATGTTATTTAACCGATTTTACTCAAATTTTCACAAAAGATTCTCCTAGTATTCATATAATTTATGTAATTTTAACAAAATACAGTGTTGCCAACTTTCCGAGAAAAAAATTACTAAAATTTATTGTAGCTACATTATTTATTCGATTTTGATCAAATTTTCAGAAAAGTTTTTCCTAGTGCCCACATAAATTATAATATTATTAAAATACAGTGTTGCCAACTTTCCGAGAAATGTCAAAGTAGTCTCTATATGGGTTTACCCATATACTTCTAATCTTGTTAATAATCTATCCGAATCTGCAATAAAAAATAAGGAGTTCCATTTAAGATTTCAAAGTTGGTCCCCGTTCCCGCCCCCCAGGGGGTCCGAAGTGAGCAAGGGTTCCTGCATCAGATGTCCCCCTCAAAACCATTTACTTTTCATCCGGAACATTTTTTGTCCGGTGCACGATTTTAAAGTTATATATATATGTATATATATATATATATATATATATATATATATATATATATATATATACGAGTATATATATATATATATATAGTTTTTTAGAATATGAAATTATAGCTCTGTGCAAAATTTAAGAAAGATTAGTTTAAAAAAAAGCATAAGATTCTAATGCCCGTTTTACACGACGGCGACGCAACTTTCTGTGGGATTTTCTTGCGCAACAAAATTGCACAAGAAAATTGCTCGTCTAATACAAAAATTGCATACGCAATTTTGTCGCGGCGACAAGTTGCACAGATTAGAACACTCTGTAATTTAATTGCATGGCCTTGCAATTTCTAGTTACGTTTTATACTCTATTTATTTTAAGAAGACAGGCAGGCAGAAGATAGGAGCTATTTTTTCTTGCTTGTAATTGGTTAAAATTGTGGGCAAGTTTACTCTGTAGAAGAATAAATTTCTATCTCAACTTTTTCTATTTGTCTATGTTGTTTGAATCCAAATTTATAAGCATATGCGTAGAAACGAAAGTTTATAGTGGATATATTGCTAGCGTATTTTTTGATTATTAACACGGAAACAGAAGTTTAAATAATGTTAAAATATAAAAGTTAGTGAATAAATATATTTAAAAATAATTTTGAAAGTATATATTAAGAGAAATGTTTTAAAATTAAGTAGTTTTAAAATGAATTAATGTTCGTACGCCTCTGGTAGCGAACACAACAGAAATATCACGCATGTGCAATATTTTGTGTTACAGTGATATCACGATTTTATATTTGTGTTATTGTGTTATTCCATTTGTGTTATATTAAAAATAACTTTTTTATTTTAAAAATAACATGGCTGATCAACCAAGTACGTCGTCATAAAGTGTTACAAATATTTGGACAATATCATTGAAGAGTTACAATTGAAATTTGTTGTTAATACTGGATCATCCAGTGAAGATGAATTCACTGATGATACAGATTGATTTTTGTTTTTTTTTTTTTTATATTTTTGTTATTTGACATTGAAAAAACTAAAATAAAGTTTTATATTATAATATATAATGTGTTTAAATTTATTTAACAGTTTTGGATAAACAATATGTTTCAATTAAAATTTGCCGGCCGGCATAGCCGAGCGGTTTAGGACGTGTTTCTCATTGTGTCTGAAACCGCTCGTACCTGTGCGGGCCCGGGTTCGAATCCCGCTTGGGGCATGGATGTTTGTGTTGTCCTTGTTTCGTCTAAATACACTTTGAAAAGTGATATATATCTAGCATCTACTGGATTGATGGTCTTCGCTACCGAATCCATTTGTGTAAAAAAAAAAAAAAAAGAAAATTAAAATTTTAATTAGGTTTTTTTTTATATGTAACAGATATATTTTAATTAAATTAAACCACTGTGCATTTATCTATATTTTAAAATTTATTTAGAAACATAATAATAGCTACTTTATTCATTTAAAATATATATTTTTTCTATATCATTAATTTTGAAATGGCAAATGAAAAGCTTTTTTATTGAATATAGTCCTATTTAAATATTCTATTGTAAATTTTCTTTTTGTTTTAATATTTCTTCGATATAATTATTGAATGTTAAATAAAGAATATTATTATTAAATTTGAATTTACCGCTAAATATTTTAATTTTCATATATATAATTTAATTTGGAACAGTGTAAAACGGACCGCGCTGGTACCGCCTACTACTGCTTTCTTTAAAAAAATATAGTATAGTAACTTTCAGTCTTTTATTACGAAAAGCACAATACCAGTATTTTTTTATTTATATTTGATTTTCCTGAGTCATATAAAAAAATAAATTACAATAAAAATTATTTATTTATTTTATATATTTCGTGTGTTTATTTTGAGGGTTATACAGTTATGATATACTTTGATGTTTAGTTATTTTTTAATTAGTTGGCATCTTGGAATGAAATAACCAAAATCGCAGTGCAATTTTCTTGCATCGTGTAAAACATACATATATTTTTGCAATTTTATTGCGCAACTTTCTTGTACAATTTTGTTGCGCAAGAAAATCCCACGGAAAGTTGCGTCGTGTAAAACGGGCATAAGATAGTAATAATAAGTAATAGTAAGTAAGTAGTATTCTACCCTAACTCTAAACTTGTCAAATGCTTTTGCTATGATGATTGGGTTAATTTCATCTATTTTTCCCTAATTTTTTGTTCAGTAACACAAAAAATCGAATTTAAATGAAAGTTAGCTGATCTTTTTGAAATTTTGCACAGAGCCATAATTTCATATTCTAACCAACTTTTCTCAAGAACATTATGTCATATTATTGACTAAAAAGGCACTTTACCTGAATATAAAAAAGTTTTTTTACAATTTTTCATAGCCGCTTTAATTTTTAAAAAACTAAAAATATGTTTAAAATTGTTTTCAGACAAAGCAAGGCGGAATTTCAAAACATAAAAATTAAATTCTTAATTTTTTTGCCAATTACACCTATAGTGAACTCAATCCGGGGACACACTGTATATGTTTATTTAATTTAATTAAAATTACAAAGAAAAACACATTATATTCTCTCTCTCTCTCTCTCTCTCTCTCTCTCTCTCTCTCTCTCTCTCTCTCTCCCTGTAGATGTGTTACAGTATTTAAAATAATTGAAAAATTCTATTTAAAAAAAATTAAAAAAGTCCTCGTGCTTTTGATCGAGGAACTTAAGCGCATTTTTGGTGGGCGTATCAGTATTTTTATGAGCAAGTCACAAAATTGTGAAAAATGACAAAAACTGTAACGTTTATAAAAATATTCAAATTCAAAAATTCACATGATTTTATCATTAATTAACTTATTTAGCATTGGCTGAGCGCTTATAAACTATTCGATGCGCTAATAACTCGACAGCACCGAACTAATGCAAAAAACTAGAACTCTCTACGATGTCTAGTTTAAAAGTTTTTCTGGAGCCGAACGAACGACCGACCGACCGAACAAAGCGTATTATTGAGCTTCCTTTTTGAAAACAAAAATGCGCTAAAAACTCGTATCGTATCATTAATTACAAATTTTTAATAAATTAAAAACATAAGCAATATACTCGTATGTATGTCTGACCAACCAACCAACCAAAAACAAATAATTTTTTGACGTTAAATAATACTATGACTATTTTGAACCTTATGTACCCAATACACATTTTTCGACACATGTGATACATCTGTCATTTATCATTTGCAAAAAATACAGTTGCAATGTCATACGATAAGAGGGTGTCGTGTCACTTGCGTACAAACATTATTTAATGCCACTTGCGTACAAATAAGGGAAGCTAGTTAGGCCGAATGCCAGATGCGTACAGCGGTTTAGAAAGGGTCGAGTTGTGCTTATAGTCAAAATATAATATTTATAATACGCTATATTAATATTAATCTATACAAATCAAATTTAAACCAATAAATATAAACTTGTTCAATTTTAAAATTAAATACTGACTTGATTATTTGTATGTGCTATGATATTATAGCGTATTATAAATATTATATTTTGACCATAAGCACAACTCGACCCTTCCCAAACAGCTGTACGCATCTGACACTCGGCCTAATTAGCTTCACTACCTGGGTTTGACCCGACCCTTATTTGTACGCAAATAGCACTGTAATTAATCGACATACACACATACACATAAACGCGCATACATACACGGAGCCGCTACCTACAGTCAACCGCTTACTATCATAAATAGAAAAAAATGTTTTAGACAAATAATACGTATTTTTAGCCATAGAATCCAAATCTGCAATAAAAAATAGGGGTTCCTATTTAAAATTTCAAAGTTGACCACCCCCCACCCCCTGGGGGTGGGTGTAGGGAGTCAGGTGGGATATCAGTGGATATCTTTTTAAAAAATATTAAACACGTGTTTTTTATTTTGTTGATCGGAACTATATTTTTAGAGATATTTGACCGATCCGGGACTTTTGGTTCATTCTGTATATGCAATCCTTTACTAAAATTTATTTATCGCCTTATAGAATCAAGATATTTAGACAATCGTGTTCCCCAAGAAAAGAGCTACATTTTGTATTTGCGAATTTTTTCTACATCAAATACAACCTCAGAAAACACGACTTTTATACGAAAAATATGGTATTTTAAAAGTTTTTTTTTGTTTTAAAAAATTCTGTAACGGTCAAAACGGGTAAAAAACTCTTGAAAATAATTGTATGTATACTCTAAAGTCTGTAGAATATTATACTGTTACTAATAATTCGGTTAAAACGAGTTAACTACATGAAAAAAAAATTTTTTTACAATTATATAAAAAAAACCGGTTTTTACCGTTTTGAGGTTATCGTTATGGACTAGAAATTTAAAAACCATCTGAATCTTGTTTTTTATTAGTTTTTAAGTGGTCAAAAGCTACGACAAGTCAAAATTCGTCTGGGGCCGATTTCCTATGCTTATCCTGCTACCCCCTTTTCAGGACAATCTGTATGGGAGGGGGGGTCTAAGAAAAATTATTTTATACTTTGTAATTCGTTTTAAAAACGTGGTATATTAAAAAAAAAATTTTTTATTACAATAATTATTTATAGTGATAAATCAAATAACAAAAAAATATTTTTCTTTTACATGTTAAGTCCCCATTCCCAAACTTATCATTACTTGGTAGCAGATTTAAATTAAAAAAAAAACCTATTATTTTAACCGACTAGTTTTACTGTCAAAGAAAACTTTTTTCAAGTTTTCGTCTGTTACGATTTCGTGTATTTCTTCTTGTAATATAATACAAATTTTAAATATTTGCAACATTTACAACCATTTGATTGATAAATATTGACCACTTAAGGGAGGTTCTCCTACTCTGAATGACTAAAAAGTATGCAAAGTTCGGAATTTTTTTATTCGCAAATGAAAAAACATAGAAGGAAACGGTTTGGGGATTCAAAAAAATGTTATTTTGTTCTTTATTTTCAAAAATTGTCGTTTCATAAAAAGCAAAATGGCGCCCGTGATTCACTGTTTTCGTGTCAGCGCGGAATCGGTAAACTACGTGTATTGCAGCGTCTCTGGTTTTATCTGTAACAAAAAATGAACAACAATGCCAAAAAGTAAACTAAATTTACTATTTTTAAATTTAAATATTTTTTGTAAGGCCCTAAAGTGGAAAAAAAGGCCTAAAAGTCGACCTCAAAGTTTGAGATCGTACCACATCGTCAAATTTTAAGTTATTTCCACGTTCTTAGGTCTATACTCCAGTAAATTTAGTTTACTTTTTGGCATTGTTGTTCATTTTTTGTTACAGATAAATCCAGAGACGCTGCAATTCATGCAGTTTACCGATTCCGCGCTGACATGGCCGACGAAAACAGTGAATCACGGGCGCCATTTTGTTTTCTATGAAACGACAATTTTTTAAAATAAAGACCAAAATAACATTTTTTCGAATCCCTAAACCGTTTCCTGCTATGTTTTTTCATTTGCAAATAAAAAATTTCCAAACTTTGCGTACTTTTTAGTCATTCACATGAGAAGCTGCCCTTAAACAATTTCTGAAAAAACAAATAAATAACAAATTTCAAAATACACTTTAAATATATTTGGACTGTTTTTAATATGCATCCAAATAAATAATACATGAAGCAACAACTTAACAATAATTAAATATATAAAGTGCATAATAAAATAATATATCTTCCAAATATCACGATGACTGATAAGACCGACAAGAAATCATTATAACAAGATTAAAAGTATACGGGTAAACCCATTGATATTATCACATAAATACTAAGAAATAAGAATAATTTTTTGTATATTTTTTCACCAAACATGCAGGCAGCATTATTCAAAAATTAAATTTTATAATTATACATACATACATACACAATCACGCTATGTATCCAAAAGGCTGTGGCACAAACTCTTTTCATCATCCCAAAATCAGTCGCCTCCAAACATTCCTATCCAAACAAGCAACTTTCGCTTCATCCACATTCACAATTTCTCTCTCATACATGCTCTTTTATTTTTACTACTTGGAAACTTTCGCTCACGCAAGCCACCCTCTCAATCATACCACTCCAACTACTCATCGGACGTCCACGCAAACGTATACCATCAAAATCATTCAAATAAATCTTTTTAACCAACTGTTCATTAGACGCATTCGCTCAACATGTCCGAACCATCTTAACTGACTAACACTGCAACTTTTGCTACAACATTTTTTCAATTTCACACTCATCATACACTAATCGTATTTCGTACCCGATGTCTCCTATTTACACCACATACCCCACGTAAAAATCGCATTTCCCTAGCAGTCATTTTTTGTTTATGCTTTTGCATAAAAAATTATCTATCCTGAAAATTCGTTTTAAATCATACAAACAATGGTTGGTATTACAAGCTCTGTTTTTGAGTAAACTAAGAACGTAGTTTTTAGGTGTTTTTGCTTATACTAAAAATTCGTATTACAAGTTTCGTTATTGTGTGTTCTAAAAAGTCGTTTTTCAATTATTTAGAACAATTACTTAAAACAGCTAGAAGCTGTACTAAGCACTGTATTAGCGGTCTAAATGGTTGACGTTTATAAAAAAAATTGTGTAATTCGCGCGGTTCGCCAAGTAAATAATCGCAGAAAGTGTACGATTATTTTTAAAAAGCGAATTAACCCCTTCGTTACGTTAAATAAAGTGGAATTTAAACGGATATCATTTCAATAAGGAAACAGTGAGATTTATTTTGAATCTGATTCAAGATCAGCTTGTGCCATTACAAGAACGAACAAATATAATATCGCCGAAATTGCAATTACTTATTATATATTCCATTATTTAGAAAATAAATAAAAGAAAAACTATTATAATTAAGGTTTTTGTTGTTTAATTTAAATTTTGATATCACAATTAGTTATTTCAATACAAATATGAAATATTCTACATTTTTTTTTAAATAAAAATGTAAATAAAAAATTAACAAATATTTCTATTTTCTAAGTGTATTAAGAGTGGCGTTGATAAAAATATTGTTAAAATTGCATAATTTATTTAGGCACTAGAAAAAACTTTTATGAAAATTTGATTAAAATCGGTTAAATAAAATAGTCATAATAAATTTTTAAAAATTTACTAATTTTTCTCGGAAAGTTGGCAACACTGTATTTAGTTAAAATTACATAAATTATATGAATACTAGGAGAATCTTTTGTGAAAATTTGAGTAAAATCGGTTGAATAACATGGTTGGCAACACTGGATATTAATAAAATTATGAAATTAATGGGAGCATTAGGGAAATCTTATCTGAAAATTTGATCAAAATCGGATAAATAACGTAGCCAATATAAATTTTTCAAAACTTTAGTAATTTTTTTCTCGGAAAGTTGGCATCACTGGAAAAAACCAAAACCACATGACCATCTTGGGCACTAGACAAATTTATCCTGAAAATTTCATTAAAATCGGTTGAACCGTCCAGGAGAAGTTGCGGCCACAAAATTTTGAGTTACGACCGAGCGAGCTGACGACGCACATCCATACACTCACATAAACTAAGTTCAGATTCGTCATCTAGAGGCTATATAAAGGATTTCTATACATTTTTGTTTTTTTTGAAAATGTTACAGACACCGTACCAAACGCTATACCACTTTTTCCTTGCGCTCAAAGTGGTAATTAGGGGCGTGTTATGATATACATGTATACAGTGCTGAAGTTTTAGATATCTAATGCCCGATTTCTTCACTATTTATTTAAACTCCGATTTTCTAAACTCCGATTAACGTTAACCGGCCAATAAACATTTGTCGGATTTCTTCACTACTTCACTCACATGCAGGGTTAACTAATCGACGGTTCGAAACTCCAGAAAATACATTTGGCGCCGTCGCAAATCAAATTGCAGCTAATGTCATACGGATTGTATGCATATTATTAACTTTATAAATATCAAACAACTTATTACATTGACTATTATTTAGATATTTTATATATAATAATATTTTTATCTTATGACATATATGTAAACTAATTAATATAATTAAGGAAAAAAAAGTTCCTTATTTATTTTTCTGTAGTATTTATGAAAATGTATAATTTTCATAAATTTTTACAATTTACATTACATAAATAATAAATATTTAACTAAATATAAAGGATCATTAGCTACTATAGGTCCTATGATACGCTTGAACAAAAAAATATTTTATTCTATATTAATAAATAAAGTTAAAACAATTTGTCAACACATATTACATAATAATATTGATTTATTTATTAATTTGAATTTTATTATAAATAACATTTAATATATTTTACATATTTAATAATAATAAAATTAATATAAATTAAAAAAAATATATATTTAATAAACGAAATGTCAAAAGACGCGTAAGGTTATGAAAGATTTGAATAGTTATAGTTCCATCAGCCATCACTGCTAAATATTGGGGCTGGTGTAGATAAACCACGTTTAAACCGCCAATGTTCGTCGGTTAACTATAATCGACGAATAACATCTAGCTGGAGTTTCGTGAGTGTGAAGAAAACCGATTTCAAGGTTTAAACTACGTTTAACTTTAGTCGTGGTTTAACCGAATGTGAAGAAATCGGGCATAAGTATTCATGCAAAATCATACTAAACTCAATGACTAATAATTGATCAATTCGCTCACCAATAAGTAAGATACGATCTGCTACTACTTCTAGATGGATAATCCAAAACTTGTAATAAACAATAACAACAAAACTAATGCACAAGCCACAACTGAACACAACAACAGTTAAGTACAGAATGTTCTATTT
Organism: Clivina fossor; assembly: GCA_963966155.1. NCBI lineage: Eukaryota > Metazoa > Arthropoda > Insecta > Coleoptera > Carabidae > Clivina > Clivina fossor. Next base: position 2,693,798 of record OZ014554.1, on the reverse strand, counting down.
GCTTAACTAAAGCGTCAAATCCTAAAGAAAGCTGAGATATTGTTCTTCAAGCTAATTTGGCTTTTACACCACTAATATTTTAGGGTCAGCGTCGCTTAACGGTTGCCTGTTGGAAACCCCGGATATGGCCAGGTCAAGTGTGTCACATATGTTAACCATTAAGATTAGTGCACTGTGGTATAGTTTTCACAAGTTACTGAGAATATTTTAGAATGTTTACTGTGTTTTGAAAAATTTACATTTAAATTATTATTTATTAAAATATACTCTAACATAAGTATATCTAATTGTTGTTTTTCCTTTTTCATCTTCATCTTTTTAATTCTTTCTGTTTTTCGATTAAATTATGCATATATATATATATATATATATATATATATATATATATATATATATATATATATATATATATATAGCAGAGCTGGGTTAAGTACTTCTAAAAAGTACTTAAGTATTAAGTACCAGTACTTTTATAAAATGTACTTAAAGTATTAAGTACCAGTACTACTTTAAGTACTCTAAGTACTTTATAAAAAGTACTTAGAGTACTTTCTGCGAACAAAAAAAAAAGTTTAAATTTAGTTACAAAAATTGATATATAGCAACAAAATTCTATGCAAAACAACTTTTTCTAATAAAATTTTTTTCATTTTTTAACAAATAATGTTAAAAATGACAATTTTTTTTGCAACAAACCATAAAATTTTCATGTCTGTGATATGAGATAAATCAACAAAATTTATAATTATAATTGTAAACTTTTATAGATTAATGTTGCCATAATATATCTACAACAAAATTATAAAGAAATACATAGTTTTAAAGTTAAATTTTTCGTAAGTTAAGTAAATTTTAACATAAATAAAATGTAATTTTCTAATTTATTTTTTCCAAATATTTTTTTTAATTAAGCGGCTTGAAAACTTTTAAAATTATATTTCGATGTTTGCTTTCAAAACAACTAATTTTTCAAAATTTAAGTCACTGAATTTTTGACGTTGAGGGGCATTGATTATTCCAGCAAAAGAGAAAAGACGTTCAGTTCAACTGGACCGGAAGATGGGAGAGGCGTATTAAATTTTATAAATAATTTCAAAATATTTGGATATTCTTGTTAAATATTGATCTGTTCTTTAGTCATCCAAATATTTAAAATAATAATTATTAAAAACTAAAACAATATTGCACAAAAATTTTACGTTTCTAAGTCTTTTAAAAATTTTGAAACAAAAAATTGTTGTTTTTAATGTTTAAATGAAGAATGATCACTTGTTTTATCCGATATTTTTAGAAAAATAATGCAGAATTTATCATACACGTTTGCAAAACCGTTAATATATTTCAAATATTTGAAATAAATATTCAGAATCAGTATTTTTTAAATACTCTAAGTACTTACATGTACTTTAAGTATTTTTATGTACTTTAAGTATTTGCATGTACTTTAAGTATTTTTATGTACTTTAAGTATTTTTATGTACTTTAAGTACTTTTATGTACTTTAAGTACCACAAATGTACTTAAGTATTAAGTACTTATAAAAAAGCTTTAAGTACAAGTATTAAGTATCAAATTTGAAAAGTACTTAAAGTAAAGTACTCTAAGTACTAAATACTTAAAGTACGTACTTAGAGTACTTTTACTTTAAGTACTACCCAGCTCTGATATATAGTATAGTCCGAGTTGCTACCGTGATAATATGTTGTATATATTTGTTTACGGGAAATACGGTATGTCAAGGAAATTAAAAGTTAGCGAACATTCAGTTATTTCTTTTTATTATTAGACCAATATTTCGCCACTAGTTTGTTGGCTTCATCAGGGTGAATACTATAAATAAACATATCAATACAATATAATTACAGTCAATATTCTATAGGAATTATTACAAAGAAGAAAAATTGTATAATGAGAACTTACATGTAAGATTTGACATACCGTATTTCCCGTAAACAAATATATACAATATATATATATATATATATATATATATATATATATATATATATATATTAGGGTGTTTCGAAAAAAATCGAACCAGCTGGCCTTGGGCTCAAATCAAAGATTTGGGTCTACAATATACCCATACAAGTCCATTCGCGATTTAAAAAATGTTTAGAGGGTGCACCGAACTGCGAAAATGCCAATTTTTGGACCTTTTTTTAGATAATCGCCCAAAATCTTGTCTTAAAAGCATCGGATCAAATCGTGCTTCTGATATTTTGTTACCAGAACAATACTGAACAAGTTTTTGTAATGAATTCTTGTTTATTTTTAATTATAAGAATTGTATTTATATTTATTTGAAATTTTTCTAATAAATGCTTTCTTCATTGTCTTTTTAGCGACTTGATAAAGACTCGAACGTTGGTCGAAAGCTCGTCAAATATAAAACAATGAGTATTTAATTAATTTAAATAAACAACCTTGGCTGCTTTTCCCATCAAGTTTTTCCACATAATATTTCCAGCCACGAAACAAAATTGATATACTTTATATATATATATATATATATATATATATATATATATATATATATATATATATAAATGTCACTATTTTTACATCGTTGCCAAACGTATTTTCTCTAGTACGTGATATTAGCTAATATATCCTTAATGCAAAGTTTCTAATAGGATCTGTTTTAAACGCTGTATTAAATCGTTGTCGTGATTTTAACTAAAACACCCAAAACCAACGATTTAATATGAGGTTTGTAATACCAGGCATTATGTTTTAAATAAATTTTAAATAGTTTTAAAACTTTTAATAATTTTTCTTGGTAAGTTGGTAACTATATACAAATTGTACGCGGCGGTTGGGTTTTAATGCCTTACCGAAATTTTGCATAGCTAAATTGCACGCCGGTCTGAGGTGGATACCTATCATTTGCGCCGATGAAATAAGCGCCTATATTGAATAATAACAAAACAAAACAACCTAAACCTAACCTAAACCTAACCTAACCTACCCTAAGCCAACAGTTGCAGTTGACCGGCGTGCATTTGGTTATTCAAATTTGGAGTTTCTGACCGCGGCGTGCAATTTACCTGCTCCGATTTTCCAAATTTTTAATCGCAAATCACTCAAAGTTTTGATGATTGAATAGACATGGACGTGTACTTTCCAAAATTATGTACTCCGGAAAAACGACCTAAGTGCCCTTAAGTCGTTATTGCACTCAGCGACTCAATTGGCTTTGAAAATATTAATAAAATTAAAATGTTAAGTGTCAAAAAATTGTTGCTAAAGTCCAACTTCTCTACTTTCGTTTATTGTACCATGTTGAAAACAAAAAAAAAACAACAGTAAATTTTAAATAAAAATTTACGGAGAGTTGAGGAAGCGCATTTTGGTACCAAAAGTGTTGCATGAGCGCATCAAAATATTAGGTTGGCTTAGGGCAGGTTAGGTTAGGTTAAGATTGTTTAGGAGTGTTTTGAGGAAACGAATATTGTCTTTTTGCGGACGTTACATAAGCGCATAAAATATGTTGAATAAGCGCATCATAATTATATTGAATAACATATCTGAACAACCTTAACCTAATCTATCCTACGACAATCTAATATTTTGATGCACTTATGCAGCGTTTTTTTTTTGCGCTTATACAACGTTTTTTTTTTCTGCGCATATGCAATGTTTTTGGTACCAAAAATGTGCTTCCTTAGCTTTCCGTTGTTTAGTTATGTTATTCAATATAATCATGATGCGCTTATTCAACATATTTTTACGCGCTTATGCAACATCCAAAAAAAGGCAATATGCGCTTCCTCAACACGTCCAAAATTTATTTACAACATGGTTCCAGTATTAAAGAACAAGAAAATTTCCATTTTTAACAACTGTTTTGACATTAATCTCCCTAATTGTTAAATGTTTGTATATATGTATGTTTCTCCAGCATCTCCTCCTAAATCCCTGAACCCCTGATTTTGATGGGAGTGGTGTCATTTTAATTGGTTCATTCCATATTTGAGAATAGGCAAGTTTCACCTTTCTACGATTTCATCTTGCTTCTCAAAATTTGAAAAATTATTTTTATAATGCAAATGTCAAATGACAGCTGTGTGAAGTTACGTACACCACTGATATAAGTGTTGCTTTCGAGTAATATATAATAGTGCAATTGATATTTTATTATTATATTATTATTATTTGTTTATTTATTTATTTTTATTATGTTTATAAGTTTATGTTTACTATTTTCGACTTCAAACGTGACCCTTTGAGGATCACGGGATTCCCTAGTTAGTATTTTAATTTTATTAAAATTTTCAAAGCCATCTTTAACCAATTGAAACAATTTTTCTGTATTTACACTTAAAATTAACAAATTCTTATATTTTTATAAATGAATAATAAAAATTACTTAGAATTAAAAGTATTATTGACAGTAAAACATATCTAGAGATAATTTTTAAAAATTTTTGTTTTGATATTCCACGTTTTTACCCCCCATACACGAAAACAGCTACATTTTACACTCCTTACTATTATCTAATGCATGCGCACTGTTTTTATCTATGGAGTTATAAATCTGCATAGGGGGGTGGAGGGGAGGCTACGACAAATTATTTTATACTTTTTAGTTCGTGTTAAGGCCATTTCAAGGCAAACAAAAGGCTATATTCAGGCAGGTGGTGGGAATACAAAAAAGAATAATTTTACATTCGATTTATTCGTTTAATACTACATATTTATGGTAACTAATTATTAGAAAAATTAGCTAATTTATGTACAATTAATAATTTAATAACAATTTTTATATATTTACGGAAATAGCATATAAAAAAAATTAATCAAATATTTAATTGTCAATATTTTCATTGTTTATTATTATTTTGATTTCCAAAAAATATATGTGTATGTTGTTAATTTTTATTATAGTACTTATGTATTAATTTCAGAATTTTGTATGTGTGGTTTATTTGTAAAAAAATAATTTTCATCATTTTCCTTGAAAAATGCGATTTTCTCTTATTTCACACATACATTTTATTTGAAAAAAAAATATGATTAATCTTTATTATAATTAACGACATATAATTTTTTTGGAAATCAAAATAATAATAAACAAAAAAAATATTGACAATTAAATATTTGATTAATTTTTCCAATAATTATATAATACCATAAATATATAGTATTAAACGAATAAATCGAATGTAAAATTTTTCTTTTTTGTATTCCCACCACCTGTCTGAATATAGCCTTTTGTTTACCTTGAAATGGCCTTAAAAACGTAGAATATTAATTTTTTCTTGTTTTATTTAAATAATTATTTTCTGTTTTTTAGTCTTGTTTAACTTTAACCTAATTAAGTATAATTACATAATTAATAATTAATTAATTAACATAATTATTATTATATAATAATTATAATTATATTAAATAAACCATGTTTTCAAAACGTTCTTATTCACTCAAGCCAAAATATGGTATTTGTTTATTTCTTTCTCAATTTTCCAATCGATATTTCAAAAAGTTGAAAAAGTAACACAATTACGTTTTAAAATTAAGCTCTTTGTGATCATCACTAAGAATAATTGCACTTCTTCATGCAGTTTCGAAAAAAAGGTCTAACCACGTAAAATATTAACTTTAAATTTGTAAATTTAATAAATAACATATAAATAATTTTACCTTATTTATCACGATGAACCAATACTGAAATGTTGAAGAAGACCAGAATTAGGCACGACACATCTCGTTGAAGAAAATATCGGATACGATCTTCTTGTTGAAGTAAACAATAGCTTCGATCTTCTCGTTGAAGAAATTACGAATGAAAGACGATACTTTTCTCAATCTGCAAAATAAGTAAGAAATATAGTACAGACATTCTTCCCATGTAATTCATTCATTTTTAGTAAACAAAGTAACAAATGAAAAAATTCTTAAAAAAATAAAGATTTAACCAATTATCACATTTCAATATATTACTGATAGAGTTTGAACATTTTAATATGATAATTCATATAAATGTTTCATAATTCCTTTTATAAGCGGATTTACATTTTCGATTGACAACATTATAACAATAACAGTTCACGCTACGGTTATATATATATACAGTGCGAGTGTAAAGTCTGGAACTATCGCAATAAATCTTTTATTAAACGTTTTTGAAAAAATCTTCGAAAACGTCAATTTTTATCTTAAATGAGACATATTTTACTGTAATTGTCACTTAAAGATCGTCTTTTGTTTTTGAGTTATGACGTAAGCGATAAGTTTTTTAAATGGAAACCTATATTTTTTATTATTGATTTAGGTAGTACTTTTTATTCCGTTTCCAAACATATAAAATTTTCAATATGTTACATTTGAAAAAAATTGAGAAAAATAGTCTTAAAGTTCAAATATTAATTAAATGAATTAAATTAGCAAACTAAATCTAGTTATCGTTGTATAAAACAAAAACATCAGCTACAACTGTCAGAATTATGCAATTTATAAATGTCACAATAAAATAAGTGTTATTATTTTGCTTTTTCCAAATTAGAAAAACTATTTTAACTATTTTCATTTATAAATTGCATAATTCTGACAGTTGTAGCTAATGTTTTTTTTGTTTTATACACCGATAACTAGATTCATTTCGCCAATTTGGTTCATTTTTTGATTTGAAATTTAAGACTATTTTTCTCAATTTTTTTCAAGTGTAACATATTGAAAATTTTATATGGTTGGAAACGGAATAAAAAATACTACCAAAATCAATAACAAAAAATATAGGTTGTCATTTAAAAAAAAGTCTATGAAGTCATAACTGAAAAAACAAATGACCTAAGAAACGGAAAATAAGCTGAAAATATTCGCTGTAGTCGAAATCGCTATAACCCTTCGAGATTTTTTCCAAAAAATTAATATCAACGGAATTACTGTTTCTTACTTAATTCCCACACTGTATATTGCTAAAATGGAATCTATTAAATACTTCACAAACATGTAGACGAATTAAAATACGCATGTGCAAATTCAAATTGCCTATTGGTTGAAAGCAGAAGTTGCAATAGCTAGATAAAAGTTGGTCAACTATAGTGATGGGTATTCGAATGAATATCATGATTCGAAGGATATCATTCGAATGACGCGATAAGAATATAATAGCTGTATTCTTTTTACCTAAAATTTACTGAGATCTCACCTCACTTCAGATAAACTCAGATCAACTCAGATAATTCTTATTCTTTTTATCTTAACTGAGCTACGACAAACTGAGTTGGATACCTTCCCCCCTTACCGATTCTGCTGCACCCGAAAATTAATCTCAAAATGAAGTGAGATACTCAGTTACGTAAGGTTAAGTTTGTATCAATCTTGCTGTTTTTAAGGTTAGCGACAAAAAGAAAAGTCATACGAAATTGAATGATTGTATAATATTTAAATTTTATTTTTAATTTTTAATTTTAATGTACAATTTATCAAAAATGTATTTCTTGATTCACAAATTTATGGTTGATCATAAAAACAAACGTCAAAAAAAAAGGTGGTGTCAAAGTATTCCGATCTTTGTCAGTTATTCGTGTTCTCTTGCTAGAGTTCGAATATTTTGTTCTTTTATAAAGTAACTCAACTCACTTCACTTCGTTTCACCTCACTTCACACTTTCCAACTGAGATGAGTCAATTTTTGATAAAAAGAATACAGCTAATTATAGTACAACTAGTATGAACGATTGTATCTAACTATCAGTTATATTAAAAACGCTAGATGGCACCACAATCGCAACATCGTTTTACATAATAAAAAATTTTAAATTTCTGTTATATTAAATAAATTATAATATTATTTTAATTTATTTATTAAATAGAGTAAAAAATGTATGACGTAACAGGTACAACAAAATAACCTTACTAAAATTACAGTATTTAACTAAATACATAGGCCCGAATTCTCACTTCACTTTTTCGTGAAAAAGTGCTTTCATCATTAATTTCAAAATAACTTTTTGCTTCTGTTTTTCATCAAATGTAAATAGTTTTACTATTTTTGATCATTTTTATTAGATTTGGTATTATAAAATTTAAATAAACTATTATAAAATGCTTAATAAATAATTTTAAGTAAACCTAAAAAGTACCTTTGGCAAAAATCACTTTTATAAATGAGATGAAAATACGGGCCATAGTTTTATTATTACTTTTTAATAATATAGGAATTTATAACTAAGTATAATTATTTATAAGTTACATGTTGATATCTTATCTCTTATTTTTCATTCGAATTGTCCTATCACTAGTCAATTCGCTGCTTAGTTACCGCTGCGCTGTGTCAAACTACAAAATAAAACATAAAACAGTAAACTTACTTGACTTTCTCAATTCTCATGTAACACTTCTGGCAGAATGTAATTTACAAGCTTCCACTACTTTTGTCTAGAATATTACTAGATTTTTTCATCTTCAGAATGACGGTTAACTGCACCATTTTCCAAATAACCATGATAACGAAACATCTTTTGTTTCATTTTGTGTGGAGTTAGCGCCATTGAATCAAACTGCAAAATATGATAGTATTATAATAAATTTGTGCACATAATTACAACTATGTATATTATAATACAAAAATAATATTAATTTTTTTAATTATTATTGAAATAACAGTAGAATGAATGGATAACAAAATACAAAATTATGCGTGCAGTTCCATTTACAAGAATTTTTTTTAATTATTACGAAATCAGTTTTATGTTTCAGTTGTAATAATTAGTGATGGGGGGCATAATCGAGTGATTTCAATAATCGAATGAATATCATAATCGAATGATCATTCGAATGAAGATAGAAATAGATATAAATACAATTGAAAGGAACGAACGATTATATTTATCAATCAGTTATATTATATTAAAATCGCTAAATGGTATCACAATCGCAATGTTTAACATACAAAATATTTGAATGCATTTTTTAATAACTGAATACATATTATAAATAATACAAATATTTTAAATTTCTGCTATATGTTAAATAAATTAATATTATAATTATTTAATAAGACCATTTCAAGGCAAACAAAAGTCTATATTCAGACAGGTGGTGCGAATGCAAAAATGATAATTTTACATTCGATTTATTCGTTTAATACTACATATTTATGGTAACTAATTTTTGGAAAAATTTGCTAATTTATGTACAATTAATAATTTAATAACAATTTTTATATATTTACAGAAGTAGCATATAAAAAAATTAATGAAATATTAAATTGTCAATATTTTCTTTGTTTATTATAATTTTGATTTCCAAAAAAAACAAAATAACAAATAAAATACACGTCATCATTTCAGCTAATCACAAAATGGCCGTCCAATTCAGAAATATAACTTATATAATATAATTTTAATACAAAAAAGAAATATTATTTAATCATGTTCTTTAACCACAGATAACGTTATCATTTGGGTGGTATTATCACTTTCCCGTAAAATATGTTGTAACTTTTTCTTAGAATTTTTTTCGTTCACAATTAATAATCTCGTTTGCATGAATTTTTCTTGTTTGTATTTTCAAGCTCAAAGTGTACTAACGAACATTTCTCATAAATTAACAGCCTAAATACTGATTGGAATCAGCTTTCTTTTGATTCATAAATACATTTATATTAGAGTCCATAAAAAAAAATTCCAGTAAGGCTAAAATCGATAATTTTACATCGAAAAAACATCAGAAATAATATTTTTTGCTTGTTTTTACCAAAGTAGTAGGTTCCTCTACACAACTGAAATTTTCGAAAAACGCGTGTTAATACATATATCGTTTATACATACATACATACATACAAACACAATCACGCCATGTACCCAAAAGAGTGTGGCACAAACTCTTTTCATCATCCCGAAATCAGTCGCCTCCAAACATTCCTATCCAAACAAGCAACTTTCGTTTATTTTTATTGTTTATTTCAATTGTGTAAAGGAACCTGTTACTTTCATAAAAACAAGCAAAACTTATTATTTCTGATGTTTTTTCGATGTAAATTTATCGATTTTAGCCACGACTGGAAACATTTTTTTACGGACACTCTAATACATTTTATATATATATATATATATATATATATATATATATATATATATATAATATAAAAACAGTTTTAGGATGAAATTCTATTAATTATTTATATAAAAACGACATTTCGACGAAAGTTAAACCGCTCGTCTTCATCAGGTCAAACTTTTTTGTATTTAAAAAAATAATAATTTTTTTTGACCTGATAAGACGAGCGTTTAAATTTTCCTCGAAACACCGTGTTTTTATATTAATACAATTAGTTCTGAAAATTATTTTACTATATTAAAAAACTTACTTGATTTTTTTTTGCAATTAACTAACAACTAGTTTTCCTATACTTCCAATTAAATTCTCTTCAAATATATCATGAATATTTCGAATATGATACATTATATAATACAATAGCACATAAACTTGATTGTTAAAAGAAAAACTTTGTAGAACATTTGCGATGCAACATGTTCCACGAGGCATACGTTTGAATCTGAAGGTGACACACTGTGATCGACGTCCAACTTCAAAAACATGATAAGGCAGAGTGACCTCAAAGCCTAAAAGACCTCTGACCTAGAGGTCAGTGATAATACAACGATAATATGTATTTATAACTTTAAATAAATCAAACTAACATAGTAGATAAAATATTTTTCAGAAATCATTGCATTAAATAGAAACGGTTTTAGGATTCGATTCTGTATAATTATTGTATAAAAAATTATAGTTTCTTTTTTCTAATAGATTTTTAATTTATGGAATAATTTTAATAATCTAAATGATATTTTGACATGCATTTAATGATAACAGTAATAATTTTGTTTTTTTAATTTTCTGATCAAGTAACGTATATTTGCGTTACATCATAATATTAAACACTAATTACGTTCCATCAACTAAAAATATTCTGCTAGCCCTGAAGAAGACAATAGTGATTGCCGAAACGTTGGCATAGAAAATAATAAAAAAATATATAACTGACTGAATTCCGTCTATTACTAATTATTTATTAAATATTACTAGTCGACTATTTTCAAATATGTATAATTATTAATATTTTTTAAATTCCATTCCACATAGAAACATATTGAAAAAATGCGAATTAAATATGCCATTTTTATACAATATTGCCAAGTTCAAAAAAAAAATAGTATTTTATCTACATTTCATTTGATTTAAATGAAACTTTATCAAACAGTTTATTTTACTGTCACAACATTTAGAAAATTTTATTTTTACATAGTATTATCAACATCATTTCAAATATATTTATTTCGTATAGCCTTGCATAATAATATTTGTAAATCAAATTTCTATTAATCATTTCTCGACATCCGATAAAGTTGTAGTACAAAATAAATCGGTTTAAACGATTGAAACAATTTAATTGAAAACTATTGAAACAATTTCTAATCTGATTAAAGAAGTCGATTTGTTTTGAAAATTTTTAGCGCAAAGACACCTACATGGTTCTAATTAACTTTTAATAATAGAGAAATTTATAAATATTATGCTATCTGAAAACAAATAACGATTTCTATTTCTTTAAAATTTTATATGAAAAACGTCAGAAATTAGCCCTAAAGTTGTCAAGAAATTGACTGAAAATGGCATTAATCGGCCGTACATTAGCATTTGTTTGATTTTTTGTTCCAATTTCACGGCTACTGCCATTTTCCAGTCAATTTCTTAACGAATATGATTTTATCGAAAATCAAATATCCTGTCAATATAAACAATTTTATGATTCATTTCATTCAGGATTCTTTTAAATATTTTGCAGAATCTTGTTTTGTTTTATTGAAACGATAATGTAATTCAATAAATGATCAATACAACATCGAAGTTTCATTTACCTTTCTATAGAAATTCGATTTAAATTTGAAGCTAATCGCAGAATTCGTACGATTAGTGAACTTCTAGTATTTCGTATTTCTATCTTCATATATTTATAAATTGCATCCATGTGTCGCCAAATAAACTCAACTGATTCTTCTTTCGTTTTCATCGACTTCTTCAATTCCATGGTTCCGATTCTGACAAAAACAAAATACGATTTATTAATCCATAAATGTTTAGAGTTCTAAAATAAATATGTGTTGGTAACAGGACTGTATACAAGTTCTACTATAAATATAATATATATATATATATATATATATATATATATATATATATAATTTTGTTTTTAAAAATAATAGTCATTAAAATTAATAATTTTTATCTAATGCTTTAATAAAGCAGTAATAAATATAACCAGTCCCAAAATAGTATGACATGTAAGTTACTTTTGTATAAATAATATTTAAATTAAAAAAATTATTAATACCTATGCCACGTTTTTAACATGGGCTAAAAAATGTAAAATAATTATTCCTAGCCCCCCGTACAAGTTTATAACCCCATACAGAAAAAGTTTGGGCAACGACAGCTACTCCCGACACTCCTTACTATTATCTATTACATACGCCACACGTTTTTCTGTGTGAGGTTATAAGTCTTTAAGAGGCTAGGAAAGAAATTATTTTCTACTTTTTAGTCCGTGATATATTATTTTTAAATAAAAATTGGCTTCCATTAATTTAAAATCTATAATTCTTATGATCTAGTTATTTATAATTATAATGTCATTGATAAATTTGACCTGATGAAGACGAGCGTTCAGTTTCGTCGAAACGTTCGTTTTTATAAAATAATTAAACAGAAATTTATCACAATTATAAAAATTTTCATTTAACAAACACTGTTTTAGTTAATATTTTTTTAATAAATATTAATCTCATATTATTTGTTGCTATACAAATAGAAATTTTGCCGACTTATTGGGGGACATAGTATTTTAAATAAAAATAATTCACTTGTTAATTAATAATGGGTGGTATTTTTTCCGCACAAAATTAGTATTACTTACGATCAAATTGGTATAATTCGCGACGGGAAAATATAATGCACGGCAAATAATATTTCTGCCGACAAAAACATGTAATTGCATGACAAAATAATTTATTCTCACGACAAAAAATCTAAATGCACAACAAAATACTTTTCTCGCGACAAAAAATGTGAGTGAACGACGAAATATTACCTCTAATAGCAAAAAAATCCAAAATTAATCTTTCAACCCAACCAAAACCTTCCGATATTTGAACAAATTAAAAATTATCTTTTAACTCAACTTACCTAGCAATTAATCTGACTAAATTTTCAAGTGTTTTGATGTTTTTCAAAAAAATAAATAAATTAATAAAATATTTTATTACTTTCGTATAAAACGGGTTTAGGCTTAGGTTTTGTATTAACATTTATTAATAATTGACGTTTCGGCGAACTCAACGTCCGTCTTTATTTGCAATAAATAACAACATAGAAACAAGTTACTTGGTAACAAATAAGTAACTAGATCATACATTTTGAATTAATGGAAGCCAAATTTTATTCAAGTCAGTGCCTTCATAGTGATTAATATCAATCACTGTGATCAATTGATGATTAATATCAATCATTATGAAAACACTGATTTAAATAAAATTTTACTTCCATTAATTAAAAATTTTGAAATGAATTCTTATAATCGAATTACTTATTTGTTACGTCTAGTAACTTGTTTCTACGTTCTGTTATTTATTGTAAAAATATCATTTGTATCGGTTTTCCCGATGAAGACGTACGTTGAGTTCGTCGAAACATCGATAATTAGTAAATATTAATACAAAACTTAAACCTAAAACCATTTTATTTTATATAATGAGTTCTGAAAGATTTTGTATTACGTTATTAGTAATCCCAGTTTCAAGATACACCATAATTTCGTCCAAGATTTCGATTGTAAGTATATTAGATGATTTTAAGGAAGTTTGTAAGGATTTTACATAATTTTAATTGCGATTGTAAAAATATTATATGATTTTAAAAAAGATTACAAGGATTTTATATGATTTTAAGTGAAATTGGATGAATTTTATATGATTTTAAAAAAGTTTGTAAGGATTTTATATAATTTTAAGTGAAATTGGAAAGATTTTATATAATTTTACGTCATTACGTCTTTCTCTAGTTGCTTCAATTTTAAGTTCAGAATTTAAAACATTTATGCCTGGTTTTATAAACGAATTAAAACTCTGTTTCAAATACGTTTTTAACATTGTTATTTTTTTACATCGTTGTTAAAATTGAACATTCCTTTATGAAACCCAGCATTAATGACTTAAAATTATTTCGATAACCAAATATACAAACCCATGATTTAGGACTAGTTTGATATCACTCTTGTCATTTGTGCGGGCCCTGGTTCGAATCCCGAATGCCTTTGTACTGTCTAACTTACACTTCTAATTAATCAAATATATCATCTGAGCAATAGACAAAATCATATTCAAGATTTATCTCCTCTTTTACTTTAACATCATCCTTCACATTTTCTTCACTTACGAAATTAGCTTCTGAAGAAAAAAACACACAATTTTTTTACGCTAATAAATAATGCATAATGCCAGTTATTGGAATCAGGAATAATGTTATCATTCGGTATTGTTATCAACTTTGATGAAAAATGCGTCAGATAAAATAAGACTATACAGGGTGATTCATGATTAGTGAATCAAACTGTAAATGGTGGATTCCTCATGTCAAAAGAAGACAAAATGTCTATACAAACATATTATGTACCTAACCAAATGGTTACCGAGATACAGGCTATTGTTGCTTGTTGCAATTTGCGAAATAATTGTTTCCAATTATTAATAATAACAAAACATATTAGGTGTAGCAGTGTTCAATAAGTGTTAATATTACATTATTATTTTTAATATCAGTTACAGTAAATGGTCAAATTGTTGTCCAGTGAACAGTAACAGTGAATTATAAACTCGAGAAATTACACTAATACTAATACTAATAATGAATATCTGCTAGATTTAATGCACATTTTGTTTTGGTGAACTCATGGCTAACTTAATATGTTTTGTTATTATTAATAATAATTGGAAACAATTATTTCGCAAATTGCAACAAGCAAAAACAGCCTGTATCTCGGTAACCGACCGTTTGGTTAAGTTCATATGTTCGTATAGATATTTTGTCTTCTTTTGACATGAGGAATCCACCATTTACAGTTTGATTCGCTAATTATGAATCACCCTGTATAGAAAAAAAAACGTCATTTATAGTAATCTTGATTGCATGCATTATTTTTTGTTTCCAATTTGTAGTTTCAAGCTGAAAGGATTCCGGATTTCTATCTCGTAAGGTAACTGATTGCTGATTGACAACAGCTTTTAATTTCAAATTTCATTACAAGAACGTTATATTTATTTTTAATATATTATATAATTTATTCATTACGAATATTTTCTCAATTTATTAGTTTCGATTGCTAATTAAATATCTATAATTTATTATAAGTATACTTACTAATGAATGCATTATCAATTTCGAGGTATATTTCATTTTCTTCTGAGTTATTATTGTAGCTGTTAAGATTTCTTGAAATATAAAACTTTTTTCCTTAAATTTGTTAACTTTTTCCGGAACAGTATACATTCATATCACTTGGTAACTTCATATTAGTGAACTCCATCTAAAATAATACGATTATTTCTTTGATATTATCATTAAAATTAAATTTGTTCTAACTATTTATAATTCCTAATGCAAATTTTTTATAATTTATTAAATAAACTTATATCATAATTATTTGAGGTTAACCACGCTGTTTGGCATATTAAAGTATATTAAAAACAAGCATGTTCTATTTATTCAATTCCATTATTCAATATTATCGTTTAGTATATTACGTTACCTAATTATTATGTATCTATAACAATATTAATTTAATAATTTAAAAATTAAATTAAATATGATGGACAACACTTGAAACTGTAATTGACCAGTCAAATAGTGACCTATGATAGTGACTTGAAAATTATTTGAACATTGATTGTGATGCCCCAATTATCAAATAATTATTTTTTTAATTCTCTTAAACATTGTTTAATAAATAAAAACAATTTAATAAATATAATTTACTGCACTATTAATGAAAATTAAATTCTTAGATAACTTTATTAGTTACTATTTAATTGGACAACTTTATTGTGGTTACGTTCCAATAAGCTACATTTATTTGCTTTTTTGGTATCATGATCAAATATATTTTCATCAATATAATCATTTAAAAAAAATACTAATTATTAAAAAATATATTTCAATTATTATAAATAGTTATCGTTAAAATAAATATATTTGAATCAAAAGTAACGAAAAGAGGTCATATGACGTCATATAAATAAAAAAATTATATATTTTTATATAATTATATTTTGATTTTTCATATTGCTTTAATAATATTGATTTTAATTAAAATTATAAAACGCGCATTAAATTTTTGCCTTTACTGATTTAATTTATTAATGTTTTATAGATTCACTGTGTATTTTTATGTTTTGAAGTTGGACGTCGATAACAGTGGCAACTGGTGGCAACCTTACATTTAGTGTGTCAACCATGTGTTAACTTCATGTTAGTTCAATACCTCGTGGTGTTATCTACCTCGCAAATGTATTTTGCAAAGTGTTTTAATAATAAAGTTGAGGTGCCTTTGTGTAAAATTTATCATATTTTAAATATTCAAGATGTAATTTATATTAGTAATAGTGTAGATAAAAGTAACACATCTATTTGAATAGAATTTAATGATGTTTTAAAGAAAAGTGTTGAGGGAAGCATTGGAAAAGGTCTTAGCAAGTTGGAAAAATGATCAAGTAAGTTTTTTTAATATTCTATGATTTCAATAACATGTACTGAAATTGTTATAATAATAATAATAATAATAAACATTTACTTAGTAAATTTCTTCCCACGCGGTATGATTTCGTAATATTGCATCCAGTGGTGGCCATTTTTGTATGATTTTTAGATAGAATGTTATTTAAATTTAAAAAGAAATATTAATTTGTACTGTTCAATATTACTATGTAATCTGTATATAATGCAATACACAAAATAGTTTTTGCTCCTGTTCAAATATAAATAAATATGATGTAGTTACTTTTAATTTATATACAGCGTAAATTAGTTCATGTGATCCTATTGAAACTAGGAAAAAACAATCACAAATCTTTATTGATTCCAAATAGGTATAAATGAGCACGAAATTTATTGTTTAATAAACTAAATAAATTAAAAATAAATGTAACATTTTGTAGCCTGTGGCCAATGAGGTCAATGTTCTGCTTTCACTTGTACGGAATTTGTCATGGACAGACCATGCTTAGGTAAAAATTTCAATCTCAGAATGCGCCTTAAATATAAATATGTAATTATTCTACATATATACATATGTATTTATGTATAAAATTAATTTATGAGAAATATCCTCTACACTATAAATTACATAAGAATTATTATTGAATCAGTAATTCTACATAGATTATCTCATTTTTAGAATAATTGTTTAATTAAATGAGTAAGTAAATTTAATTTAAAATGCAGTTTTTTTGTATTTGCACTACATTTCTAAATATAGCGATTGAGATAAGAAATTTCTAACTTTAAGCAACTCCATTAAAGCTCATTCAAACTACCCTACTTATTACGAAATTTGCATTATGTTTTGGTGCAGAGATAGACAGTAGTTCTTCGGGTTAATAAAAATCATGATTTTTTTGATTTAAATCAAAGCTTATGTAGCGGTTAATTAAAAAAAAACACAAAGAAACGTGGAACATAGACAAGTGGGTATTAAATCCGAGAATCAATATAAATATATTATTTAAATGTTAAAAGTCATCAGTCAAGTAATAAAAAATTATACAAATGTACATATTTTAAACGATTTAATCTTAATATATTCTCAACGCTCAACGCATGATTTTTTTTTGTTTTTCGATAGATCTAAATCACGATTTAAATCGCTTAATTTAAATCCTGTTAGCTCTAGTAGTTCAAACTTATGAAAAAATAACGCAAGTGCACGATTTTTAGTTATATCAGGTTTTATAGGTTTTATTTCAAGTTTATTAATATTTTTTAACAAATTATTATTATTTTTAAAGCTAGTACTTAAATACCAATATCAATACGACTAATACATAAAACTGATTTCGTAATAAATAATAAAAATTTGTGTAAATAGAATAATTTAGCATTTTGTTATCCATTTTCTATTGTTATTTTAGTAACAATAGAAAAAAAATTAATATTATTTTTGTATTATATAGTTGTAATTATGTGCACAAATTTATTATAATACTATCATATTTTGCAGTTTGATTCAAGGGCCCTAACTTCACACAAAATATCATGGTTATTTGGAAAATGGTGCAGTTAACCGTCATTCTGAAGATGAAAAAATCTAGTAATATTCTAGAAGAAAAGTAGTGGAAGCTTGTAAATTACATTCTACCAGAAGTGCTACATGTGTTACCAGAAAATTGAGAAAGTCAAGTAAGTTTTTCTACTTAATGAAACGTTACTTGTTTTGTGAAATTAGTCTTGACTTAGGTGATTTAGAATGACGTCGCAATGTCGGCTAGATGAAAACATTGAAATATCATATTTAGTTCGATATAACTTTTTAGTGAAATATTTTAAATTTATTCATTGATATTTGTTTAATTTACAAATAATATTAAGTAACGATATATTCTTTCAAAAATCATTTGTATGTTTGACTAAAACATACTTAATTTACAACAAATGTCTGTGACGGTTGTAAAAGCAATCCAAACAAGATAAGTTTCTTTTTAAAATATCAGCTGATGCATAATAATTATTTTATAGGGTGTATTTTATACATAAACATTTATAGATAAACGATTTCTATTTGTATTTTTTGTTCGTCATAAAAAAAAACAAGATTAAAAGTATATGGGTAAACCCATATATAGACCACTTTGTCATTCCTCGGAAAGTTGGCAACATTGTATTTTTATAATATTATAATTTATGTGGGCACTAGGAGAAACTTTACTGAAAATTTAATCAAAATCGAAAAAATAATGTAGCCACAATGAAATTTTAAAAAAAATTTATAAAAAAATTTTTTTTTTCGATAAGTTAGCAACAATATATTTTGTTAAATTTGCATAATTTATTTATGCACTAGGAGAATCTTTTATGAAAATTTGATTAAAATCATTTAAATAAAGTGATCATAATGAATTTTTAAAAATTTTAGTAAATTTTTTTCTTGGAAAGTTGGGAACACTGTATTTTGTTAAAATTACATAAATTATATGATTACTAGGAGAATCTTTTGTGAAAATTTGAGTAAAATCGGTTAAATAACATGACCATAATATATTTTTAAAAATTTTAGTAATTTTTTTCTCGGAAAGTTGGCAACACTGGATATTAATAAAATTATATCATTAATGGGAGCATTAGGGATATCTTTTCTGAAAATTTGATCAAAATCGGATAAATAATGTAGCCAATATGAATTTTTTAAAACTAGTAATTTTTTTCTCGGAAAGTTAGCAACAATGTATTTTAATAAAGTTACGTAATTTATGTGGGCACCAGGAGAATCTTTTCTCAAAATTTGATCAAAATCGAATAAATTTTAGTAATTTCTTTTCTCCAAAGTTGACATTACTGGAAAAAATAAAACTGCATAACAATCTTTGATACTAGAAAATTTTATCTTGAAAATTTTATTAAAATCGGTTGAACCGTGTAGGAGGAGTTGCGATCACAAAATTTTGATTCATGACCGAGCTGACGAGGCACATTCAAACACCCACATAAACTAAGTTCGGATTCGTTATCTAGAGGCTATATGAAGAATTTCTATACAATTTTTATTTTGAAACCGTACCAAACGCTATACCACTTTTTCCTTGCAGTCAAACTGGTAATTAAGTTGTAAATAATATCTGCTATCAGTTCATGTTAATGTTCTTTTTTTGTTTTTTTTTTAAATTGAAATAATTCTTTATTTTCTATGAATAATTAAATGACCTGTAAAAATTTAAATACATAAAATAAGATTAAAAGTTACTTGTTCAAAAGTATACTGTAATTTATTTGTAAAACTATAGAAAAAGGTCCAAAATAAAGAAAAATGTATATAGCTGTCATGTAAATAAACACTAATGTCTTCATCTAGCCACCATATTGTATGGCGTATGATTGCGTGTTCTAAAACTGTCTAATTGTGATTGGAATAATAATTGAGGATTTTAAGGGTGTTTTAAGGGGAGGTTCTCATCTAAATGACTAAAAAGTACGCAAAGTTTGGAAATTTTTTATTCGCAAATGAAAAAACATAGAAGGAAACGGTTTGGGGATTCGAAAAAATGTTATTTTGGTTTTTATTTTCAAAAATTGTCGTTTCATAAAAAACAAAATGGCGCCCGTGATTCACTGTTTTCGTGTCAGCGCGGAATCGGAAAACTGCGTGTATTACAGCGTCTCTGGATTTATCTGTAACAAAAAATTAACAACAATACCAAAAAGTAAACTAAATTTACTGGATTATAGACCTATAAAATTTACAAATTGTTTGTTTTAACTATTTTTTGTAAGGCCCTATATATATACCTAATATAATTTTTCACATTTTTTTGTATTATTAATGATAAGATATATAAGATATAACACGATTCACAAATATATACATTTCATTTATTATTAAAAAAAAATTAATCACATATTTTTCTGTATTTGACGCGAAATTTTGATAAACAACTTAATTACTCTCGTTGTAAATCGTAGTTTTGGTAACTACAAGTTTAGTTTAGCTTCTTCGCTTAAATTTTACGAGTTTTAAAAGAAAGAAAGAGGGTGGTCGGTTCTCGTCCGTTGTCGGAGACGGGCATATGTAGTTGCTCGTTTTGTAAAATGTTCTAAGATACTATTGCAATTCGCGGTACCGTGTTAATTTTCGTGGTTATTGAGTGTAATTATTGCGTTTATTAGTAACGTTGATGAATTTTGCGTGCACTCAGGCCGATTTTACTCCATACGGAGGATTTTGTAAGAGCACGAAAAGCCTTTATCGAATTGTTTAATCTTGGCGTGGTTCTTTCACAAGTAGCCCGGCTTACGGGGATCTAGTATAAATTGCGTAGTATCGTGAATTCGTCCAATTTAGTGTCGTTTGTGTGAGTGTGACCCCCTGTTTAAACCCCATAATCACGTGTCGTCGTCGTCATCATCAATTGTACGCGTCCAATTAGGAAATCAGCCCAGTATCGGATTATTATCATCTACAACATCTATATTAGTGCTAATATCGACAGATGAGTACAATAAACATTTATTTCATTTGATCATTTAGCCTTTCATTTTAAATTTGTATTCCGGTAGTGACGTATTCATAGTACGCGCACTTTCAACGCGCAATCAACTAACTGCGTTTGCTCGCAATAGCATTGTGGTTTGTGATTTCCAATGGCGGATCAATATCGTTTTTCTGTAACTAAAGTTTTGATTTAAATATCGATAATTCGAACTGTTGTAATTATTTACGTTGGCTAATATTATTGTTTATCGCTAACGTGAAACTATCGTACGTGCATATGATATTTGTTACCGAACTTGAGCGAAAAGCTAGAGTAAAAATTATACGTACGACACTGTATTAAATTCAAGGTCGCCTCCATGTAAATTCGTTTTTGGCGGCAAATGTATTATTTGTTATTATATTTAAGATCATTTCATTCATTATCACTCATCTTCATTAGGATTAAGATCTATTACGATTATTGTTTGTTTGTTTCTATTTCTTATATTATGTTAATGATTGCAATATATTCACATTGTTAATCTACTATCGAGTTTTATTTATCGAATGGTGTATCACAGAATTCGTGGTATATTCTTTGTTATTGGCATCTCGCGTTTATTTGGTATTTTAATCAATTTGAGAATATACTAAAATAAAATACCTGGCGTCCAAAATTTAGCTTATAGATAAAAATCGAATTTATCACCCTCCTGATCTTCCCCCTCATCGCGAGTAAGCTGGCCGGAGCAAAAATCGTTGGATTGCCCAACGTTATCGTAATTTAAAGTTAACTGTTTAATATTATGGCCTAATAATTGATTATAATTATAATATAACACCAAAAGATGTCAAAAAACTATCTAGCCTTGATAGGTGTAGATAGTTAATGTAATAATCTAAAAACTATGGCCCGTATTCTTACCTCATTTTTTCGTGAAAAACTGCTTTTATCATTAATTTCAAAATAACTTTTTGCTTCTGTTTGTCATCAAATATAAATAATTTTTCTATTTTTGATCATTTTTATTCTATTTGGTGTTACAAAATTTAAATAAACTATTTTTAAGTGATTTTAAGTGAACGTCAAAAGTACTTTTGGCAAAAATCACTTTTATAAATGAGATGAGATTACGGGCCTATGAAATTTGAACCTAAATTATTTAATTGGCTCATTTGAATAATTTGCTTTGTAAAAATAAGGTCGGTTTTCTTGTGACAGGTCACACATCAAAATTGAAGTAAATATATTATATTTTTTTACCATATCGGAGAAATACATGTAACTACCTAAAAAATCTAGGTTTTTCAGAATATCGGGGTTTTTTTACAATGTCGGGGTTTTTCAATTTTATTACATGTACAGTCATCTTTACCGACAATTTTTTTTATGTGTGTTCGACCTCTGGGGGACCTTGAATCGTAGCCGGAATAAGGTCGCGTCAAAATTGTGGACTCAATTTTCGTACAATCTGGGAATTCGTATTTTTTTTTTTTTTTTACTTAAAGATATTTATTTGTTGATGTATTTTGTTTTATATGAACCACCGAAACTAAAAAAAAACTCCGGATATTTCATCATTTTAACTCAGGCTGAAAAAAATGTTTAAATTAAAATTAAATCATATTATTGGTTCATGTAGAATATAATTTAATTATCTCACGGACGCGCTATATTAAAACCCATTTAAATGAAAATTGATTGTGTTATTCTGTACGCAAATTTAAAAAATTACATTTCGAGAAAAACGCAGCTAAAGTTTTAAGTAAGATATAATAAGGTTAAACGGTTTTAAATAGTTATATCTCGGTCAATACATTTCTAGTCGCTTACATATTTTACACGATAAATCTTGAATATATAAGAAATTGATTTATGCAAAATAAAAAAATCGATAAAATTTTTTTTACATGTATTTCCCTCCTTAAAGTAAAGTTTATTTCAATTGTATACGAAACTCGAGTAAAACGTAAAGCAAGATAAGATAAGATCGAGCTTTTTGATAACAATAACGAATTGATAATATTTGAAAAATAAACAATCTTTATTGACTAGAAATGTGTAACAATAAATAGTAAGTAAATTCTATAATAAACTAAAAAAAATCTTAAATTAAAACAAACAATTGTAATTATTATATATACCGGGTGTTCGTTCGTTAAGTTCGTATGGGCGTTTAACATGCAATTTCGATAATTTGCGATATACTACTTTCTCGAGTTAAATTCGGAGAAATACTTAGAATACTTTTTGATAGACAATAAAAAGTTCTATAATTTGGTTTTAGTTTTAATTTGCTAGCATGTGCCGTTTGGACGCTAGAATTTTTTTTTGATTTTTTGGTTTTTATTTTTTTTCTTAAAAACTATGAGGTGTAGGAAAATAAGCATGCTATGTAAAACTGCGGAATAATGAGTACTATAATTTAGTAAATAAACCATTATTCTAGGATCCATCGTTATATAGACCACTTTGACATTATCACATAAATGATAAGAAATAGGAATAAAAAAATTTTTCACCGAAAGTTGGCAACATTGTATTTTGCTATAGGCGCTAAGGGTATCTTCTGTAAAAATTTTATTAAAATCTGATAAATAATGCGGGCATACCAAATTTTTAGAAAATTATTAAATTTTTTTCGGAAAGTTGGTAACATCGTATTTTAATAAAATTATAATTTATGTGGGCACTAGGAGAAACTTTTCTGAAAATTTGTTCAAAATCGGATAAATAATGTAGCGACAATAATTTTTTTTAAATTTTAGTAATTTTTTTTTTGGCTTTAATTTACTTTACTTCAATTTTTACGAAATTTTACCAAATACAGTTATTAATTATTAGCGGTTTAAATGATTATTTTTAAATAATTTAAAAATTAACCACGTTTAAGTAAATTAGCCTATATGAAGCCTGCAGGCTGGTTGCTAGCAGCTCTGTTTTTATTCTTAAATAAATACGTAGGTGTATATATATATATACAGTGTGTAAAGTGATGAAGTTTCCTATATGGAAAAAACTTATTCTTTATAAAAAAAAATTGCTTGTGTCGAAACCCTTTATAGTCAAAAAAAAATCCAGTAATCACTTCAGATAAGATCAGAAACTTGATATTATGTCGAGTTGTTGATTTTAAATATGACTAAGTCCGAATTTTACATCAGTATCATGTGAAAAAATGTTAAAAATATTTGTCATACAAGAGACTTACTTTTTAATTATTATTATTAAATTATATAATTAAAAAAAATCTATATTTATATTTTTTTCATGGGTAACACGATACTGATGTAACATTCGGACTTAGTCATATTTAAAATCAACAACTCGACATAATATCAAGTTTTTCATCTTATCTTAAGTGATTACTGGATTTTTCTTGGACTGTAAGGGGTTTTGATAGAAGCAAAATTTTTTATAAAGAATAAGTTTTTCTCCTAAAACTCATATTAAAATTTTTTTCCCTATAGGAAACCTCATCACTTTACAACACTGTATATATAATTTGTTACGTTGTTCATTAAAATAATGACATGAAATCTTCTGATAGGATAATGAACCATAGATGTCTGTTATAATTGCTATGTTGTTTCATTCATGTTCATACTATGTTCATAATATATGAAATACATGGAAAGAATGTCTGAACTATATTACTTTTTTATTGCAGATTGAGAAGTATCGTTATTTCTGCAACAAGAAGATCGAATCGATATTTTCTTCAAGAAGTGCCGTTCCCACCTCTGGTCTTCTTCAATATTTGAATATTGGTTCATCGTGATAAACAAGGTAAAATTACTTACGTTATTTATTAAATTTACAAATTTAGACTTAACATTTTGAGTGCAATGTCGCGGCACTTCTTTATATTTAATGGATTAATATTGAACACGAGAAGCTTAGTTTCAAAACGTAATTATTATTGTTTTACTATTTTTAAGTTTTGAGAAATATCGAGTTTGAAAATTAAAGAAATAGAAAGAATTAAACAAATGTAGTATTTTGAATAATAACATTTTGAAAAGATGGTTTTATTTTAGTAAATTTAACTTTTAAACAAATATTTAAGATTTATTATATACATGGGTATGATGAGATTATCGTAATTAACTAAATCTATGACATCATCATTGAGCACGTTTACATAAATATACCTCGAGATACGAGCATCTCTATGGTATATTCGCGAAATTTGAGATACGAGAAAAGTATGAGCGAAAAATTCGTCTCTAAATACGAGCATTGACTCGAGTAACGAGCAACGAGCCAGACTGTTGGTATGCGTGGCGCGTTTTCCGATCGGCAACGTTAGCTTGGGTGAATCCCCTTGTCAGATCACTCAATGTTCGTTGATCTACCTGTTTGTGCGCTTGTCAGTTAATCTTTTTTACATTTAATGTGAAAATGATTATTTCACAATGCCTCCCAAGAAGATTATTGCCTCAGATAGTGCTGCATTTATTAGGAAAATTGATTTTTATGTTGATATTTTTGGGGTGCGGAACGGATTAACTGGATTTTTATTATTTTCGATGGGGAAGTTTGTTTCTAGATACGAGAAATTCGCTATACGAGCTCAACGCTGGAACGAATTAAACTCGTATCTCGAGGTTCCACTGTATTTATAACTAGCTTTTCCGTCGTGCGTTGCCGCGCAACTGCGCAAAAATTCAGTATTCGAAATATTATGATGGCCCTCGGGGGGGTTCTCCAAAAACTTTCACGGGAGTGTACTTAACAACTTCCCAAAGTTTTAATGATTAACGTAACTGTAGTCTTATTGCGGTATATATATATTTAAGGAGGGATTGCGCTCTAGACGATCTGTATTTTGGATTTTTTTTACGGAACTGGTGAGAGTTTAAGATCAGATTTTTTTGTCAAAATGTTTATTAACTCTTCATCTATAAATACAATTTTTGTCAAAAATATAAAATCAAAACGGTGGCCAATATGGCCGTTTTTCGGAGACGCCTCTGCAAAACTGCGAAAATTCCACAGGTCGCAAAATGTCACCTGGAAACATAATAAACACATGTAAATGAAGCTTTTAGTCCAAAGAATGGAACTGACCAACAAAATCGGAAAAAACTCAAAAGATGACAAAATGGCGGACGTTTGAAAAAAAAAGGTGTTTTTTTCGGACGATTTTTTGACTGGCACGCTGTAAAAAATCTTTAAAATAGAAAATTTTACCAGGTCATAGGTCAATTCCATGAAGAAATTAATTTCCTTTTTGGCAAACAAAAAACGAAGTCAATTGGTCGAACGGTTCAAACTCTAGAGTTTTCGCAGTTTTGAAAAATGTGTTTTCGAGAAAAATGCGTTTGAAGTTTGCGCAATGCCTTTTCCTGTATAATTTGAATCATTCGGCCAAAATTGCTCAACCAGTAGTACATATCTAGGTTTTTGGGGTCGCTGAATATGAATCTAGTAATTGATAAATTTAGTAGTTTTTTCGATTTTAGTAGTTTTTTTTAAGAATGTTATTGTGAAAATGTTAACTTACATTTAATCAACCTAAAACACTGTAGCGACGTCAATATTT
Source organism: Clivina fossor (assembly GCA_963966155.1). NCBI lineage: Eukaryota > Metazoa > Arthropoda > Insecta > Coleoptera > Carabidae > Clivina > Clivina fossor. The sequence continues at coordinate 2,667,006 of OZ014554.1, read as the reverse complement.
CTCGGATCGAAATATCCCTTCACCCAAACATTCTAGACACATATAACTTTCATTTTATGTAAAAAAAATAATCGATTTTTTTAAAACAAAGTTACTAAGTTTTAGCAACGTTGCTAACTACTATAGCCAATAGAAACAAATATAACAATTGTCATTTTTAGTTTTTATTTTGTGTGTATTAATCTTATTGGTTAATGTTTGTTGCTAAGACTAACGAGTTTGTTACAGAATTGGGGTGAATATTGTAAAAGTTGTTTATGTTGTTAGAGTTAACGTCGCGTATCCTTTATATCCTGTGCATATTGAGTACAAGGAAGACCAAAATATCAAAAACAAACGAATAAATTTTTTAATTTAAATTTAAATCTAACATTGTGCTTTTTCCACATTGGCACTCTTAAATATATATGTCTCTGAGAATATGCCACCTCAGATTAGGGCTGGGCGATATTGAAATTTCAATATCGATATTTGATATTCAAAAAATATCGATAATATCGATATATCGAAAAATCGATATTGATATATCGATATATTGATAAATCGATATATCGATAAATTGATATATCGACATTATCGATACATCGATAAATTGATATATCGATATTATCGATATATCGGTAGATCCATAATTAATATTTTAAAAAATATTGTTATTTCGGTTATATCGATAACATTGATCTATCATTAGCTAGCCAGGTACTTAATACAAAGTCGCTGATGATATTAGATAGATATTGTGATAACGTGTGTGATAATAAGCTCAGCGTTATTTAAATAACGTAAACGTTTTTAACGTAATTCGAAATGGGAGTTATTGTGCCACATGCAGTTATATCTTTACGTTATTTCTAAGTTCCAAAATAATCCGCTAGTTAGCGTATTATTTAAGTAAATTCATCTATATTCAAGTGTGTTAGTAAATGTCAAATTCAAACAGTCAAGTTATTTTATAAAATATTGTGTCGAAATAAGTATTTGTTTTATCTTTATATTTTAATGATCATATTTAAAGTATTCTTATATAAGAAGAAACAAACTATAATAATTTTGTAAATATATTAATTCTCCGTAATTTAAAATATGATATGATATGATTGCATTATCACTATTTATATCAGCTTCAATAGCTTTATTTAAAATAGCTTCTATTATGTTGAGTCGGATTCATAACCTAAATAGTATAAGTTGCCAAACACGTTATTTACGTTTAGCGCTCGGTGTTATTTATTTGAAAATAACGAGTTGCGCTATCGTTATTAACAGGTGTTATTTGCTACTAAATAATGCGCATGCGCAGATGTCAAAATAACGTAAACGTAAATACTGCACGACGTTAAATACATGCACAATATCTCTGTATTTATTGATAGCGCTGTTCTTTATTTACGTCATGTCGCCGTCGCGTCGGTCGGCTGAGATACAGGCGACTGTAAATGATAGAACGTTTATGAAAATATATCTATCATATGTTTCTCGCGATATTGTAACGTTTTCTTAATACACAAACGACGTACATTGTTTTATTACGTATTGATTGGTTAAATTTTTCATTGAATAATTAATAATTAATTGTTTAATTAAAATTGAAAACTTTTACATTATTTAGAATATTTTATTTAAAAAAAATATATTCATTTTACCAAATCGTGTATGCTAGTGGATAATATATTTTAATTTTTAAAATAAAAACATGAACAGAACAATTTTAAATTTATAATATGCTATGATAATAATATAAATAATATATGTGTAATATATATATATATATATATATATATATATATATATATATATATATATATATATATAGCACAAAAATTTGTGATAAAACAAAAAACAAGTTCATGCACGAGTCAAAAGATGTTTCGAAAAATGTTTATTTGTATGAATAGTTTACGTTTGATTTAAATTAGTCACTAAAATTAAAAGACAAATCTTATGATTAAAATTGTGTTTAAAATAATGATTCTGAGACAGACAGACTGGCAACAGGCTAAAAGCAGTTGATTTATATACTACATTATCCATATAAATCTTAACTAAAATTAATTTCTTTTAGAAGATATTAAATAAAAATGCTAAACAACTATACGACAATAATACGTGATTTTTTTGTTTGTACATATACACATAATCACATCTCTATCCAGGCAAGCAACTTTAGCTTCATCCACATTTATAATGCCGCTCATACATACCTTTCTATTTTTACTACTTGGAGACTTTTACTCGCTCTCATTCATACCACTCCACCTACTCATCGGACGTCCACGCAAACGTATAGCTTCAAATTCATTTATATAATTTTTGTTTAACAAAACGTTTATTAGACATTTGCTCAAGATGTCCGGTTCATCTAATTAACACCAAATGTTGCTACATTTTTTTTTTCAATTTTACACTCATACACTAATCTATTTCGTCCCCAATTCCTTCTAGTTACACCACATACTCCACTGAAAAATATAATTTTCACGGCAGTTATTTTTCTTTTATACTTTTGCAGCCAAACCCAACATTCACTACCATACATTAACGTAGGCACTAAAACAGTATTGTATATACCCAAACGGGCTTCTTTCTAGCAAAAGTACCCCAACCTTACAAGCAACATTAACTCTTCTATCAATTTCATGATCAAGATGCCCATCCTTAGATAATAAACTACCCAAATTTTTATTTGTAACATTGTAATTAAATTGATTTATATTTTACGCTAAATTAATTTTAATTTAACAATAAAAAATATTGTTAAATTTAATACATAATTTAGATAAGCAAACTTACAACAACATTATGCACAACAGTAAAGCCTTTTCTTGTTCATAATAAATATTTATAAAGGAATATATATTTATTTCTAATATTGAACAAATGTAAAGCAATGTAATTTTCCAATTATTTTACAACATTATGAAAATCGTTGCAATAATCGAAGCAACAAGAAATATCAGTTAAATTCATACGAATTTGCATCATATTAAACACAACATTTTCTTTATTTTTTTCTAATTATTTTACAACATTGGAAAGGTTTTCCGAATAATCGAAATTCTTAAATTAACCTTATGTACAATAAATTGAATACGAAATAACAAACTTTTTAGCAGTTTCATGTAGCAGATTGTTTTATTGTACATTTTAGCAACGAGAGCTTTATGTTTTTCTAATAAAAATATCTTCTTTTACAGATTCCACAACAATTCTCCAGAAATCGTCCAGGGTCCAGTATGTCATGTAGTTAATTGAAGTTCCTAGACATATTCCGTTATCAGTACAGGGATTGCTCGACTTTTGTCGCATTCTAGTTATGATGAACCATAATTACAATCATCGAATTTTGCCAATTATTTCTTATCAATTTTTAAATTGTGCGTTTCTCTATGTATGCATTTATGTGTATATTTAATTATGTATATAAGTTTATGTAATGAAAAAAAAAAAAAAAAAGAAAAATGAGGTGTACGACCTACTTTAGAGCAGACGTATGACGAAGTCGTAAGTCGAGAATTATTTGTATTACTTTTTTTATTTATTTATTTGCAACCTTTTATCACTTTTTATTTACTTTCCATTGTCTCAGGAAAAAAGTATTCTGTAGATAGATGATATATAAATGGACTTTTTTTCCGACATTTATTCTAATAATTGTCTAAACTTTTTAACATTCATGGTTGATATTTTATTAGAAATATGGAATATTATTATTGTGTTGTAACGGTCACAGCTTGTTTGAAATACTGGCAAATTTTATTCTTCATTTTGTCATATTGAAAGAATTGATGTATTGGATTTTTTTTGTATTTTGCATTAGATACATATGATTTGGAATTATTATGATATAATCAACATATTTAATTTTAAAAAGTGCAAACATTTTATCTAATTTATATTTGGCTTGGGATGTATTATAATCACAATTTAGCAGTAAATTTTTGCTTCTAGAAATGAACATATATTCATAATTATTTTTCTATCGATTAGACATACGCTGTTTTAATCTAAATGCATAATAGGCATTAGTAATTACTCTCAGTAATATTGTTAAAGATTTTAGACCTGCTCTTTCTGCGAAACGCCTGAACGTCAGTTTGCATAGAGGCAACGGTGACATTACTCTAAGTCAAATCATCTGTATATTTGGTCGTTCAACTAGGACAATAGAATGATTTGGTTGCACTAAAATGACGTTGGCAAAAGTCTTTACTCTACCTACGTACGTAGACAAATCATTAACCCTCAGTCCAATAAATTTGCAAAAATGTTTAATTTTGTCTTTTACGTTCCAGTCCGACGATTCTTCTATTCTGACTGATGCTGCTATGGCCATAGCAATCGCGCTTATATCATTTTTTTTTTGTACCGGCGTAAATTTCGTTTGAGGAAATTGTTGTCTGTTTTGGAATATAATGTTTGATTCTTGTGAAATATTTGGCACTGGTGTCTGTTTCCTATTATTCTTATTTGTTGGTGAGAATAAACTTAGCTCATCTGTAAGACGTACTTCTCCGTAGTTGTAATGTTATGTGATCATCAAATGCAGTCGTATTAAATGCATAGACTTAATATTTAATATATATTATTTATTTTTTATGTTTATGACATACATATATATTTTGACACTCTGCATATCTCTGAACATAACATAATAATCTCGTGTTGTCAACTTAACATATATCATTTATCATTCTGAGGAAATGTATACATTTTAACTATAAATTTGTTACATTTCATTTATCAACAAAATTTTGCAATCTTGTCGATCTGGTTTTCTTGCGACTGCTCCTTCGAGGTTCCTCCATCTGCATCTCGGGTTCCTTTCGGTTACATGCTTCTCTTGTCGATCTGGTTTTTTTGCGACTGCTCCTTCGAGGTTCCTCCATCTGCATCTCGGGTTCCTTTCGATTATCTGCTTCTTTTTGGACCTCGGGCAATTTAACCAAATGTTTTCTGTTCCTACGAATTTGTTGTTTATCTGTTGCTACACTCAAAACGGATTTGAGCGTAGTGAAAGAGTTAAAAAGGAACTCCCCGGTGCCGCGGCCTGCTCAAGTCACAATAGGTCGAGGTCCCAAAAAATTAGTCGCGAAATAATGAGCGGTAATAATAATAATAAAAAAAAAATTGAATTGGGCGCCAATAAGTTTATTACGCAGTGCCGGGAAACTAAACTTATAAACTGATTGTTCCTGATATGACCATAAAATATGACGCTCGCAGCGGACAAACACAACAACAAATAAAAGAAAACAGGTTACTTTCTTTGTTTTGACAATGCTACTTATAGTAGCGTTTATTTAAAGATTCCAACGTTATTGACAAAATAAAACGTAAATAATTCTTGAGGTACAAAATAAACAAATAATTAAGTTCGTGGTGACGTCAGACTACGTCATGAATGAACTATTCAAAACAACCGGAAATTTTACTAAACACGGCGATAAATAAATACATAATTAAATATATAGATTTTGCTGCGATAAATATTGATACAAGAATTAATGTCCCTATCGGAGAATAGTAGCGCTAAAATTCTGTACAGTAGGTGGCTAACAAGATCTATACTCGCCTTCACTTCGCATGAAGTATAGAGCACGTGCTTAATGTCAAAAATTTGACAACAACAAATAATTAAATGTATGAGTGACGTTTTTACTAGACATCAAAGTATTACGTAAATTTCCGGGCGTCTACCGTATATGATCGTGGTTGTGTTTTGTTCACCATCCATACTCTGTCATTTCTTTCCCATCTGATCTATGTAAGAGCCTATCTCTTTCAGGTACGCGTAGAGAGGCTGTGGAACGTTAAACTCATTGTCAAACGTCGCCTTTCTTATGTTTTTTTCAGCGCTAGGTAGCGCTTTGTTTCCCTGCTTTGCCTTTACGTCAAGCAGCTTTAGTCATAGCATTGCCGTCGCATAGTAGGATACTTCCTCCCTTACGATAACTCTTTCGAGTTGTTTCTCGTCTGGTTTGTATCCGTCGTATATTTCGGCAGCCAGTGCTGGCAGCTTTCCTAAGTTGGTGGTGAAGTATTCCCGTGGACGAATTTCCGTCACGGATACATCATCACCGAATATCGCCTCGGAAATGATCGGATAATTTCTTTGAGGTGTACTCTTGGTTTGCAGGTTTTGTGGTGGTGTTACTGCTGCAGATTTAGGATCTAGCTTTTGAGTTGCCTTCGGAGAGATTTTCTTTCCCTTTGAAGGAAAATAAAAATTTAACAAAACTGTTAAATAAATTTTAACACATTATAATATAAAACTTTATTTTAGTTTTTTCAATGCTAAATAACAAAAATATAAAAAATAACAAAAATCAATTTTTATCCTCAGTTAATTTTTTTCACTGGATGATCCAGTAGTAACAACAAATTTCAATTGCATCTCTTCAATGACATTGTCCAAACTATATAATTTGTTTTCTTCTTTAATTACGTGTTCCACGCAGCTTGCCCATTTCTCCGCAGTTACTCGTGCCATGCCCATGTTGAAAAGTATTTTGACATCCGCTAATTTAAATGTTTTGTTATGGGCTGCTACAAAATCTTTTACCTGAGCCCAAACCAACTCTATAGGCTTTAGCTTGCAGTGGTAAGGCGTTAAGCGCAGAACCTTTGTTTGTTTGTTTTTTTTTTATCATATCGTCCACTCTATACGAAACAGGATGTTGCAGATTGTATTGTTTAGCCACAACCAATAATTCAACTTTCAAAAATTCGTCACTAAATTGAATTCCTTTTTCAAGTAAATATGACTATGTCATCTTTTTTCCATGCACTTGTAGGAACTTTTTCGGTTTTAACTGAGTGATATGAGGTATTGTCCATAACAATCACACAGTTTTCCTTTAATAAGGGCAAGATTTTCTTCATCCACTCCTCAAAAACATCACCGTTCATGTCTTCATGATAATCACCCGTGTTTCTGGAAACAAACGATAATAATCCACCTTCTACAAATCCGTTTTCGTTGCCTATATGAGTGATAATTAAACGTTGTCCTTTATCAAATGGATCCTTTAATCCCACAGATAAATCTTCAATGAAGTCTTGACGCGAATTAACTACGGACTTATCCTCCCATACTTTTGATTTTGTATGGCCCGCATTCAGCCATGTCTCGTCCAGGTAATAAATGACAAGTCCTTCCTGCAGAAATTTTTTTATTTGAGTAAGATAACGTCTCCTAATTCATATTTAGTTTAAATATTTATTTCGTTTTCCGCGCTTACAATATTTTTTTGATTTTTTAAATTTCGTAACCTACTCGCTGCATATTCTGCAAAGACTTCTGCTTTGTCCTTTTCTTTTGGTATTTTTTGTTTTTTTAATAATTGCAGATTTCTTTGGGTTGTTTTGTCCTTCAAATATGAGCAAAGAACGTCTGTCATTTCTATATGTTCGTCTGTGTTCCTTGCTCGTGCCTTTCGTTTAAATAAAGATGTTGTAGGTGTAGTGGCCTGACAAGACGATTGTTCCGTAGTCAAAGTTGTCGTCGGTGTTACCCGGGAATGATGTGCGGTAATATATTGAATAAAAATCAGATTACATTTATTCAATTTATAGTTAATTCCAATATTTCGCCTCCAAAATTGTTGGCTTCTTCAGGGAGAACACTAAATAATAATAATGAGCATGTACAAATTTAAATAATAACTACATAATGAAAATAAAACAACAGTTGATAAAAACTTACATGGATGAATAAATGATTAAATTGAGTATAAAATTTTAATGGGTAAAACATATGTAGTATTCTTAAAATTCATCGATGATCGACACACACTTTTTAACAAATAAATAAAATAATAAATAATAACAAACAAAACTAATATTCTACACAGTTTCAACGAATAAGCCTTTGAATTAAAATTTTGTTCAATAATTTAAAGTGTTGTTTTTATTATTATTATTTTAACAGTAGTGTGTAACCATAGATGTGAGTGATCATTATGTTGCATGTTGAAATAAACTCTGTATATAATATCTAACTATAATTGTAATGTCCGGAATTATTAACTTCACCGCATTTGTCATTTCTTCTTGGGCATCTCTTATCCGTTTCCTGTTTCTATACTCTACAGACTTGATATTCTATAAACGGGGTTTATTTCTATATACGTCTATCAGAGCCAAGGTGGCTTTCCTCGTCCACTTCACTTTACTTTCCACTTTTTTATTTATTACAATATTTGTCATGATATTAAAAGGAAATTAAATTCTTTCGTCAAACCAGTTCAAACGAAGGAAACAAACGTCAAAAAAATTATAGTGAAGTTGTTTATTTATCTCGCAATACAATATAAATGAAGTGAGTCGCATATTGCCGTGAATGATTCGAGATTGACGAAAAATCGCAGCCCGCAAAAATTTCAACGGTGACGGATTACTTCTTCTTCTTCATCATTGGTTGGTCGGTATATCAATGTTGATATCACTTTGATCACTGCTGTAACCTTCTAAAGGGTGTCTCAACGGGAGGTTTTTTTTAAAAATTGCAATTAAACACATTAGATTGTTGAAAATTGTCAATGTTTTTATTTTATATTAAAGTTCAGACATGGACATTAAACGTGAAATACAATATCTGACAAGTGGTCGCCGTGACTACGTTGACAGATTTCCATTCTTTTGACAAAATTTTGCATGACTCTAGCACATAATTGCGGCTCTATCTCAGCAATCACGCCTCGAATCTCGTCTTTCAGTTGTCGAATTGTTCGAGGATTATTAGCATAAACCTTTCCTTTCAAAAATCCAGAAAGAAAAAAGTCCATAGGCTTGATATCGCATGAAATTTGAAAAAAATTTTCTATATTTTTTTCGCAATATTCTAAACCATATATTCTACGCACTGATACCGGGGCGTTTTTGGTTAGGATGCGTGGAGACAGCGAAGACTTGTAGTTTTAAATAAATGATTCTTTATTTACCCACACACATAAAAAAAAAAGAAAAAAGTATACATAAAGAATATGCAAAGTCATGAACAACAAAAGGAAGTTAAAGTTATACATAAAAATATGCAATGTCAAAAACGAAACAAATTAGTTATACATAAAGAAATAAAATAAAAAAAGTAAATGTTTGTTGCGGCACTTTACACTCCACTGTACACGTCACTATATGCTGACCGAACTAGCGTAAGCCGTGGGCCGAGGGGTGTATCCTGGAACGGTTTACTGTGTGATACGCGAGGGGCGGAACGTCAATGCGTATCGTACAGAACGCGGGTTTGGGGGCGGTGTAGTGTCTGAGCCTGCGGGGGAATGGTTTGCGGGGCGACGTCGGAAGCCGCTTCGTGGGTGAGGACGAACGTGGCTTCTTCTTCGGCGGTAGCGGTGATACCGGTACCGAAACCTTGGTTTCCTCGAGGGCCGCTGTTACCCTTCGGTCGGTGTGGCGCTCGCTGACAATCTGTCACACTTCGCCCTTGAATAATACCGCTTAATCAGCGGGTCTGGCGTTGCTGGCCTACTTAGTCAGTAGGCGAAATCTTGTTCTTTGTTAGCCACTTGATCAGCGGTTACGTGAGAGAGTCCTGATTGTCGCTTAGTCAGCGACGAACTCTGTTCCGTTGATGAGAATGTTGCTTGTCACTTAGTCAGTTTCTTCACTTGTCACTTAGTCAGTGACGGACTCTGCCAATGATGAATTCAGGCCCTATATTTATATGGTTTCGCCAGTATTGGGGTCGTGCGTGGGGGTAACCGCGTGGGAGGGAGGCGCGCTCTGATTGGCCGATGAGCTGGCCAATGGGATGCTTTGACCACCTCCACTTTCCGTATCAATCTGTGTCTACCGTATAATGATCGTGGTTGTGTTTTGTTCACCACTTTCCTCTCTCTCTTCATGTCGATGATTCATACTCTGTCATCTCTTTCCCATCTGATCTGTGTAAGAGCTTTTCTCTTTCAGGTACGCGTAGAGAGGCTGTGGAACGTTAAACTCATTGTCAAACGTCGCCTTTCTGATGTCTTTTTCAGCGCTAGGTAGCGCTTTGTTTCCCTGCTTTGACTTTACGTCAAGCAGCTTTAGCCGTAGCATTGCCGTCGCATAGTAGGATACTTCCTCCCTTACGATAACTCTTTCGAGTTGTTTCTCGTCTGGTTTGTATCCGTCGTATATTTCGGCAGCCAGTGCTGGCAGCTTTCCGAAGTTGGTGGTGAAGTATTCCCGTGGACGAATTTCCGTCACGGATACATCATCACCGAATATCGCCTCGGAAATGATCGGATAATTTCTTTGAGGTGTACTCTTGGTCTGCAGGTTTTGTGGTGGTGTTACTGTTGCAGATTTAGGATCTAGCTTTTGAGTTGCCTTCGGAGTGATCTTCTTTCCCGTCTTTGAAGGAAAATAAAAATTTAACAAAACTGTTAAATAAATTTTAACACATTATACATTATAATATAAAACTTTATTTTAGTTTTTTCAATGCTAAATAACAAAAATATAAAAAATAACAAAAATTAATCTTTATCATCAGTGAATTGATCTTCTCTAGATGATCCAGTAGTAACAACAAATTTCAAATTATATAATTTGTTTTCTTCTTTAATTACGTGGTCCACGCAGCTTGCCCATTTCTCCGCAGTTACTCGTGCCAAGCCCATGTTGAAAAGTATTTTGACATCCGCTAATTTAAATGTTTTGTTATGGGCTGCTACAAAATCCTTTACCTGAGCCCAAACCAACTCTATAGGCTTTAGCTTGCAGTGGTAAGGCGTTAAGCGCAGAACCTCTGTTCGTTTTTTTTTTTTATTATATTGTCCACTCTATACGAAACAGGATGTTGCAGATTGTATTGTTTAGCCACAACCAATAATTCAACTTTCAAAAATTCGTTACTAAATTGAATTCCTTTTTCAAGTAAATTTGACTTTGTCATCTATTTTCCATGCACTTGTAGGAACTTTTTCGGTTTTAACTGAGTGATATGAGTGATATGTGATATGAGTGATATGTGATAACAATCACACAGTTTTCCTTTAATAAGGGCAAGATTTTCTTCATCCACTCTTCAAAAACATCACCGTTCATGTCTTCATGATAATCACCCGTGTTTCTGTAAACAAACGATAATAATCCACCTTCTACAAATCCGTTTTTGTTGCCTATATGAGTGATAATTAAACGTTGTCCTTTACCAAATGGATCCTTTAATCCCACAGATAAATCTTCAATGAAGGCTTGACGCGAATTAACTACGGATTTATCCTTCCATACTTTTGATTTTGTATGGCCCGCATTCAGCCATGTCTCGTCCAGGTAATAAATGACAAGTCCTTCCTGCAGAAATTTTTTTATTTGAGTAAGATAACGTCTTCTAATTCATATTTAGTTAAAATATTTATTTCGTTTTCCGCGCTTACAATATTTTTTTGATTTTTTTAAATTTCGTAACCTACTCGCTGCATATTCTGCAAAGACTTCTGCTTTGTCCTTTTCTTTTGGTATTTTTGGTTTTTTTAATAATTGCAGATTTCTTTGGGTTGTTTTGTCCTTCAAATATGAGCAAAGAACGTCTGTCATTTCCATATGTTCGTCTGTGTTCTTTGCTCGTGCCTTTCGTTTAAATAAAGATGTTGTAGGTGTAGTGGCCTGACAAGACGATTGTTCCGTAGTCAAAGTTGTCGTCGGTGTTACCCGGGAATGATGATCATTGAACATCTAAAATTATTTTTCATTATTATTATTAGCTTCCGGTAACTACTAATGAATGGAATGAAATAGAACAATTATTTAGAAACAAATGGAATTTCCCAAACTGCTGCGGTGTTATAGACTTAAAACATATTAACTTTCTCTGTCCAAAATCGGTAGGATCATTTTATAGCAACTGCAAAGGCACTGTCAGTATTGTTTTAATAGCAATAGTGGATAGAAATTATAAATTTTCATGCGTAGACATAGGAGTCAATGGAAGAGTAAGCGATGGTGGTGTTTTTAGAGACAGTTTAATGTCTAAATATATCAATAGGAATCAATTAAATTTACCGCCAAATATTCCACTCCCAGGGACAAACGTATGCACACCATATGTATTTGTGGGAGATGGTGCGTTTCCACTAACTATGAGATTGATGAAGCCATTCAGATATCATGGATTATCACAGGAAGAAAAAATTTATAATTATCGAGTAAGTCGTGTGAGACGAGTTGTGGAAAATGCATTTGGCATATTGGCGAATCGCTACAGAGTTCATCTTCATCCAAATATTCTATATCATATTCACCTTCTGAATCTTCAGTAGCCTGTGACTGTGATTCAATACCCTGTGTTTCATGAAGTTTTAAGCAAGAACTGATACCAAATACTTTTTTTTCTCGTTGCTTTATATGATCTTTTAAAAAATCTAAATTATCAAATCACCATAATTTGGGTTCTATTACGTCGTCAGCTCCTGCGGCACTTTTATTTTTGCTTTTTTCGTAAAGCTGGTTGTCTTTTCTATATTGGTTTCGTAAACTATGATATTTTTTTACAGAGTCTTCCGTAAAATATTAATTCAAATTAGTAATAATTATATATATATATATATATATATATATATATATATATATATATATATATATATATATATCAAATTATGTGCAAAGCAACTAAACAAGGGCCCACGAAATGGGCTCCAAAATATGTATGACGTTTTTATTGTTTATCTGGGTATACGAGCTTGTAACAATCCAACATGGTAGCCTTTAAATCCTCCACATCCTGTTCATCTACCTCATGATAATCTACAGCAGCTATGGCCTCATGAACCTTGCTCCACTTCTTGAATATCTTCTTTAAAGTGTTAACTAGGGCCATCTCTCTGGTATTTTGTGAGAGATTGCAAATACTGAGTCCTTAAAAACTCTAGATTAGGTATCTTCTTTTCTGGTGCTGAGAATACTCCGGGCCCTCTGGCAGATTGATTAATGGCTGCTCCACTTTGCTGAGCTGGATTGGTCTTCTTTCTCCAAGTAGGAGTTTTTACAGGTTTGACCACCTGTTGAGAAGATGATTCCTTATCAACTTGATAAAATTTCTGTCGAGAACGGGACCTTGATCTTCCCCTGGTAGGAATTTCTTTTTCGACAGGAAGCTTAACATTAACTTGTTTAACTTGATTCTTGATCCCAAAAATTTCTGTTTTTAGACTCTTAATAGATTTGTCCATCTCTTGCTGATTGGAAAGTATGATCTCCAATGTTTTTTGCATTTCCACCATCATTAAGTGGTTTTTAGCTAGCATGACTCTATCCATAAGAACATTTTCAATAGATGAGTATGATTCTAGATCGCAAAAGAGTTTATCTTTATCTTTCACAGGTAACTTTTGTTGAGAGGCATCGATCCCTAACTCCAACAATTGTTTCATTGTATCATATGTGTATTGGAGGTGTTCCTGCACGGTTTCTGAGAAAGTTTCCTGTAAATCTGGTGAAGTTTTAATTGGATCTCTCTTCAAGATTGGATTCAATGTCTGATCCTGTCCGTCTAATGTCTTCCCAATAACATCAGATTCAAAATTTTCTTCCTCTTCTGATTCATCCTTAGAGGACTCAGAAAAGATCACGACTTTCTTCTTGATAGCCCCCTTAGAAACATCCGTGGCATTCAAGGATTTCATTTAATCCATAGTATTCTTTTGTCTTATAAGAGACTTACCAGAAGACGATATAGGTATTATAGGATTTCCACTAAGAGATTTAGTAGATTTAGGGTCCACTGCTCTAGCTAACAGAGAATTTCCAAGAGGGGGAATATTTGATTTCAATTTAAGTAAAGACTTACCAACTTTGCTAGTCAAGCTGGACATCAAGCTTCCTGATGGTTTATCAGTGAGGATCGGAACCTCATCCAATGAAAAGCTTGTAGAATTGGAATGGGCATCCAGATTAGCTTTTGTTGCATCCCCGATAGCTCTACTAGCTTGAATCATCTTTTCTGATCTCAACCAATTCGCAGAATTTGTTGGACAAACACATTGACCAGTAACCAAGTCACAAGCAACACAGTAACTGGGAATCACAATGTTTTTACCCTTCATATTATCCGGTTCCATATAGAGTTCTGAAGGATGCTCAAAATCTCTTTCTTCTTCCTCAAAATGAGGTATCTCCTGATACAACGGTTCTGGAAAATACAAGTCAGAGTCAATTTCTAAAACAAAATTTTCTTTAGTTCTTGATTGAGCAGTTTCAATTGTACCCAAAGGAGTAAAAATGTTTGAGATCCTGTCCTTATACTTTAACGATAATTGGCTGAGATTAGCTAATACAATCTTGGTTTTCTTTAAGTGATCACCGGAAGCAAATGGTATTAAGCTCGAAGCATCATCTGTATAATTATCAGATAGATTCTGTTGTGTTATATTATTGGTTTGCTGGGACATGATCTTGCTCTCACCAAAAATATGGATGACGTTTTTATGATTATTAATTTATTTATTATTTATTTTGGCTCCTACCTGAATCCGCCATACAGCTCCGGCTACAGTTGGTTTGGTAGGCACTAGGGGTGGGTTTAAGAGGCGCCACCGAGATATAAAAAAATTACAAGTATCTCGGAAACTCGAAGGCCAAAGGTTTGGACAAACACAAAGAAAACATAAATTTATTGGATAATGGTTTCAGTTTTGTTGATGGAATTATTTATTATGTATTTATTTTTTTTTTTTTTTTATAGAAATGAAACTCAATTTGATGCAGCAGACTTGAATTTAAATAAATTTTATTTAGCTTAGTAATTTCTCACAGAGTTAAATTATTATATTGAATACAAAATTTTATTTGATTTTTGGGCAACGAAAATATGATTGAAAGATCTTACGCTTATGGAAGTTACCGTGCAAGGGCCTAGCTAATTCCTCTTCTTGTTGGAGTAGAAGGCTGAAGGCTTCCAGTTAGGACTGTGAGTTGGTACAGCACGTGGACGACAAATATAAGCTCAAGTGGTAAGGCTGATTTTCGTAAAACGAGCGATTAAATCCTCAGTGATATAGTCACAGAATATTGGAACCGGAACGATTCTCATGAGCCGTTGTTCGGATAGATCGATTTTATCATCGTACTTTGGCTTAACTGACTGAGGCTGGGTCCACCTGGAGACGACGACCAAACGACACAGTCCTAAACTGAATCCTCCAGCTCCAACTACCACCAACCCTGAAAAACCATATACAAACAACAGTATCCTTGCTACGACTGATAAAGTTTTACACAAGATTATAAATTAAGTTGCCCAATAAAAATCACTGCTCAACAGCTTACAATGTTTTCTAAATTGAACAGAATAATAATGTAACAAAGTGAGAATGTCATACAAAAACTATTTAAAATCTTTAGCAAAAATCACTAGTACAATTCAAATACAAAAAAATTACAATAATTGAAACAATAGTAAAGTGTAAATAAAACAAATTGAGCTGAATAACCAATAGAATTTAAATACCAAAATGTCAATAATTTAATCAATATCAAACAATAAATAATTACCAAACTATAATTAATTCAACATTAGGGCTGATACAAAATAGATACTAAAATGATTTAATCGGGCTGACACAAATAAATACAAGAATAGCTACAAAAACCAATGCTACTTACAATTTCTCTTTTTATGTGAAAATGCTGCCACGGAATAATCCGAATCGAACCTTGCAGAATCTTATTAATTTTAGATTGAAGCCCAACATCGGAAAAATCGACAACAAGAAAGCTGGCTTCAACACAATCTAAATACTCAAACATCAACCACAATAAATACAAATTAATAAGAAGTGGCGAGATCTCAGCTACGCTGCGCCAAAAGCGAAGTTCGACAATCAAGACTTTTTCCACACAAAAAGGAATGACGTCACACACAGCACAGAATTTTCAAACAACAAAAAAAAAAAAATTAGACAGAAAATAGGAATTTTAGCAGGAAGTAAAGACGGAAGGAAAAGACTCGAGTCGAAGAATAGGATCACAAACATCACATGATTCTGGCCCGGACGCCGGCAGTGCAAAACGATAGCAGAAAAAGCACATTTTTCATCAACAAAATCAACACACTCAAAATTACGAAATTAACTCAAATAAAACGAAAATATTATTCTCGATCATTAACACGAACATTATTAAATCATATTTCATCAAAATAAACCGAAATTAATAACGGATGACGAAAATAAAACAAGATATTAAATTCAAACTTACATATCGAAGTGTACACGACCGCCGTCAGAACCGGAATGCCTCGTGCACGCACCGTTTCCGTCAAGCCAGCGAGCGCTCCCGGCCAACGTCACAGCAAAAAAATTGTTTTGCGCGAAATTTAAATTTGCAATATTTAACCAAAATATTTTGCAGTTGTAACAATAAAAAATTGTTACACTATATATATATATATATATATATATATATATATATATATATATATATATATATATATATATATATATTGTAATATTTATTTGAGGGCAAAGCAGCCAAAACAGTAGATAATTAGGAAAATTAAACACTCATTTAATATTAAGACGAGCTTTCGGCAAAGTTATTGCCTTTTTCAAGTCGTTTATATCGCAGAGTGTTGTCGTCAAATCATAAAATTATAAATATATATTGTCTCTCATGCGAAACTTCAATTTATTACACAATTAGAACAAAACACAAAAACAAAGAAAAATTATTGTACATGTTGCCCTCCTAGTTCTATACATTTTTCAACAACTGCTCTAAATTTTTTCAACACTAGACGAATGGTTTCTCTATTTATCTCCGCTATAGCTTCTGTAATTTTTTGTTTTAAAATATTTTCATCATCCTGGAAATCAGTCGCATAAACTTTTTGCTTAAGATATCCCCATAAGAAAAAGTCTAATGGAGTAATGTCTGGAGATCGAGGAGGCCATCTAATAGGACCAAACTGTCCAATCCATTTATTAGGAAAATGACTATTTAACCACTCTCTAACACGAATTGCTTTATGAGCTGGACAACCGTCCTGTTGAAAATGAAGCGCCTGTCTCTTCTGCAAGTTCACCTCGTCTAGAGCAGGAAGAAAGAAGTTTTCCAACATTTCTATGTATGTGATCTGGTTTACAATTCCGTCGAAATAATAGAATATAATAAGTAAATATATATTAATTTTTCTCATTTTGTGCGCTCCTATTGGTTATATCACTGTATTTAAATAATACAAACAGTAAAAACTAAATGATAAAATGTGTGCATAGTTATCTGTGTACTTATCAGTTTGTTATAAAACACGATACTTGCAACATCATGTTTTCCGCTAAAATTGGTAACAATATTTCTACAAGTATTTCACTTATAGGTAATACTAATAAATTTTTGAAAAAATATCATATAAATAAAGATATATCAATTAAGTGTCATCAGATTGATAATAAAAATATATTTTGTTTTATACCACAAACGGCTTTTAAATCTCAAGACCATATTAAATTTAAACTGTTTTAAATGTAAAACAAATAATAAATATCTTGTAAGATTAGAAAAAAATTGAATCGAAAGTGTTGGTTTTATTATAAGCAATAATGATGAAATACGGTCATGGGGAAACGATGGTGGTGACTTTTGTATTATAAATCCAAATTCTCAAATTGAACGTGAATTGAAAAAAGTTTCAAATAATATAAAATTACATATAACTTCATACGAAGAAAAATTTAGTGATGGTGATTTTCTTGCTAATACTACAGAAACCGATGGTTGTTCCAAAACTAATATTCAACAAGCCAGATTTGCAACAGTGGGAGATTTGAGTCAACATTTTGTTCAGAAATCTTTTAACGAAGATGTAACTACTGCTTATGACACTGTTTTTCATTTCATTGTTTATTAAATGTAAAAATTGTAATAATAAAAACATTTTTATATATAAAAATTGTTATTTTTTATTTATATATAATACATTTCATATAGATATATGGGAATGGAAGCCCATTATTATAAGGATTCCAATAAATGCCATCAATTCTTCTACCGTCAAATTTAGACAAATGTTCTTTTGTGCGGCATACAAATTAGACTGTTGGACAGTGTAGTCAAGAAAGAGAGGTGTCAAAACACTTAAAAATGTTTGTAGTGGGCTTTCGTATTCAATACGGTGTAGTTTATCTGACATCCCGAATGGTCTATTGAAAACCACGGATTGAAACGTATTTGGCATCTTCTTCATTTTCTTCCAAGAAGCTTCGTCATCTTCAGAAGAATTTGACATCGATTCATCTTCATCTGAAGAAATAGCGCGTTTCATGAGATCGTCATTGTTGTTGTCATGGTTAGGCACTTCATCACCATCTTCAACGTCACTGCTGACCTCACTATGGACGTTTGAAGTAGATGCAGATATACTATTACTGGGAAGATCGTCATCAGCGTCTTCATCACCCTCTATGTCCGAATTTATCGCCATCTCATCATTTACTTCTATGTAATTTAGAAGATAATCTACGTCTTTCGGATTTTCCAGATTGAAAACTTTTTTATTCATCTTGATTGCTAAATAAAAGTAAATTACTTTAGATTTCGTTGAAAAACTATCATCATAAATAACATTGCTATTTGCAACAAAATAACTTCTTAGCCGAAGCAAACCGGCAAAATCTGAGTTAGATTATAGATAGCGCGTACTTTTTACTACCTTATCCTAAATTTGCATTATTGTCGTAGGTATCGTTAATTATTAAATTAACCTCACTTTTCGCAAAGAAAAAGAAAAGCTGGTGTTACAATAAATCTGACTAATGAAATAAATAGAAAATGAAAACAGACATAACAAATTAGATTTCCTACCTTTTCACAAAATATTTTTTCCCAAAAATGTAGTTTACACAGCTCCACTTCGAAAAATAAAATGCACTTTGTAAATTCACATACTAACGCTCTCTGGTACAAATGTGTACCACATTTTATAATATTGCTCTTAGATGTCGCTAGCATCGACATAAATGGTATCTAGGCATACCAATAAGCGTTTGGGAATCCAACCCATGTCATAAAGGCTAAATTGCAAAAAATTTACGCAAGAGATCGTGCCTATACCAAGTGGTACAAATATGTACCAAAGATGGTTAAAGGGTTAAATTATAAACAGCAATTTTTTTTTTATAATAGGCCTTTGATATTTGGGTTTGTGGACATGTTAGAACACTTTGCATGTCAAAACAAATTACTGCTTGTTTTGCAGTTTTGTCTTTGGACGCTTCTATATCCTTTTGTTTCTCATCTTTTGCTTCACTTTTGGCCTTTATGCGCTTTTCATACTTCAGTTGCAAATCATTATTTAAATTTTCTTCCTTTGTTTTAAGTCCGAATTCTGTGCAAATCTCGCACAGATCTTTCTTAGGTTTTTCGAACGAAATGTTGAACTCGAAATTAAAAATATTATAATACAGCCATTTTTTTGCGGGTACACACTTTTGTTCATTGCAGTACTCAACATACAAATCGTACATTGCACTTAATGATAGCGTTCTCTCCAGGTATTCTCTCGATGAATTTTTCCGACAATAATGTGACGGAATACGCGGAAACAAATTTATATGATCGCGAATAGTTTGTCTAACTTCTTCAGGAATTTTTTTTTGCAGTAAGGTAAAGGAGGCTAACATTGACAGTAGGGTAACATTGACACATCTTTGAAAACGGTTTTTAAAATTTTCATAGTGAGTCACAGAACGCTGTTGATTAGCTCTAAAAATAATGTATATGACTACTGTAGATAATATCACCATCCATCGCTCGTTGCTCGAAGCTTAGGGCTTATGGCGTATGGATACCGACGTGTTGTTTTTTATATGGTGACAATTCGTGTTTGAAACTTCCATTCTAATAGGTTTTTACCTGCAATTCGCGTACCATTTCATGCACAATTCGTTTTTTTTAAGAAAGCGAGGAGGTCATTTTACTTTTCCGGACATTACAGACAAAAGTTACGTTCTTGCTACAGATATAGTACGCGTGCTGCCTCAACCACGAATTCGTGGTGACATGTATTTTTTTCAAACAAATTTTTTCGATGCGGAGTAAAATTCTTTAATTGTTAATTAATTGCATGTATATTATAAATTTTCTTAAAATTACAATAAAGTTCACTCTTATGTTATTATTCCTTTATTTACTACCTAGTATTTACTTATAATAAGAATAGACGAATTATTTATCACTAAGGAAATAATTGGTTTCATAAAAATGCACTTTTGACCAATTTTTTTAAATAAATTTAAAATTGTCAAATTATAAAAAGAAAGTTCTATGTTAAAATTAAATTCCTATATTGTAACATTGCCATTTCAATGCATAAAGCAAGAAAAAACAAGGCATGTCAATGTTACCCACATGTAGGGTAACATTGACTAATTATGGTATATACATATATATTAAATATTTTCAATACCGTTTATGATAATCAATAAATTACTTTACTAATTTGGATGGACACGACTGTAGGCACTTGTTGAAACATAATTAAAATAAAAATAAACACACAACTCTTGGTTTTTTGTTTCAAAATTATTATTTTATTAATACGATGTACATTTCGGCTTATTAGGCCATCATCAGGTGACGAAAATGTAATACAAAAAATTATACAATTTCTAACTATATATACTAATACTTAAACAAAAACATAATTGTACTAGGGACCTAAAATGGTTTTAGCAGTGGGGATGAAAATAAGTCGGTTTGTTCATTTATTAAGATTTTATTATCAGCCAAGGCTGTTTGTATTTCCATCGCTTCTAAGAAATTCATCCTAAGACCCTTGTCGCAAATATGCAATACTTCCATATCCTCAATAAAACATTTGTGTCCTAAATCTAAACAATGTTTGGCTACATTTGAGTCGGTTTTTTCCAACCTAACCGACCTTATGTGTTCGTTAAAACGTGTCTGAAACGCTCTTCCTGTCTGACCGAGGTAAATAGCTGAGCAATTACTGCAATTGATTTTATAAATACCGGATTGGTTGAGAATATTTTTATTATTTATTTTATTATTTACTATTGAATTTTTTAGTTTGTTTTTGTTATAAAATGCGGAAACAATATTTTTTGATTTTAATTGGTTTGCAATTTTTAAACTTGTACTACCGACATATGCTATTTTTCTATAATTTATTTCTTCTTTTGTTTCTGTTTTACCATTGTATAATGAGTGTACATTTTTATTTTTTAACTTTCGCTTTAACATGTTATCTACTATAGATGTACTATACCCGTTATTTTTTGCAATTAATTTTATAATATTTAATTCATTTTTAAAATTTATTTTATCTAATGGAATATTTATTAATCTATGTATCAAACTATGGAACACTGACAATTTTATATTTAGAGGATGACTAGAATCAAATGGTATTACTGTATCTGTTTGTGTTGGTTTACGGTAGATTTTAAATTTTAAAGTGTTATTTTCTGATATTTAAATCTAAAAAATTTATAGATGCATTATCTTCTTTTTCAATTGTAAAATTTATGTTATTATCTAAGGAATTAATAATTATTAAGAATTGATTGAGTTGTCTCTCTGTTCCAGTCCATAAACACAAAATATCATTACATATTTACTTTACATTTTAGAAACTAATACAGGGTCCGGCACAAAGGACGGATGGTTTATAAATAATCATAAAATAGGTAATTTTTACTCAAAAACAAATTTATTTACGGGTTCGGGTTCAAAATGAAATAGCATTTGTTACAATTAAGTGTGGAAAATCACATCAGTCAAGTGGTGACCGTTTTTGACGATGCATTGCTGGAGGCGTTCTTGGAAGTTAGCGTAGACTCTCTCCAACATCGCTTCCTCAACTTGGGCGACTTCTACGCGAATTGCCTCCTTCAACTCGTCCAGAGTTCGGGGCTTGTGGTCGTATACACGAGCCTTGAGGTGTCCCCATAGGAAAAAATCGCAGATGGATAAATCTGGGGACCGAGGAGGCCAGTGAACATCACCAAATCTGGAAATAAGGCGGCCAGGGAAAAGAGGGCGAATAACGTTCATCGTTGCTCTGGCTGTGTGGGCGGTCGCCCCATCCTGTTGGAACCACACACGTCGGACTGGAACACGTCGTCGTCTTAATTCAGGTGAAAAGAAATTGGTGATCATTTCGACATAGCGCTCCGAGTTCACGGTAACAGTATTGCCATTACCGTCTTCGAAAAAGTAAGGGCCGATGACGCAAGTTTGCGATACAGCGCACCAAACTGTCACTTTTGGGGAATGCAGCGGTCTTTCATGTAACTGTCTCGGATTTTCATTACTCCAATAACGGCAATTCTGTTGGTTAACCATGCCATTAAGATGAAAGTGAGCTTCATCACTCATGAACAAAATGAGGTTCTCATTTTGCTCGATAAGTGCTTCCATCTCACGTGCTAAGTTCATTCGTTGTGGGTAATCTCTAGGCTGTAACTGTTGCACAATGGCCAATTTGTAGGGGTGAAAGTGGAGTTCCAAATGCAAAATACGCCTTACCGAACGATCACTGAGGCGAAGTTCAGTAGCATGTTGCCGAACAGATCGAGACGGACTGCGAAGAAGGGCTTGTCGAACGCGTTCCACATTTTGAGGGGTTCGAACCGTTCGTGGAGCTCCTGGTGGTCTTCTGTTCATCAGTACACCACGTGTGCGAAGTGCTTGAACCCAACGAAGGATTGTGTTTCGAGAAGGAACAGCTCGATTCCGATTAATGTTAAAGTGGCGACGAAACTCACGCTGTACAGCCGTAATACAGTCATTATTTCTGACAAAACTTTCGTACGCGAAAACGCGGTGCTCAACCGTCCACGGCTCCATAATGTCAACTGGTAACAAAATGCTAAGAACTCACGAGTCGAACGGCGTACTCCCCACCTCTCTAGCTATAATATGGGGAGAGTACTAGCCATTTCAAAAACGTCCGTTCTTTGTGCCGGACCCTGTATATGAAGCTAATTTTTCTGCTAAGAAAAAAATAATTATAAATCTTAATAAAATTTAAAAAAATTGATAACTAAAGATGTGTCAATGTTTGACGGTTTTACCTTACTGCTTCCTCGTTTATCACCTGTTGGTGTATTTGTTACCCCTTGTTTTCGATTTTCATGAAAGTACGAAATTCTAATCTGGCTTATATCCAACACCCCTAAATAAAACCGTTTGCAAACACGTATTTTACGTTCGTTAAATAAATAGTACTTGTAAGAGTAACATTTTGTTTTTTTTCTTTCTCCGCGATTGCGTTGGCATTGTACAAAATTCCTTTCAGTAGTTTTGTCATAAAAAAAATCCCTTTTCTGTGTCGTTATTCTTCCGAAGTTCTGCGTGTATTAAATGTTTTAATTAGTAATACCATACCCATTATTCTAGAATTTTGGTCGCCTTCATAAAAATTTGCTCACATTGTTTGACCAACAACACTATTCCTCCAAATATAAGAATCATGATTCCGACCCGGATATCTGGCAAAACAATTTAAAATTCTTAACCTCGAATCGCATACCTAAAATACCAAGCTATATAATAAATATAAATTAGATAATTGATATTGATAGTGATATAAATTGATAATCGCTAAAATGAGTAGAACACTGAAATCTACAATTTAAGCATTTGTTTTTAGGTTTCTTCTTTGCTACTTTTTGACCCTTGATGTTTATATACTTTTGACCAGATTGCCTACGCTTCTTTCGTTGATTTTTTTCCACGTGTTTGGATCCAATTTTCGCTTTCTTGTTTTCTGAGAGCTCTGAACAACGAGCGTTGTACCACTGAAATAAATTATAAACAATTATATTTTATAAATAGTGCTAACACCAAGGATTGTGTATTTTAAAATAATAATTTTTTCACAAAATCATACTTTTCATCAGAGTGGCTGTGATTCTCAGTTGTATTATTTTTATTACTTCCGCTTTTTGAAACTTCAATAACTTCTTCAATTATATTATCGTTGTCCATATCTTCCATTAACTCGAAATCTTTCATTCTTTCATCGTTATTTACACTGTAAAGAAACATAACCTCAAAATAGTATTTTTATTTATACCAAATTTGTTCAAACGTAGAATTATTGAAAGAAGGTTGATATTCGGAACCGGAATCTTCAAAAGGTTTATACACCTCCGATTCACCACTGTCGCTCATTTTTTATATTTTAACACAGAATACTTGATAAACACTATCTTCGTATCTTCTCACATGTCAAAATTTACTTTGTAAAAAAAATTGAACCACGTTATTCTATGTCCCCACGTGATGTTAAATTGTAGAACCGGATTGGCTAGCTGGACATAGAATATTATGGTTCAAAATTTTAACTACCTCAATGGACATAGAATAAAGAAGGCATTGCGTATAGCGTAATTTGGTGTAATTTTGTAGGTTTAGAATAATATAGCCTAAAGATATTTGGACATAGAATAACCTGGTATAAAAACCTCAGTTTTAAGAGAAAATGGACATAGAATAGTCTGGTTCTCATGCGACGATTTATATCTTTATTATAGAAAAAATATAATATTTATTAAAATAATATACCGTAAAATGGGGTGAATAGGATCACTTTTAAACTTTGAAACTCTGTAGCTCCCTAATCAATAGACATCGAACTTTGATTTATATCTTAAAACATCAGTCTATACCTGGGCTATTCATTTTCGGTATCTATTTTTTTTATATGCCAAGCTGTGTGTCCTTTATAAATATTTTTGTTCCTTGATCCTATTCACCTGCCAATGTGGTGAATAGGATCACTATATTTAAATCTTATATTAACCCTATTTAGCTGATGTATAGGTGAATAGGATCACGCGTAGGTAAACAGGATTACATGTATTTATACATTTGAAAATTAAAATTAGGTAGGTACCCAAAAATGAATTTTTTGTTTCATTTAATTACAAAAACTAGTTCAAGATAAACAATTTATTGTTGTATTTCCAAGTAAGTAGTTTTATTTAAACATTAGCGAACTTAATTCTATTGTATTAGTTTTTTATATTCTGATAAATTAAATTTAAATCTAAGTAGACCTCTTCCATATCTTTCTGGACTTTCTAACTTCCCTACAATTTGTGGAAATGTAAATGTATATTCATCCTTCACATCTGGATATTTATAAATGTAACCTGAATAGTCTCTGGTGGATTTTTCGCGTAAGAAATTTTCTTCGTAGTTATTTTTATTTAATTTTAAAACTTGTGCAATAAAATATTTCTTTATTAACTTTGAAGTACTTTCTTCAGTCTGCTTAGATAGATTAATAAGTAACCAGTCATCAATGTTGACATTTTCCTTATCGATTGGAAGCACCCCATTAAGAACACATCCTTGGTGAGATTTATTTGAGGTGATTGACTGATGAGAAAATACTTCATTTTCCTCAATAGGGCGTTCTTCATTTTCAGATATGGGATCCATATCGGTGTTTGAATCATGGGTGCTAAAATGTTCGCTACTTTCATCAGAAGATTCAAGATCGTCAATTGCCACACTTTTGCCAGCAGGAACATTAATTTTCTTTTTTCGCTGTTTCGGCTGATTCTCTTCATACCGCATAGTTTTCAAAAGATTCACAAATGAGTGGTTGATGTCGTCGTTTTGAGCCTCAATTTGTGGAGCTTCCATAGGCAGCATATTCAATACCCGATTAGCATTCAAGGGTAAAATGCCGCATTTATCAAATCCAGCTAATATATTGTCAGAACTGTTAGCGGAAATAGATTTAAGGAGGCTATTCAACAAAGAGGGAAATAGGTTTTTGGGAATGCTACACTCCTTCCTTCCTGGTCCCTTCTTATACGTTTCAACTATATTTCTCCATGCAACCTTTAATGGCTTAAAAAAAGCTACATCTAAGGGCTGAGTTAAATGGGTGGAGTTGCTTGGCAAAAATACAAAATGAATATTGTTCTCAGAACATTCTTTTATTGATTCTAATGATAGGTGAGAAGATAAGTTATCACCTATTAATATCTTCTTGCCCGGTAACTTTTTTAAATAAGGTATCGCAATGGAATGTATCCAATCCTCGAAACAATAACCATCAAACCAACCCGACTTACTGCGATTATACCTAGTACTAGGTGGTCCTCCAGTTGTCCACGAGTCATACATGTTTAGTGCTTTGTAAACGACATAGCATGGTAGTAATACCCCACTACCTGAAGCGGCGAACATAATCGAGGTAGATGATTTACTATGATTTATAATCCGTTCTGGATATTTGCAGCCCCGTTTTGCAATAATTTTTTTTCGGCCCGGATCATCTGATAGATTTGTTTCGTCATAATTGACGATGTTCATAGCTGGAACACCTTCTACTTCGGCAGAAAGATGTCCAAAATATTCTGTAATGGTTTCTCTAGTTACAGCAGCACGAGCCCGTTTTATATTTTGGCACATTCTTACAGATAGCATATTTGAAGGCCGTTTTAAAAAACTGTATGCAAATGGTTTCGTGTTACTGTATGCAATATGGTTTTTGGCCAATTTCAGGGTAGTAAAATAATTGTCGAATTGCCAACGTTATAACTGTTCGGTCGCCTAAAGTACCTTGTTTAACTTCTTTTGATTTCCCTTCATACACTTCGAAATTTAGCATATATCCAGAAGACGAATCAGCATTTACCTAGATTTTAAAGCCACGTTAAGTAGGCTTCATGGGCATATACTGTTTTATAGCAGAACGTCCTTTGAAACCTACCATGCTTTCATCAACAGCCTTATTCCGGGAAGGACTAAACAGTTCATAAAACTCTGGCGAGTTTCTTTGTGGCATGGTTGCGTTATCGTTGAGATGTAAATTTCGAAGTAATTTTAAAAATCTTTTCAAAGTCATTACATTTGCAATTCTTGGAACTCTAAAATTATCATTAAATGACCAGTTGGGGAGGCAGTGCTATCCCATAATCTACTCCATTTTGATGAGCATATTTGTTGCTTTCAATTATAATTAAATCCATGATAATAAAGTACATAGAGTATTAGATAGAAGCAGAATAACAACTAGAATGACAATAACATTCGTCTTTCAGTTTCGCAATACGCACGCTTCGTCTTAGTGGCGTATCTTCTGTATTAGAAGAGTTCGGAAATGATATTTTATTCAGTTGCTCTACAAATATAACACTTTGGTGATTGTTTGTAGATGGATAACAAAAGAGATTTGCCGATGAAAGTATAGCATCTATGTTTTTTTTTGTAAGTACAATATCATGTAATTGGGAAAGAATTAAAGCTTTCGCTGATTTGGACAGATAATGAAAATATTCAAAACACGTAGGATATGAAGGAGTTTAGTTAGTAAGGGACATAGAATAACCTTAACAAATGTTCTGCTTTTCTAGCTCTTTTTACTTAAATGTTGATGGGAAAAAGATTTTATAATTTATTTTTAAAAAATTTTAAAAATTTATTATGGCCAAGCTATTTAACCGATTTTACTCAAATTTTCACAAAAGATTTTTCTAGTGCCCACATAAATTATATATTTTTTGCAAAATACAATGTTGCCAGCTTTCCAAAGAAAAAATTAATAAAAATTTTAAAATTTAATTTCGGCTTTACTATTTAAATTGTTTACAATTTACAATGTTGCTATAGACCACAAGTAATTTACAGGACAGCCTTCATTATTTTCGGGAATATTTCTTGAATAGATATCAAATAATTTGCAGTCATAAATATTGATGCAATCTTGTGAATAAAACAATCCAACAATGCATATTGCAACATCTTGCAATTTCTGCGACTTGATTAATTTTACGTTTTTATCTCGTGCCAATTGCTCAATTCTTTTCAAACAGGGACACACTGCCATTAATTTCCGAAATTTTTTTATCAATTTTAAGTATCGCATACTATATAGAAATTCATTGTATAAAAATTTCAACTTATTGTATTGAATATCAATGTGATATATTTTGTGAATTGTGCTTAAAACGTGTGAACTCAGTTCGGTAAATTCATTATTTCCTAAACTTAAATAATTTAATCTATATGAATCAATTAATGCTCGATCTTCTATTGTATGTAATTTATTTGAACTAATATCGATGTAGTGTAAATTTACCAAATTATATTACGTATTTTTATATAAAATATGTATGTTGTTATTTTGTAGATGTAAAGCATATATTTTTCCTGCAGCAGCGAACCATTTCGATGAAAATACGTTTAATTTGTTACAAGTTAAATAAAAATGTTCGAACCGGCCTAAAGCTTTATCTTCAATCACAGATATATTATTATTGGAGAAATTGATTTTATAACCGGCTACTTTGGACAAACAATGTTTGTTAATGGTAGTAATATTATTGTTTTGTATACGAACGCTGAATAAGCTTGTAGATAAGGTAGAATTCGTATTTCCCAAATTGTTGTGATATAGCCATGCAGATTTTTTAAATCAGTGACAACTAATTTTGTCAATTTAATATTATTAAATGTTGATTCTGTTATATTTAAATTATCTGGTGTATGTATAATATTGGTGGTGGATTCTATATACTCAAATGTACTAATTTTAACACTTATATTATGACAGTAGTATAGTATAAGTATTTTGTAAACAGACAAATTTAATTAATTTTAGATAAGACTAAAGAAATACATTAAATTAAAAGTATTTTTGAGAGAAAAACTTCTTATCATTAACATTAACATTTTTTTAAAAGTATTGTTATGCTACCAATGCCACAGTATCTGTAGTATCTATATACGGCCCAGAAGAAACCACCAGATTAAGACACCCTTTACCGACTTCCCAGTAGAACCCCTCCGTCTATAGTTTGAGTCAAACGATAGTTATCTAACGGCGGTATTTCCCAACTGCAGAAAAATGTCTATTGATATTGTAAAAATTATTTTATGTTAATTTACTTATGGACTGTTTTGTAAAATGTTTTCGAATTTATAATAGTATATTATGTTACGTGGAGTAGAAAGCAATGATTATTATATTGAGCCCAGATATTTGCGGCCGAAACTAAACAAAAATACATGCCAAGTAATCTTACCCTTAATAACAGTGGTAGTCTAATATGTACTATTTACATATATATTTTCTAAATCGATGTTTAATATGATATTTTAATGTGCATATAAAATAACAGTTGTGAATTTCTATTAATGGTTGTTATATTGTCTGATTCTGGTTGTTAATTCACCTTTTTTCATTGTGCATAAAAATCGTTTTGTACTATCGGTTTGCAATGTGAAACTTATTTATCTAATCTATCTATTCTTTACTTTTTATAGAATTTTAATTTTTCTTTTAAATTTCTCATATTTGTCGAACTGTATAGACGGTTTGTCTCTGATAGATAATAAATAAATATACATTACTTTTAAAATCTTTTAAATTAAAAATTATACAGAACATCTAATTACAGAATTGACGAGAAATAATTATTTAAATAAAAATAATAATTTTAATATACCACATTCTTAACACAGACTAAAAAGTATAAAATAATTTCTCTTAGCCCCCCCTATACAGATTTGTAACCCCTATACAGAAAAATGTGGGGCAACGACAGCTACTCCCTACATTCCTTACTATTATCTATTGCATACCGCCCGTTCATAGTTTATTATTAAATATAAAATTTGTGTTAAACAATATGAAAGAAACTAATAATAAAAAAAACATTTATAATAATAATTTTTAACAAAAAAAATGCATAGACAATAAATTTAATATATCATTTTTTAATAAAACGTTATGCTAATATTTTAAAATTGCGTTTCGAATAATGTAAAATAATAATTGAAATAAAAAATACATTTTACAAATATAAAAAAAAAGAATAAAATATTGTAATATATAAATTAATTTATGTGTTAAATTTTGCATCGTGAACTACTTGTGTTATATTTCTTGATACTACTGTGTGAAAAATGTCATAATATAAGTGTTAAAATTAGTACATTTGAGTATATAGAATCCACTACCAATCTATATGGATCAAAAAGGTACCAACCGCCAAATCACGATTTTTGAGTTAAAGGCAACAAACGCCTATAAATACCTTATATTAGATTGTTTAAAAGTAACCAAGCGTTATAGATGCTTGGAAAGACCTCTGTTACTGAGGTTACCAAGTTGCTTGCCTATAGACTAGCCTGATACAGTCACAATTCAACTCAGTTTTACTCAGTTTCACAAATTGGCGGTTGGTACCATTTACATAAGCGCTATCCACATACACTAGAAAATTTAAATGTAACAGAATCATCATTTAATAATATTAAATGAGGTAGTTTAGCGTATTTTTTTTATTTTTTTATTTGGTTGGACCTGGCTTAAAAAGTGATGTTTAATTTATTATTTTTTTCGAAGATGCCCAGATTTCCTAAAAAATGCAAAAACATGTCGTGATGACGTCAGTAATGTCATCGCAAAACTTATGTCGACATCTGAATCAGACGCACATTGCCATGGTTACCGCGGTACAAGCTATTGGCTGGGCGTAACCGAATCAACAAAAATCAACATTTACTACGACATACGTTTTCGAAATTATATTTCACCAATTCTTCTGCGCTTGCGCACAATAGGCTTGTGACGTCAGTGATGTCCTTACAAAAATTGTTCATAACAAATAAATGAAACAATTATCAAAAACTTTAATGACAGTTTCTGTTATTATTTTACATATATATTTGAGAAAAAATAATTTTACACGCAACTTCAATCACGCTAAACTTCCCCATTGACAAAATTAGTTGTCACTGATTTAAAAAATCTGCATGTCACATATCACAACAATTTGGGAAATACGAAATCTAAATGTACCGGCCTTAAATAATTTACCAAGTTTATTCAGCGTTCGTATACAAAACAATAATATTACTACCATTAACAAACACTGTTTGTGCAAAGTAGCCGGTTATAAAATCAATTTATCCAATAATTATATATCTGTGATTGAAGATAAAGCTTTAGGCCGGTTCCAACATTTTTATTTAACTTGTAACAAATTAAACGTATTTTCATCGAAATGGTTCGCTGATGCAGGAAAAATATATGCATTACATCTACAAAATAACAACATACATATTTTATATAAAAATACGTAATATAATTTGGAAAATTTACACTACATCGATATTAGTTCAAATAAATTACATACAATAGAAGATCGAGCATTAATTGATTCATATAGATTAAATTATTTAAGTTTAGGAAATAATGAATTAACCGAACTGAGTTCACACGTTTTAAGCACAATTCACCAAATAAATCACATTGATATTGAATACAATAAGTAGACATTTTTATACAAAGAATTTCTATATAGTATGCGACAATTAAAATCGATGAAAATTTTCGGAAATTAATGGCAGTTTGGTAAGAATTGAGCAATTGGCACGAGATGAAAACGTAAAATTAATCAAGTCGCAAAAAGTGCAAAATGTTGCAATATGCATTGTTGGATTGTTTTATTCACAAGATTGCATCAATATTTATAAACCTTTATTTTGAATTTTAATGTAAAATATAAA
Source organism: Clivina fossor (assembly GCA_963966155.1). NCBI lineage: Eukaryota > Metazoa > Arthropoda > Insecta > Coleoptera > Carabidae > Clivina > Clivina fossor. Next base: position 2,635,503 of record OZ014554.1, on the reverse strand, counting down.
ATTAGTTTTCAAATTTTGTATCTACTAATAAACGGTAAGTTTTTAATAGAGTATAAAAATTTTACATTTGTTTATTTAATTATTTTTTTCTCAGCAGGGAATTCTTCAATTTATTTTGAAGAATTGGATGATGAAGCACCTATCGATAAAATACCTGAGTCAACATCTACAGCGCCAAAACGTTCTCGGAAGGGTAAGAAATATATTTATTTTTTGATGTTTACATTTATGCATTCCATATTTTTACAGATATTTGCAGTCAGTCGAAAGATACAGTAGCAAACTGTACTTTATCGGTTATGAAATATTATTATAATGAACGAGCCAATAAAAATTAAATAAAACATTGTATTTAATATATTATATATTTTAACAAATATGTTGTTAATCACTTGTAAAAATACTAAATAAATAGCTTAATCAAACAAAACAGTACAGATGCAAATTTTATTGATATACTAATATTAAAAATAGTAATAATATGATTTTTATTTACTTACTTCATTCATTTTGAAATTTTCTTTACAAATAATGTCACAATAATCAATAACTGTTGCTTCGACAACGTTTCGCAGCAAAAGATGGATGAAATATGATGTATTCCATATATTTTTTTGCGCTACTCCGCTTACCTTTACGCTTTCAACAAAATAAACGTAACTAGTACCCTCTATATTGATATACAAAATTACTTTCCGTCTTACATGCCTTTCCCGGAATCCCATAACAAGTAGTCTCATTTGAGGAGCAGACTTTCAAAATGCGTTTTGTTCAAATTCCATAATTTTCAGAAAGAGGCAAAACGTTTTTGATTAAATCTGAAAGTACATTACGTGCCCATTGGACAAAACGCGTTTTGAATGTTCAAGTAACTTTCAATATTTATTTCAGACGAGACAATATGCGTTTTAAATGTCGAATTTGTCTTAAAAGATGCGTGTTTGCGCATAGAACGTAATACCATCACTAACTAAAAATTTTACATTTTGGACAAAATGCATTTTGAAAGTCTGCTCCTCATTTGTGTGTCACCCTCATGTTGCGAACTATGGTAAGTTTTTGTGAGGATTTTCGTGATGCCTTAGTGACGTTATTTAGTAAGTTACTACTTTGCCCAAGTATCGCCACACATTGACTTTCCTGGAATTTGGTAGGAAAACTTGTATTATTCGGATTTTTGTATCTGTGACGACTTTAGCTTTCTTTATTTTCACCAATGGGTTTTATTGACAAAGTGCAGTTCCATTTCAGCCGTCTGTTGTTCGATTTTGGTTGTAGCCAACTGCATCTTCACTTCTGAAAATGTGACTATAACCAAGTCGTCAGCAAAGGCCAGAACATTGACCGATTTGTTACATAATTGGTATCCTACTGTATTCAGAAGCGCGTCAAGAATGTGGTCAAGTACAAAGTTAAACAGGCATCGGGATAGGGGATCACTCTGCTTCACACTTCTTTTGATGTTTATTGATTCTGTACTGACAGCGTCCTTGCGGAAGCGTGTTGTCGAGTTTACGTATATTCCCTCTACGAAGCTACAGACACTGGCGGTAACCTTCCTTGTTTTAAAGCTGAATTACATTATACTTTTTTCGTCTAGATTCATACTAGGTTTCTAGTTCAAGTTTCGTTCAAGGACATATAGTTAGTTCTAGTATAATGTAAATCAGATATTTGCATCCAAGTTTCTTTCAAGTTTCCTAGTATAGAAATATACAACATGCTCTATTTTCCTATTCAAGTTTCATACTAGATACGTTATACGCATGCGCACGCAATTGTACCAACCTTATATGTATCCATTTTGGTTTAAATCTGTTTTTCAGTATCTGACAAATTAAGTACTTTATATTTTTAAGTTGGCGTACTGGCAGTACATCGGCAAAAATCGAAGAAACTCGACAATACACGACCGATTGTGAAAAAAGTATGAAAATTGAACAAAACTTGAACGAAAATTGAACTAGAAACCTAGTATGAATCTAGACGAAAAAAGTATAATGTAATTCAGCTTTTATAATTGCCAGAAGTGCATAGTGACTCACTGACTCACTATCGAGCACAGCAATGTTTTTCATTGAACAAACTTATGCTGGTAATTCTATTAGCAATCATTTTGCCAAAGCCTTTGGTACTAGAGAGTTTTTGCAAACTTTACGCTAAACGACCCGCTAACGATAAAATCACGTAACTTAATAACGGACGAAGCAAATTTTTTTTGACTACTTTTAGTTTTTGCAACGGATTACAGTTACGCTATACGTTAAGCAAGATAGATATGTAAACATAACCTAGTATCATATAGCTGTCATTTTTAAAACTTTTTTTTCAAAAAAAATGAGTGTAAATACGGAAATCAAACAAATCAATATTTCAATGTAAATCCTCCTGAGTTACATCAATATTTATTAGACTTGTAAATACAGTTTTATTTTAACATATTCAAAATAAAAAAAAAAAATAACACATTATTCTAATTACAAAGATTACACCTTAAATATTTTTTTCTGTAAGTCTATTAAAATAACAAAAAAACAACATGTTATTCTGTAAAACTTTCGTAATATTTATAATAAAAATTTGTAATTTTTAATTTTGCAGTTTTTCTTTTAACAGTATATTAATCAACTCTTCTCGTTTTTCCGAAACTGCTAATCTGTGTTCTCTTTCTCTAATTTCAAGCGCAAGTGTGTGCTCCCTATCAATTTTTTGCAAGCGTAATTTTTCCTCTTCTATATTTAAGCGTCTGTCCTCTAAGAAAATTTTTCTCTCTTCTAAATCAAGCTGCCTTTTCTGCATTTCCATATTTACTTCGTTCCGTTCTTTTAAATAATTTAAAGCACCCAATTGCAAAGGGCGTTTTCTATTCTTCTTCGTTGAACACGTAGGTGTCATTACTTAAAAAAAGCAGGACATATAACATTTTAATTTTGTTTTTTCTTAAAACTAAATCCAACTGTCACAAAATATAAAATCGGACTTGAATCTAGCTTTTTAATATTATGATTTCAAAATTGAATTTTACACTTACTTTCTGAAACCGACGTATAATCATCTGAAACGTCTATTTCGACAGCGGCAGCAATGTTTTCATCCATTTCTTTCTCTTTATTTTCTGCTCAAATAGCTACAAAATTAAACGAAATATTATAATACGAATTTCAAACATATACAAGTTTGCAACAAATTGAAAACATTACACATTAAATTTTCAATTGAAATGCAGTTATACACTTACTTAATTTCGGAACAGCTTGAGATTCTTGATGTGTTTTCGGTAGTTGCAAGTGAAATTCTCTGTGTAAATCAACAATTTCTTGTAAAAGTTTATCTCTCATCATACTCTTCTTCCGTTCTTGATCTACAAAATTATTAATTTTAATGTACTATTATTATACATACAAAATTATACTACTTACTTTCTCAGATTAACCCTGTCTTCTCTCGTCCATAACTTTAATAAATGATTTATATGTTCCCTTAAGGACCTCTCTGTAAAAATTTTGTGTCTATTTTCATTTACAATTTTTGTATTTCAATCCAATTGCTTTCGGTTAAAAACGGGTTTTTGACTACAACTTCTTTTAAAAGAAGTATATCATCAGCCATGTTAAATCTCAATCTGTTTCCTTTTGCATTCATTTTACAAAAATATATCATCTACAATTATATATTTAAATATTTTCGTATTCTCATAAATATAACCTCACTTTTATATGACAGCTGTAACAGTTAACGGCAGTTAGTGCGCTACGCTATCATAGCTACTCTAACGTACGCTCGTTAAATTTTTACCGTCCACTAGCAAATACGCATGCGCATTTTGAACAATCTTAACAATAACGTTACCGTAGCGTTAGCGGACGATTGCAAAAACTCTCTAATGACCGAAGTTACAGATATTGGTCTATATTCAAAGGGACTACCGGGCTCCTGCATCTTCGGGAGAAAGATAGTACTCGATTCCAACCAGTTATAAGGAAAGCTCTTTATTTTTAGTACAATATTGTACAAGATTGCCAGTTTAGCCGGCGGCAAAACGGTACCACCGGAGTAAGGCAGAATTCACACCAAAGCAACAAGCAACTAGATACCGGCAACAAACGATATCGCATCTCATTTGTATTCACACTGGAACGACTTTTTATGTTGCTTGCGATCATCAGCTGATTTATACAATAACCAATATTTGTTTTATAATATGAAATAATATAGTCTGCCGAAAAATTATAGGGTCACCTATAGTTTTGCCAATTATACAAATAGTATTGTACATAAAAAAGTGACATTTGCCTATAATGTGCACTAAAAAATTAGAAACATTATGCCGTTCGCGGTTTTGTAATCGTAGGTTTCTAAAGAGCCCTGCACTGATAATTTTTAATCAGCGCCTACTTACGTTTGCCGAAATATTATACGGTCACTTATAAAAACGCTTTTAAAATGCATATATTTTAATAAACGAAACAAAAAACAGAGTATTAGTAATCTATTGAACCACCGTTACAGTGAATTAACTTAAAAATTTGATTCGGCATACTTCGTACAAGCTTCTCCAAAACTTCATGTTTCAAATTGTCCCAAGCTGCCTGGATTGCCCGTTTTAATGCATCCTTTGATTCGTAATTCATGTTGTTGTCATAAACACGTTTTACCATTATTTCCCAAACATTTTCAATTGGATTAACATCCGGTGATTGCGCTGGGTGATCAAAAACAGGAATGTTTCTTGCACCAACCAAGTTTTTGTTCTGCGACTTGTATGGATTTTCGCGTTGTCGTGCATAAAAGTGAGGTCTTCATCACCATGTTCCTCTAGAAATGGAATTAAGGAACCCTCCAGTACCTCCTGATAATTTTCACTGTTCATGCGGCTTGACGTAAAGGCAATTCTTGCCTTTTCGCGAGAGTTAAATGCTGCCTAAGTCATAACCCTTCCTCCACCAAAATTTCTTTGAGAGTAATAACGTTGTTCTTTTCGAAGATCATGCCAGTATGAGTTGTAGTCATCAGATCCATCAAGGTTCCATTTTATTTTTTTATTTTTATATTTTTTTTTATGTACAATACTATCTGTGTAATTGGCAAAACTATAGGTGACCGTATAATTTTTCGGCAGACTGTATATATAAATATTATATTATATTATTTTATAATATTGAATATTCTGCAGTTGTATAATCATATAAACACGAATATTTTTAAATTATTTGTATAAACTCAATACAGTCGATTCCGCTTAATTGGGAATTAAGCGGCTGCCCCAATTAAGCAAATTTATTAATTTTCTAATGAAATGCCTCTACACGTGCAATTTTAAGAATAACCCGTATTATTCCAGGAAAAATATTTATATATATATATATATATATATATATATATATATATATATATATATACAAGGTGACACAGAATAACGGAAATTTTTGAAATGCGTATTGGTATCCATTAGAAGATGGTAGCACTGCGGGTTAGTGACATTTAGCAAGTAAACACTCCGCCATTTTACTAATCATGGATCAGTGGAACGGACAACAGCGTGCGTTAGCCATAAAAAATGTTTTATAAAAACAATAATAGTTCGGAAGCTGTGCAGAGGGAGTTTTGACGTTTTTATAATTTAGGACGTCATGGTGTCGTTCCGTCAGAACACGCGAAAAAAGGTTAGATTAATAATTTGGACGAGACTTTAAAACAGAGAATTCGGGATAAAATTCACAGTATTCCAGCTGAGATGTTGCAGCGGTCAATGAGGACAATAATTTGATGGAGATTTTCCAACACCTGATAGTTTGCAAAAATTGTGAAGAACCACACACGCCTTTGCAATGTTATCGACATTTTCCACGTCAGCAAAGATCGTTTGTTTTAATACTCGCCACCGCGCTACTAAAATACCAAACGTATTTTCTATGCATCGCCTTGCTCTTGAAAGTCTATAAATAAAAATTCTTTTCTGTACGGTAAGATTTTTACCAGAAAATGGTCTCATAATATAGGATTTTAATGGAAACGCTTCATCAGCTACCATAGCGTATGGAAGGGATATATTTGTGTCTGGAATGCAGCTTGGTGGAGGTATGTTCATTGTATTATTTTCAAAATTTCTTCCGAAAGCACTTAATTTAAATATTTCACCATCGCTTTGTGATCCATAAGCGCCTATGTCCACCAACGTAAAGAGGTAGTTGGAATCACATGCAGCTACCAGTACAATACTGAATGTCTTTTTGTAATTAAAAAACAGATATCCACTTTATGGCGGCGCTTGAATATTTATTTGTTTCCCGTCCAGAGCGCAATACAATTGGGAAAGTTCCAAATATTAAAAAAGCCATCAGCAATTTGTTTCCATTTCCTTTCACTAGATGGACTCTTTAAATATTTTGATGACTTTTGGTTCCTTGGTTTGGTTTCTGTTCTTTGAGATTTGGCACAAATAAGCGACTGCCCCAAGTAAGCGGTGGACCAATTAAGCGGAATCGTCTGTATTTGCTTTTTTTTCCATTTTTTTGGTGTTGTAAGGCGATATATCGCTAGCAACGGACAAGAATGTTTCTTGCAACTGATGTTGTCTGTTACAAACAGATATTTTTTGAAAACGATATCGTCATCGTTTCTGTGTGAACAAACTATGCCAATACAGTGCACTGTTCAAAAACAATACATATTGCGTATCGCCTATTGTCTTCGTGTGAATTCTGCCTAATACGATCAAGTACTACTCTACTAGACTAAACGACTATTTTTCTATTAGTTGTTACGTTATTCTATAGAGTTGTTACGTCTAAGGCCGTGTAGGATAATTTTATCGTATTTATTATTTGTAAATTTCAGGCGTGAGTTTACAAGCATTAATGAGACTATACTTGCACCAGTGTCTATTAATAATTTAAAGCTTTTGTTTTTGTTTTTTGAATTAAAATTGCAATTTGATCTTTTAATGCGGTGTTTGTCATTGGAGATTCTCGGTAGTTTAAATAAATTTGATTTTAATTACTATTATTTTGAGATTTTGATTGTTCTAATTTTTTATTGTTGTATTATCTTGTACAGCAGCATTCCGCAACCTTTGGTGATTGATTTAACAAAACATGTGTTAATAATAATAATAATAATAATATATTTATTTGTCCATAACAGCAAAGTACATTAACCAAGACATTGTCATATACATGATTATTTGTATTGATTTTCCGGCGGTTTATATACTCTTTCAGCGCGCGAAAACAAAGTTTTAACTCGCCGAGTTTGGTTTCAAACGTGTCGGTACGCTCGCTCAGCGCTGGTTTTGTATGTATAACATTATGAGATTTTATATTTTTGGTTATCTCGCGAACTACTTTGCGTATCATGCTCATATATACATCAAATTAAAGATCTTTTCACGGCGGTTACAATGGTATACAACACTTCATGTAAAAGTGTAACAAAACATACAATCTATCAAAACTAAAGTTTGATTGTTGATAACAATTGTTATATCAATGTCCCAACAATGACACATACTTCAGTGCAAAGTGCACTAAAGCCTCTATCCATTGATATATCATTTGTTTTATTTTATGATTTCATAACAGGATAAATAATTTATAACAACAGATATTTATGACAAAATCGCAACAAACTGCTACAAACTGAGTTTGATTGCTTATAACAATTGTTATATCAATGTCACAACAATGACACATACTCCAGTGCATTAAAGCTTCCATTCATTGATATATCATTTGTTATGTTTCGCACTTCAACAGCCTCCTAAATAATTTCTAATACAATGCGTTTTTAGCGGAAATATACTGGATTTTATGAACAAACCATTTGTCCCGAAAATCGTTTGTTACATCCCCCGGTTACTTCGGGGAAAAAAAAACCGCACAAAAAAAAACTCGCCAGCTTCCGGCTAGACCCCTTTTCTTAATTCGCGCACTACGTGATTACACTTGAGGCGAAGCACTCTTCGTCCACAAACCGCGCACTGGGCGTCCGACGTTTGGGCGATGCACGGGGTATTTTCGTCCACAAACCGCGCACTGGGCGTCCGTCGTTTGGGTGATGCACGGGGGGCAAGCGTGTCGAGGGGGAAACGAAGCACTAGTTGGTAACCCGGCCCCTTCGGATCGTGTACCATAGTTGTTTGCCGTCGGGTGCGGCAATTCGGACCCGGCACTTCTTGTACGGCGGGAATCCTTCGGGCATCAGTGCCTGGGCCTCGGAGTCTGATATACTAGGCCGAGTGCCCTCGTAGCGGGAGAGGATTCGCTCCACTACATTCTCCCGAGCGAGGGCAGGAGCGGGCTGGGACGTTGGCAGTTGTTCGGCGAAGGATGAAGGGGTGAGGATCGATGTGGTGAGGGGTGGTGGTGACGGCGGCAGAGGAGATACGGGGTGGTTAATATATTGTAGGAGAGTGAACGAGGGCCTCGGCACATCCGGCGTTCTCTCCGGGGAGTCCGGAGATATGCTGCCGAAAAGCTCCAACAGCATCTTCTCCCTGGCAGCTGGGGTGCAGGCTTCGGGTCGCCGGTTCTTGAGGAGTGGCCCCAACACTGGCCGGATCTTCGGAGCTCGGCGGTGTCGTCGGGGGCTGGAACGACCTTGTGGGGGCTTCCCGACACGCTGGGGAAGGGGCTGTTGGGGAGTTGCTGTAGGGGTTGCGGGCAGCAACTGCTGTTCCCGCACAGCTGGTGGCGGCTTTCTGGCGGGAGCCGGGCTTGGAGCCCGCCTCTTGCAGGGCCGGCGGACGGGTGGTGCCTCATCTTCGGAGCTGGAGACTATCGGGATGGGTGACGTCCCAATTAGTAACACGTCCGGAGATGGGCTCCGGTATGGAGGCGTCAATACCGGCGTCTCCCACTTGTTCGGCGGGTAAGGCCCAAACATCTCGTTCAATACCCTCCGGAGTTTTCGGTCGCCTTCCCCGGGGAGCCACGGAGCCCGAGGCGATTGGGGTTGATTCCGGCCGGCGGTGGTTTTGGCTGGATTGCCAGTGGCTTCACTTTTCTTTACACCTGTCATCTACCAAGAAAAGGAATTAGTATGCATTTTTACACAGCCGGCCTAAGGTCTTTTATATGAATGCGATGGAGAATGCGTCCACGCTCTCCTTGCAAATCATATACCACCGGCGACCTTTTCTTTATGACTTTCCATGGACCAGAACATTTTGGTGCTAGCTTAGCAGCATAACCCTTGGCAGCGTCGGAAAGAGGATGTTCTCTCCGCATTACCTGATCTCCTACCCTACACTGCCATTCTCGACGCCGTAAATTATAATAATGACCCTGCCGGTCTGATGCTCGAGCTAGTTGTATGCGCGCAAATTCCCTGATTTCGTTTAATCGCTTAACACGGGCTAAAATTTCTTCTGATATTTTGTTTGTCTTTGTGTTGAGCGGTACCTCCCGTTGAATCTCCTGGAATAATCCCGGCAGCGTCAATTCGCGGCCAAAGTTGAGATATGCGGGAGTGTAACTGGTGGACTCGTGTTTTGCGGAGTTGATGGCCAGCCTTCATTCTGGCAAGAATTCGTCCCAGGTACGTTGATCCTCTTGACAGTATTGCGCGATCATCGTTTTCAGTACTCGGTTTACCCGCTCTACGGGGTTAGCTTGGGGTGTATAGGGCGGTGTCAGTAATTGTCGGATACCCATGGCCTCCAAAGTTTGCCTAAGCAGTTTATTGTCGAATTCCGTCCCGTTGTCGGTGATGATTGTTCTCGGGCAGCCGTACCGCGTCACCACCAATTCTCGGATTCCTTTGGTAATCGTGGCGGCTGTGGCCTTACGGAGTGCTCGGCATTCCACCCATTTAGTGAGTCGATCCTGTAACACTAATAAATACATGTGGCGACTTTTTGAACGGGGCAGTGGTCCCATAATCTCAACTGTCAATTTATCAATTTTTGAAAATACCGTCTAAGATACACACGCCACACTTATGCTGCCATTATTATATATGTATATTAGTAAAATATATTACAAATATACAAATACATATTACAAATATAAAAATTACAAATCAATTATAATACCATATAAATGTAAATATAAAATTAGTATTATTTACATTTATTTGTTATCAATTAGAACAGTGTTTCCCAAACTTTCGAGATCTGTGTACCCTTTCTATAATTTTCGTAGCATTGGGTACCTTTCCTTATAAGAAAAATCGTACACGTCAGTACACATTGCTGAGTTCAATGTGTACTGACGTGTTTTTTTGTGTGACACTGTTGCCTGGGCCATTGGGTAATAATGCACAGAATCACTGCGCCCTGCGACGCAACGGCTACGCATATATATTCAAAACCACACATACGCAATACTAAAAAGTAACAATATTTTTTATTATTTTTCTATGTTTGTAATCGAAAATAATTAAGCTGTTTGTTGCTCCAGGCGCAGCCAAAGTCCGGTGCAGTGCGTACCCCCACCAAACTCTTCCCGTTCCTCACGGGGTACGCGTACCACACTTTGGGAAACACTGAATTGGAATATCAAAATAGATTTTTTTGCAATATTTGGCCAAAAATTCAATGATTATGAACAATATTATGAGAAGGTATTAGTGAGTGATTTTTTATTTATATAGGTAACATAATAAAATTATATTTTAAATATTATAACCTTAATTTAAGATGACAGAAGAAATATTCGATAATAATGAAAATAACATTAATGAACATAATTTAAAAGTTGGCCAGAAACTTAATGATTATGAACAATTATCAACGTTTGTTTTAAATGTGTCTTTTATGCGCAGTATGTGTCTCACAAATCAGCGTATTCAGTTAATTTTCCCATAATTTTTGGTCACTTTTAATGAGAGTTTTGTGTGTCTTTGGGGGTTTTATTTCTATAACATGTAATCTAAAGTATTTTGCAGCAGCTTGTTTTTGTTCATTGGTCCACGAAATTAACAATTTTTTCTTCCTGGAAGTTGTTTTTTTTTTTGCGTTAATGTTAATGGTACTGAATCATTAACATTTTGTTGCATTAAATTATTTCTTTCATATATATCATGTTCTGTTTCCATTTCATGTTCAGAATCACTTTTTTGTATTTCTGTAAGATTTTCGTCAAAGTCGACATTTATTTCGTTTAATGTTTTGCCTTTAAATTGGCTAGTATTGTTTTTTTCCATTAATAATAAAAGTTTAGAAACCTTGGCCGTTTGATAAACATCGTTAGGCAAATGGTACGATTTCATATGAATTCCTTCGGTGTGACCCATAAAAGTGGCTAACTGTTCTATTTCGTTTGGGTTTAAGTTTAACATTTGAGTTATCGTTGCCAAATGCTTTCTTAACCTTTCTACTATCCTAAAAGAAATGTTACGTACTTGGTCTATGGGTACGTGTGGACCCATATCAGACTTTTTTTAATTTTAGTGTTATTATTGTTAAATAATTTGTAAATTAAGACGTATACTTTAACAAAAAAAATTTTGTGTAAATTATAAGTTGTAACGCGTCCGTCGTTTCGGTGTCGCGTTGTGTACTTCTCCTTATTTAATATCTTCTTGTATCGGGCGCCAATCACGTTGCCTGAAATCCGAGAAGGAGGAGCGGGTTGTGGATAGTTCAGACGGGAGTCCAAGGTTCCATAAAGCGAGTTTCAGTTATGAATAATCTTTTCTTTTTATTTACGAGACAAAAAAAATTAACAGACAATCGTACAAATATACCACTATGTAAACATAAACTTATTCGTTATTATTTAATTAACCTTTTCCCGATGACATAAAAAAACAAACAAACGATTACCCCTTTATTCTAATCCCAAAAAAAAACAAACAAATTAGTTTATTAGTCTAAGTCCAAAAACAAATTAATTTTTTTTCTGTCAAAAAAAAAATTGAATTTATTATTCTAAGTCCGAAAAAAATTGAATTTATTATCCTAAGTCCAAAAAAAACTTAATTTATTCGCGTTATGTTTTTGAGTGTAAAATTTACACTCACCGTAGTGTAAATCCAGGTACCGTTGATAAGAACTGAGTCCGGGAGCCGGTCAATCATGTTTGTTTCCACTCGGGAGCCAAGTGGTTCGACTTCGAAGCGAATGTCGAAAATTTTATTGCAAAGAACAAGTTGAAACCGCGCGTAGAATAACGTTTCACTTGTTTTAGACAGAGAACACCAAGTTCTTCTTATTGTTTTCATTCTTCTTATTCTTTGTATACTTTGCTACTTTCTAATTACTCCCGACAGCAGCCTTGGCCGTGCGCACTCGCTCTGCGCGTACGGACTAACATTTTATTTGTAAACAACGACTTTATAACCCCAAAAATAAAACGTGGCTTTTCTGTGCAATGTTAGTTTACAGTTGTACAATTTCAGATGATTTTGACTGACAGAATATAATGAAATTACAGGAGGAAAAATGTTATAATTGCAGTATTTAATTAACCGTATTTAATCTACACGTTTGTAAAATTTTAAATGATTGTGTTAGACAGAATATAATGAAATTACAGGAGGTAAAATGTTTTAATTGCAGTATTTAACTGTATTTAATCTACACGTTGTAAAATTTCAAATGATTGTGCTAGACAGCATATAAAGAAATTACATGAGGTAAAATGTTATAATCGCAGTATTTAACTGTATTTAATCTACATGAAGAAGAAAATCTGTACATGAAATCGACGAAAGTAATATTTCCGTAAGAGATAAAGATAAGGAAAATGAAATTTTATCTGATTTATCTACACAAACGTTCCGATATCTAACAAGATATCAAAGAAAGAAAAATCTTGCTAATAATATGAATGCGAATAAAAGTATTTTAATTGAAGAATCCGTTGATAACAATACCGTCAGAAGTCTACGGAAAAGAAGAAATTCGTTAAATAATCTAAATGAAAATGATAATGGTAACAAGAAACTTGTAAAAAGCTTAAAAGAAAGAAGAAAATCTGTACCTACATGAAATCGATGTTAAGAGTCTAGTGTCCGGTCGAAAGTTTATTGAGAAAAAATCGAAAGATTCAACGGCCTCGGAGTCGAGAATTACACGTGCAAACAAAGATAGTGAACAACAAGAAAGTCCTATAGATGAAGATATAATTAACAGGCCAATTGAAACTGGTAATGCATCATCGTGTGAACAACAAAATGAGCTTACAATTGATAGTGAGACATGTATGCCAAAGAAATATTTAACATCTAATGCTACTGGAGCGGAAAGGTACGCTAATAATAATATGGATACAATTTTAAAGTTGGCGGATTTTAGTACGTCAGAAATTGTATCTCTTATACAGAGTGCAGGTGACTTACTTAAAAATCGAATAAAGGAAATTAATAATTAATTAATACATTTTTCTTTTAATTCTAAAAATGCAGATATATCAATATGTCTTAAAATAATTTTCCATTAGATTAAGATTGATTAGAATTATAAAAATTTGTACTGACTAGTATTAAAGTTTATATTTAAATCTTGATTTTAATAATTTTAAGAAATATACTAAATATTATATTTACTGAGTTGTAATATTTATTAATGATGAATGCCTCCATTTTATATTGGAAAATTTATAATATGGGTAGATAGATAGAATAACCAATATATGTTTGTTATATTTTTAATATATAATTTATTTTATATCTGGCGATTAATTTCGGCGAACAATGCCATTCTCAATGCCTCCTTAGGTAATGAATAATAAATTTATTGTCTCATTGTAAAATAATGTTTTATAGTTGAATATAATTAAAATTAAATGAAGAAACAGTAATTCACTTCATATTTACGTTGCGTCGTAGTTGAAGTCATAGTCGAGTCTGGTTGAGGAAGGGCGTACAATAATGTCAACAGAACGAAAGAACGCGTGCGACTCTGCTCATACTCTGGTGCATTTTTGTCTTCTAGATTCTCGAAGAGTTCAGCAAAATATTTTTTTATCTTTTGAAGCAGCTGTTTCTGCTTTAGCAGCAGATGTTGTCGGCCGTTCGACTTTCCTCATCATCTGCCTGAGCTTCTCGTCGATGGAATCGCGGTGCGGCGATTCCATCGATGTCGATGTCATGCGTTCTACAGAACGCCGGATACTTCAACCGCCGCGAGAGTAATATCATGCGCCAGTCTTACAATTTTGTTCTTTTTTGAACAAAAACAATTATTTATTAGATCGGGCATGATATCTCTAGCGGTTTTGCCCGCTTTTTCATAATTATTTAGGAATGCATATATGGCCTCCAGGCCTTTCTCCAGGCCTTTCTCCACTTTCTACCCAAGCACGTTGTCTGCCAAGATTCAAGAATCGCATATGTGTTATTGACCTGCCGGGGAAGTTGGCATTCCAGTTGAAGGCTTGTTCAACGGAAGCGATTGGGTTAATTTGGATCTGCACACAAATTAAAATAATTAATGTTGAAAATTAGAGGTTAGTTCAGGAAATTCTTCATAGATAGAATAAGTTGTACTGTTTGTATGTAAATAATTTTACATTTGGGACAGTAAAATATATATTAGAAATATGTTGTAGATGAAGTAAGTAATATTATTTGTGTTTAACATTTTATAATAAAATAAATAGTTATTTGTTTATTAATTATTAATGTTAATAAATTCCGAATGTGTCAGTTTCTTTTAGTTTCGAAATTGCTTCATAGATGGTAAAAGTAGTACTGTTTATATTGTTTATATACAAAATTCTTTTAAAAACTTTATTAACTCTAGATGGAAAATTTTATACTTTCAATTTGTAAACAATAAATTAATAATTATAGTTTTATTATATATAAATTAATTCAGAACTAAAGAAGTCAATATTAATATATAATTTAATTAATTAATTAATAAAAATTTGTCATAAAAAAGTTCGGTTATAAGTATGGCGATATTTTGAAGGCCTTTGACTTTGTGCTCACATCATTCGTTTTTCATACGCTCGACGTGTGAATTTTCTTCATCATATGATGTAAACACTCAATTATATTAAAATTTAACGGACTATAGGTTCTAGTTCTATATTAATATTTATTAATAATTGACGTTTCGACGAACTCAACGTCCGTCTTCTCAATTATAGTGTTTATTATTTAAAATGGAACAACTGCACGGGCTTCAGTCAATATTATTATTTTATTTATTTACACTTATTTATTTATATTTCGGCATCTCAGATTTCTATCATCAAGAGCATGCAAACTTTATACGTTTATGATTTATCTGTAGTATTTAAGCTTATAATATAGGTTCATAATTCTAAAAGAAATTTACCTCACTGTTCAGAAGAACATCTCCAGCGACACGGTTTCTCCAGAGATTGTCACCATAATTACCACCTTGATCTGGGGGAACTGCGAAAGTACTAGCGCGTTCTGTTGAATTCGGATGACTAGTTAACTAAAAATAAACATTAATATGTTTATCAAAATTGATTCTTTGCAGGATCGTAGAACAAAATCGTCTTATGTCATTATTATATAATTAAATTTAATTTAATGTGCCACTACTTACACATCAAGGCACTTGCAAACATTTTACATATATCTGGCTAATACAAACAGCTCAAAAATTACAAATTAATTTTATGTACGACTCCTCTTTTTATAGATTCGCAAATAATTCAGATAGTTTTTATAATTCGTTAATAATCTTTATTAATTTAATTGCTTATTGTACTTTTTATATTCTACTTCTATTATAAGTTTATTATTTATGATTTATGTATACATGTTGTATATTTTTGTATTATTTCATTTATATTTATTACATGCTCAGTTTATTGCACGGTTTTAACTGCGCAGAACAAAATTGCGCAGTTATTTCGTAGCGTGAGTGTGGAGAGGCGATTCCATCGATGTCGATGTCATGCGTTCTACAGAACGCCGGATACTTCAACCGCCGCGAGAGTAATATCATGCGCCAGTCTTACAATTTTGTTCTTTTTTGAACAAAAACAATTATTTATTAGATCGGGCATGATATCTCTAGCGGTTTTGCCCGCTTTTTCATAATTATTTAGGAATGCATATATGGCCTCCAGGCCTTTCTCCAAGGCATAGTTGCTGTAATCTTTGACAAAAATATGCACCAGATCAACATATTGCTCATACTCTGGTGCATTTTTGTCTTCCAGATTCTCGAAGAGTTCAGCAAAATATTTTTTTATCTTTTGAAGCAGCTGTTTTTGCTTTACCAGCAGATGTGGTCGGCCGTTCGACTTTCTTCCTCATCTGCCTGAGCTTCTCGTCGATGGAATCCGCGAAGGCGGTCAAGGATAGCCGATACGTAGGGAATAGGGTACGCGTCTTTCTTCGTGACTTTATTTAGTTGTCTGTAGTCAACGCAGAAACGGTACGTTCCATCCTTCTTCGGCACCATCAAGATTGGCGAGTACCATGCACTGGATGATTTTTCAACAATGCCTTCCGCCAACATCTTCTCCAGCTCTGCGTCAATGTGTCGTTGCATTATTGGTGACACTGGGTAATATCGCTGCTTTATGGGCGCTGCGTCCGTATGAATACGATGGCTGACGCCAGTGGCACAGCCGAGTGTTGTGGGCATGAGTTCCTATTGTTGCGTCAACATCTGGTCAAGCTGCTGCTGTTGTGATGGCGAAAGTGACGATGGTCCAACGTCAATAGTGCTGACGGTGGTGTGCTCGGTTGAAAAGCGCCATTCGCGCCGATTCAGATCAGGCACAATATTCATCATGCGCCAGAAATCAATGCCTAAGATGGCTGTGTGTTGGATGGTAGGTACAACAATAAAATCTATTAATTTGGTACGTTTCATTAAAGTAACTGGAATCGTTACAGTGCCGAGGCTCGGGCATGTCTGACCATTCGCTACTGTGCAGGATATAGGCTGTTCGGAGTGGAGCGGCAGGTTCACGGGTCGCACTAGTGCCCATCCGGGTCC
Source organism: Clivina fossor (assembly GCA_963966155.1). NCBI lineage: Eukaryota > Metazoa > Arthropoda > Insecta > Coleoptera > Carabidae > Clivina > Clivina fossor. Next base: position 2,618,621 of record OZ014554.1, on the reverse strand, counting down.
TCCCAAAATCGAGTGCGAAGCTCCAGAATCCAGCAGGCTTACGAGAGCTTGCCCTAGTACTTGGACCTCCAGGTATGGTCGCTGATCTTCACCAAGCGCCGACAAAATGTAGTTTAACACAGCGACTGTGTTGGACGTTTGTAGGTCGGTCAAGGTAGTAGTGGTAGGCGGGATGTCCGCTTGACCGGTTACGGGCCCGCGCGACAGTTTTCCTGACACTTGGGACACGTATGAAGTGTTACATCCGGTTGCCCGCAACGATAACAATGCCGGCGCCGTGGTTCTCCACATTCGACAGACCGATGGCCGGATCGCTGACAATTCCAGCACGTTATCGTTCGGTGGGGGCTGGAGATTGCGTCTACTCGCACCGGATCCTCCAGGTCGACTGCTGCAGTGCGCGATACCATCGGTGGCCTTCGATATGCCAGATCAGGCTCTAGAGACTGGCTTGCGGCTGGTGGTGCACGAAATTGCTGTGTCCGAAGTCGGATGTCTTCCAGCTGCTTACAAATGTAGTCGAGCTCGTCGACAGATCTGGGAAATTGTAAGCCGAGCCCCTCTTGTAAATATGGTAATAGATTTCGTCTGATGTAAACCAATCTATCTTTTTCATTAGGCCTATTCTTGAATCGACTGAACAAGGCTTCCATGTTGGCGATGTATATTGTGACCTTCTCGTCGCGGCCTTGTGTGCGATTGCGGATTTCGTCCCATAGGTGGAATTCGTAATCGCAGGGCAGAAAGGTTTCGCGGAGCTGTGCGACCAAGTCGTCCCAGTCGCGAAGAAAGTAGCGCTTAGTACGGAACCAGGTTAACGCGCTACCTGTAAATAAATCTGCAGCGGCATCGAATAACTGCGTTTTTGACACTCCTCGTGCTCGACGCAATTCCTCCACGCGTTCCAGAAAGCTGCATAAACCAGTGGAGCCGTCATAAGAGACATTCCACTTATGTATGTGGGTATCTGGTGGTGTTCTCCGACGAGGTTCTGCGAGTGTCAGTGAGAGCGACTCAAACGCCTGCGCCATGCGCTCTTCAAAGGATGAGTTTAGTCGTGCTTGCGGACTGGAGGTAATTGGAGCTTGTTCCGGTTCAGATCCTACGTTTCCGTCGGCTGGTGGCTCTTCCGGTTTGTTGTTGTCCGTGTCTTCAAAGCTTTGCAACAGCGCAGCTGACGCCGCAGTGGCATATTTAAGCTGCAAGGTCGACAGCAGTGACGCGCAGTCGTCCGTGAGTGATTGTAGCGCTTTTTGTTGCTCCTCGTCACTCGCTACAATGCGTTCGAGACGGCGTTGTATATGGAGCAGTCGCGTATTCGATCGTGCATGCTCGTTTTGGTAATTCTCACTAACGAATGCCTCTACCGCTTTTTTTAATGCCGCCAACTTTTGTTTGCAGATAGTCATTTCGGTAGCGGGGAGTAGTGCCGCATTTTCTTCGACGAACGGCTTATTATCTCGCAAGCATTCTCGAAGTCGAGTGCGCTTTTGCGCCACCGTCCCGGAGAAGTCGACTCCACGACAAAGTAACTCATAATTGAGTTCGTCCGCTAACAGTCTATTTGGATCCATAATAACGACAAGATTGGAGAAAAATAACTAAACTACTAACAACTAATAAAGAAAGGAACTACAACTACAAAAAAATATATTTTAACACTAATAAAGAGAAAAAAAAAATAAAACTAATAAAAAAATAAATACCAACTACTAAATTACTTAATTTTTTTAAAAAATTGTCAATACCCATAACAAAAGAAAAAAAATGCAAAATTCACTAGATTATTGAAATTAAATGACGAGAATTTAACTTCAATTCGATAACTCTATAACAAAATAAAAAAACTAAATTAAAAAAACAAAACAACAAAATCACATGCACTGGGGTTTGGAAAAGGAAATATGTTATGGGACGGGGTGCTAATTTGATATAATCGGGCCCCAAACGTTGAGCGCTAATTTGTAACCGACCAAACTCTATCGGTCCAAAAATACTGAGGCAGGACCCTCAGGCACGGCTAGGCTCAGTGAAGAAGGCGGGGTTCGAATCCGCTAATTAAACGTAGACTGAACTAGATTATCTTGCCGGGCGCCAATGAATTTACTTACCGAATGCCCGAGTTAATGCGCCAAATCCAAAAAACTACAATAGTCCTGCAAACGCAAACGCTATCCGCCTCGCAATAGCAGATTCTTTTTAAAATCTAATCAAACTCAAAAATTAATACAGAGACTATTTTATTCGAATACGCAGACGTTCATAAAATCCACAATAATATAATTGCAACAATCATCTAAATCTAAAACTAACAATAAATAATAAATCATTTAATCGTACATAATTAAATCAAAACTCTAAACAAATTATTTCTAAAAATGAAGCAAATTTAATGTAAACAGAATTCAAATCAAAACCAAAATGAACAGAACCTTAATTGACACTAATTAATTTCGCAAATTTAGTTTTTGACGTACAAATTGTACCATAGTATATCAGCTGTTTGCTAAACAGTATGTTAAACCGCGTGCGACAAATAATTACAACTTATTTGGCCTTTTTATATACATTTGAAAACAGACAAATGTCTCATAGCATTTCTACAATTTGAAAATCCCTATATCAGAAAATTAGATCTAGTTTTCTTTACAATTCACTGATAACACTCATCTGTTCGCCGATATCTTATTTGCGCATAACTTACTCAAATCAACGTATCAATAAGCGATGATTCAAAACATAGTTGTAAATAAATAACACCCGAAAATATCGTCTCATATACTACAGCTCACAACAATTCTGATACTTGTGACAATTAAAATTACTTATTCAATTACATCAAAACTTGAATTTAATCTTATTACATATACTTAAATCACACTATGTACGCCAAAACATCAGGTACCGTCAAATAGTCTTTAACAATTGTGACAATATGTAAATAAAAGGCTTTACTTGCTTAATAATTGTATATTGTATTAATACTATTGGTATTACAAAGATAATATATTGCTTTATGTGAGGTTGCTTATTTGACAGCTTGGCGCTTATTTGTCGTTCTCTGCTGTGTGTCGCGTGTTGACTGCTGGCGCCATCTGTTGTCTACTCTCGTAACATCCCCTCTTCTTTGGCGAATTTGTTATATATTCCTGAAGATACTTGGGTGGTCGTCTTTCTCTGGTACTTCTTGTAAAAGTTGGTTTGCTCACTTCTTCGGATGTTGCTGACCCATTTTGTTCTTCCGATCTTCTTTCTTCTTGTTCATTATGCGATTCATATACATTACCTTTGTTTAGTGCTTTTGGTGTTACTGGTTGTCTTATTTCCTGTGGTTCCTCATTTTGTATTCGATTTTGTCGTCTTTCTTCTACTTTCTCGATTTCTTTATTGGTTGGACTTGATCGTATATCTATTCTGTTTCTGCGGTAATTTGTTCCTTCTACTTGGTCCCTATATGATCTTGGCGATATCTCTTCTCTAATTTTACCTTCTTGCCATTTTCCTTCTTTATTTCTAACTCTAACTGTTTCGCCTCCCTCAAGAATTCTCAGTTCTTTCGCTCCTTTGTCATGATAAAATTGTTGTTTTTTTCTTCTTAGGTTTATTCTTTCTTGGACATCGTTGTGTATTTTTGGTTTTAATTTTTGCTTTGTGATAGGTACTCGTGTTCTTGTTCTTCGTCCCATCAGTCTTTGCGCTGGTGTAAGTTGTATTTCTTCCGTTGGAATATTTCTATGTTCTAAAAGTGCTAAATATAAATCGCTATTTTCTCTTTGTACTTTTTTTACTATTCTTTTAGCTATTTTAACCGATGATTCTGCTTTTCCGTTTCCTTTTGAGTGATATGGTGAACTAGTTTTGTGAAAAAATTCCCATTCTTTTGCAAACTGTCTGAATTGTTTACAGTCGAACTGTGGCCCATTGTCTGATATCACTATGTGTGGGATTCCATGTCTAGCAAAATTTTTTTTTATATTTTTAATAACGTGTTCACTTGTCATATTCTTAAGTTTTTCTAATTCGAAAAAGTCGCTGTAATAATCGGTGATAACTAGATAATTTTTTGTATCCAGTGTGAAAATATCGATTGCTACTGTGGACCATGGCAAATTTGGAATGTCTTCTGAGATCAATGGTTCTTTTCTTTGATTGGTTTGGAATTCTTGACATATCGAGCATCTTAAAATATAGTCTTTTATATCATCTGCCATTTTGTACCAATATAGTGTTTCTCGAGCTTTTCTGGTACATGCTTCGATTCCTGCATGACTTGCATGAATTCTTTTAAGCATTTCGTTCTTCATACTATTTGGTATTATAATTTTTTCGCCTTTGTACAGTACTCCATCCTGTATTGATAATTCTTCTTTAAAATTCCAATATTTGACTATGTCTGGTTTGATGGATTTTTTTTCTTCTGGCCATCCCTGTAATATGATTGATTTTAGTTCTTGTAAAGTGTCATCCTTACTGGTTTCTGTTGCTATTTGATTCCATCTTTGTTCCGTCACATTTACGTGCTCGGCCATATTGATGTTCATTATTTCTTCAATCAAGTTTCCTCCTATATAATGTATGTATTCTTCTTTGTTGCTTTCTGTTGTTTTAATTTTTAATGGTGCTCTTGATAAATAATCTGCTACGTGCATTGCTGAACCTTTTTTATATTTTACGTCTAGGTTGAAACGTTGCAGTCTTAACATCATTCTTTGTAATCTGCACGGTGCCGATAATATAGATTTTTTGAAAATTGTTTCAAGAGGTTGATGATCACTTTCGATATGTACTATTTGTCTTCCCGATATGTATTGAGAGAATCTTTCGCACGCGAATAACAATGCTAGTGTCTCTTTTTCTATTTGCGCATATTTTGTTTCTGTCTGTGTTAGTACACGAGAAGCATATGCAACTGGCTCTCCTTCTTGCATAAGTGTTGCTCCTAATGCAAAACTACTTGCATCACATTGTATGGTTACTTTATGGTTACTTTATTCATGTCATAGTATTTTAGAGTTGCAGCCTCCTCAACCATGTTCTTTAACTTTTTCCATGCTTCTTCGGCATCTCTGTTCCAGTTCCATTCTTTCTGCTTAATTATTTCTCTTAACGGCGTGCATACTGCTGACAGAGTCGGCAAGTATCTTGCTAAATACGTGATAAAACCAAGAAAACTTTGAAGTTCTTTTATGTTTTGCGGTTGTGGTGCATTCCGTACTGCTTCTGTCTTCTTTTTATCTGGTTTCACTCCTTCTGTTGACAGTGTATGTCCCATATATGTTACTTCTTTCAATTTGTATTTAAATTTTTCTTTATTCAGCTTTAAATTAACCTCTCTTGCTCTATTCAGTAGTTTCTTGATCTTCTTATCATGATCTGCTTCAGCTTCTTCTTGTGTTTTACCTTTACCTATGATCAAAATGTCATCTGCTATAACGTTTATTCCTTCTAAATCTCCTAGTAGTTCATATTGCCTTCGTTGATATTCTTCTGGTGCTGTGGATATGCCAAATGGACATCTTAGAAATCTGTATCTACCAAACGGCGTCCAGAAGGTCGTATAGTAGCTGCTTTCTTTGTCTAGTTTGATTTGCCAGAATCCTTGTTTTGCGTCCATCACACTAAAAATTTTAGCGTTTGCTAGTTCCGGTAGTATTTCATCTATCGTAGGAATCTGGTATTGAGATCTTCTCAAAGCTGTATTTAGTGGTTTGGGATCAAGACACATGCGAATCTTATTGTCCCTTTTGACTACAATTATGTTACTTATCCATTTCGTAGGTCTTGTTACTTTCTTTATGATATTGTCTTTTTCTAATTTGTCTACATATTCTTTTAATTCCTTTTTAAAATTTATTGGTACTCTACGTGGAATTTGTTGAACTGGTGTCACAGTTTCATCTATTTCTAAATGATATTCTCCGGGCAGACAACCTATTCCTTGAAATACGTCTTCATACTCTTTAATTATGTTTTCTTTCTGTCTATCCGTACTTTCCGCTTCTATCTTGCATAGATCTGCTGTTACTTGTATGAGATTTAACTTCTCACTTGTTTTTGCTGATAGTAGTGGATTGCAGGTGCATTCTGTTTTAATAATTTGAAAAATTGTTTTAATTTTCTTATTTTTGTACTTGCATGTTATTATAGCTTCTCCGATCGGCGTTATTATTTCACCTCCGTATAACTTTAATTTGGTACTGCTTGGTTTCAGGCTTTGCTTGGTGCCTAATTTTTTAAAGTTGTCGTAGCACATAACATCACAACTTGCCCCTGTATCTATCTGACATTTCATTTTATGTGCTTCGTTGTTTGTGTATTGCATTGTCACGTTGACATACCATGTCTTCTTGTTCGCTTCTAACTTGTTGATGTTGTAAATGAATTCTGTTTCGTCTGTGCTTTCATCTGTTTCCACTTGGTGTACATTTTGTTTCTGTTTCTGCTTGTATATCTTTGACTTGCATACTGATTGGAAGTGATTTTCTTTTCCGCATGCTTTACAGGTTTTTCCAAATGCTGGGCATTTTTGTCTGTCATGTATATGTACATAACCACAATATTTGCATTTTGTTCCTGCATTATAAAAGGTTTTTTGCTGTTTTTTCATATTCTGATTCTGTTTTCTCGTTTCTTGCTTATTTTTCTGTTTTATAAAGTGTACATCTTCGTTTCCTTTTTCTTCCATTGTTTTTAATCTTTCTTCGGTGACCTCGTCTGTTCTACACATATTTATTGCTTTTTGTAAAGTTAGATCTGAAACTTTCAGTAATCTTTTCCTAGTTTCATTATTTAATATTCCTAGTACCAGCCTGTCTCTTATTAATCCTTCGTGTAATGTGCCAAAATCACATGTATTTGCAAGTTTTCTTAACCTATTTACATATTCTAATATACTTTCATCATTTCCTTGTGCTGCTGAATTGAATATATATCTTTCATAAATCGTATTTACTGTAGGTGTAAAATACGTATCCAAAGTTTCGATTATACCTTTTACCTTCGTTTGGTCGTTGTTTCCTTTGTCAATGTGTATATAAACGTTTAAACATTCTTTGCCTATAATAGAAAGAAATGTAGCTACTTGTATTTCATGTGATTTTTTACTTAGCTCTGTAGCTATGCTGTAGTTTATCCATTGTTGCTTAAATAATTTCCAATTATTCTCTGCTTTGTCGTTTATTTTGACAGGTTCTGGTGCTGGTAACGTGGTCATCTTATCTTTCTTCTTTTTTTTTTCATATACAATCTTTCACAAAGTTTTCACACCTGACACCATGTGACAATATGTAAATAAAAGGCTTTACTTGCTTAATAATTGTATATTGTATTAATACTATTGGTATTACAAAGATAATATATTGCTTTATGTGAGGTTGCTTATTTGACAGCTTGGCGCTTATTTGTCGTTCTCTGCTGTGTGTCGCGTGTTGACTGCTGGCGCCATCTGTTGTCTACTCTCGTAACAACAATCAAATTCTCTATGACTTTTCTTACACGAAACATTAACTCGATAACTTAACACATAAATAATATGCAAATTCTATCTTTTGTCATGAATCAACCATTCGCGGGTCGCTGGAGTTTAGTCCATATAATAATTACGACTTTTTACAATCGAACATCAACTCGCTACTAAATTTCGCAATACTAAACTCGATAATCAAAATTTCAAAACTTCAAACCCAATCGATACTCAATCTTCAAAATACACAACTCGACTGACATCAGCGCGACATTATCATGCGGAAACTTTGACAACTAAATCGTTTACCACTGCGCGCGAACAGACAAAATACGAAACTTGACGAGAGAATAATAAACTAAAAACGACACGAAATTTGCGCGCTCAACACATTCGTCGACAACAGAACTAAACACGAATACAGACTTAAACTGTGTACTTAGCTATTGGTTTTGCGGGCTTCGGCTCGTCTTTAAACGTTTTCAATGTTCGGTAAAAGATGCGAACATGCGGAGATTGGTAGCTGGAGAAATGCGATGATTTGATCAGGTCCGCGTGCTCGGGCTGCTGAAGATGCTGTCGTAAATCCGCCTCAACGGCGATAGGTAGAGAAAAACCTCACAACACAGGCTCACTACACCCTAGCGACTAAATCACCTACACAACACTACACACGGAACTTTTTGACCTTCTCCAAAACACTTCCCCTGAACTGAGAAAGATCTTCACTCACAAAACATGCATCACGATCATAGAACCGGCTGTGCACCTGGGTATCGTGCTCAGAAACTCTTGCTGAACTTCTTTTTAATCCCCAACTATGGGTTAACAAATAAAACACGATCACTCGCTCCAAAACGTAATATTTGTTGATTCAAAGAACAACGTAAGCAATGTTCACTACTCCGATCTTAATAATTAAAATCTATGCATGCCACATGGCCGTGATATCGCTACCAAAAATTCACACGTCCGACTTCAGCCAACGTACACACAGAACTATCTTTAACTCATTCCAAACAGGAACGGAACAACCGCTAATTAATACACCACCAATCACAAGCAATCACAATCAGCAAATTACCACTACATATTTCAAATTTATCTAACAACTAATGTATTGTACTGTATTTAAATGCCGCTAAATTCATTTTTCAACTATTTCAATTTAAATTACAAATTACTATAATCTCCAAACACTAAAATAATACCTTTCAAAATATCTTAAAATACAACAACTGATCCTAATACTCAAAACTCTCCACAGGTGACGCTACTGTGATCATATCAAACATAAACAAAAAAATCTAACAACATAATAGCAATGCAACCATATAAACTTTCCTGCCCAACTTGCTGCCTAACTTTTACTACTATTAAAATTTAAAATGTAACTACATTAAAATATTTTCAGCAACAATACAGAACAATACAAAAATGTTGAATTGGAACAAGTGTCAAATCTGAACCGTAACATGGTCTTGGCTTAATTTGTAACAGAATGTAATGTAACAATTTGTCTTTTGTTACAATATCTTTAAACAATTTTATTAAATTATTTAAATTTATCAAGAAACCTAAAAAACCTGTTTTTTTATTAGTTTCTAATAGTAATTTATTATTTTCATCTTTTAAATTTAATATGAAATTAGAAATAGTAGATACTTCTTTTTTAAAAAAATCGAAATTTTTCATCGACAGTGGCTGATTATAAATTTTCTTTGACAGAAAATTTCTTGACTTTAACATGTCAAAGGCATTGTTTATATTGAGACAAAAATCGGATGTTGCTTCAATATTATTAAATTGAGCTATATTCAAATTTTTACAAAATAATAATGCTTTGCTAACTCTGTTACTGAGAGTTTGCGCAACTATTTTGACTCGCATTTTTTCATTTTTGTAGTTTATATGTCTGGCTGTTAATTTATTTGCACTAACTAATCCTTTTTTTGTAATTTGTGAATTTCTTCAATATGTAGCCATAAAATTCTTTGTCCATTTGGAGATGTGAGAACCTTTTTATCGCCTAATGTATTACGACATAATTTTAACATATGACTAGGATCCAAAAACGTGTATACTGTTTGTTTTGTAATAGGATGTAAAAAAAATGGTTTAAGTGAATCAAATTTATAACTTGCACCTAATACTTCACACATTCGAAAATTGACTGGTGCACCATCAAAGGTTACATTATTAGTTATGCTGTTGATCTACGCTCTACGTATCATGTATTCATTGCTTAACTTGCGCAAGCGCAGAATCAAGAACTTAAAGAGAGATAGTTATATTAGGTTTTTACAAAATGAAAAGAGAAGAAAAGAAAAATTATTATCGTTGATTTACAAACATGTTGTAAACACTCTTGGCTATGTGATTTATATGGTATAGCTGTATCCATTTTATATTATATGATCTATGCCCGAATAACTGTCAAGCTGCAAGAGTTCTTTATTAACTTTATAAATGTTAACAATTTCGCAGTTTTTCGTCGAAGGTATATTTTACTGCACCTGCAGCTCGAAGCATTTTTTAAAATATATTAATTAAAAGTTTAAGCATATTGTAATATGTTGAATAAAAGACGAGTAATTCCTAAAAAATAAAATTCATGTATCCTGGTGTACCACAACCATAACATTTTAAGACTGATTCTTTTTTTCCTGGCTCTTATTTTCATTTCGTGCCTCCAACTGTTTCTTTTTGTTCCTGCATTTCTCTTCAATGAATCCAAAATTTTTGCAAAATTTGCATTTTGGCCTTTTTTTTATTGTTGTGAATGCGTTCTTGTTTTCTACTTTCTTCATTGGTTCACGCATACTTTCCCATATTGACTGTTCGACGATTCGAGCATCGTTCATTAAATCTTGAAATATTGCAATTTTATCGCGTAACACACGTTTACGAATTTTCTTATGCAAAAGGCCGTATATCATATCGTTTTGAACTTTGGAGAAATTTCCATCATAAAGAACGACGATTTGATCTTTCATCATCAGATGATTTTTGTTGAGAGAAACTAAACTACGAAATTGTTCTTCAGTTAATGTAATAAAAGTAGGTGCAGGAGTAGTTGATTGTTGTGTCTCCGTTATCTCCGACGACGAATTAGCTTTTGGTTTTCCTTTTTGAGACATTGTGTTAATCAGTTCACAGCAATTAAAGTGCAAATTTGCATTTATATTTTACTATAAATGATAAAAAAATTTACAGAGTCCGGGTACGTAGTAACCAATACACTTTAAAACTATGCAGAATCCGTGCACACTTTTAGTCATAAACTGCCGCGCACAATACGAGCACTGTCGGTAAGTAGCGATAACACACGAAAAAGTTCTGCGGAGATCAACAAATGATTAGAAATGATTAATCTATCACTGGGCATCACGTTGGGTGCCAATGTAACAATCACTATATCTAATTTTACTAAATATGGATATTGTCTGTTTTGTAATGTCCAACGATTTTAATATTATTATTACTAACACAAATAATACTAAACTTTGCTCTGCTTTTTAAACATAGACACTGAACTCACTTGCACGCACTTGCATTTTTTTTTCCTGTTGTTTGATTGTCTGATGTATTTTTGAACTTGCATTTACGATAGGGATCCCATAATTATGAAATGTAAAATAGGGACACTTCAAATTTTATTTAAAAAAATAATATTTTCCTTGGATGTGTATTTACATTTTAATTGTAAGAAAAAAATTAAATTCTACATTAAATTCTAATAAAAAAAAGTAATATCTATAAACAAAACATTTAAATAAATTAAACATTGAAAACACATTTACATTAATGAAGTTTCAAACTGATTGTTGCACTGAAAATAATAGAAAGACATAATCTAAATGAATTTACTAAAATATTAAATTTATTCACGGACGATATTAGTGTTTTATGTAAAACGGGACATTTTTATGTTCCGGTGCATTCTGTGGGGACACTGGGACAGTATCCATGAAAATGGGACTGTCCCGGTCAAAACGGAACGGATGGGATCCCTAGTTATTGGTTACATATTGGTTCTGCAAAATACTGTTTTATTTTCTTGCTGCGGGACATCTAAGCGCGTCTGCCAGAAATTAGTTGATATAGTTAATTTTTCAAACGATAGATGACAAAGTAAACGCCAAATTGCCGGTAAATTGAAATATTGAAAGATTATACCAAAATATATTTTGTTTATTTATTTATTTTAAATGCAACATAGTTTGCTTCTCAAGTATTTAAGTGTATAAAGTAATGTATGATATTGATACAATATTTTGATTATTTGTAATATAATCACGTAGTACACGTTATAGAGACGAAGATATTTTTTATTTAAATTAAAATTTGAGACAATATACTTGTAATATTTTTGTAAATGAAAACATTTTCAAGTTAAGTATTTTATTTATTTTCAATTAAATCAAACAAAAAAATATGTAATTTTTTTTCAAAAATGACTTTTAACCCTTCGTTAGTGTGGCGGAAAAAAGTTACACGACTAGTGTTCTGGGGTATGTCATACCCCAAACCAAAATTTACCCAGGATGCAGAGAATTTGGATTATTGGTTGTCTCATTGGTAAAACATGACTCTCTGTTTATTTGTACGTCGAATAAAAATAATAAATTTTTTCTAAAAAATTTTATTTGAAAAATATAAATAATATCTCAAAACCACATTAATTCTGCTTCCAAAAAAACATGGGCAAACATTATTGGAAATAAATATTTTTAAATCCATAACTCAATATGAAAATGACTACAGATTCTGAAAAAAAAGTCCAACATACAAAAAAAAAAAGATTTGAAACATTATCATCAAAAATACAAAAGTTACGGTTCTTCAAAATTGGCACAATGTTCGCAAGCCAAAAATGCGTGTTCCAAGCAAAGTGGAATATCACATCTCATACAGACATAAAATGTCTTTCTGTCCTTGTTTCTTGAACAAACAGAACACCTACTGCTTGTCTTCCGTCGCTTAGATACCGGTGAATGACGTTCTGCCGATTGACTCTCACGTAGTTCTCGGCGTAAGCTAGGATTCTGACTTCGTTGCTATCGAAATTCTGATATCAGCTGTAGACCAAGTTCTTTCAAAAACATACGCCGTTTCAAATTGAAATTTTGCGTATTGGCTTTATATATAACTTGAGCGTTTACTCCGGCGGTATTCAAAAATGAAAAAAACAAAGTCAGAGACCAGCGACGTCTGTTTCTTGCTACACTGTAATTAGCAGATAATTCATCCAAAGTATCAACGCCACCCTTCGTGGAGTTATAAAACTCGATAATTTCAGGCAATTTTTTGTCGCCAGATTTTTCAACTATAGTGTCATCATGGTGTAGAGTAGATAAAAGGATGACATTTTTTGACTTTCTTGGCACGTATGACACAGCCGTGATATCTTCTTTGAAGGGAAACATTGAACTGCGAGGTTCTCTGGTTCGTATGTTTAGGAAAAGTGAAGGAATTTGCCGTTTATTCTTTCTGACTGTCCCAATCGATGTAAGCCGATGAGTTTTGAGTAGATTGATCATGAGAGGGTAGCTCGTAAACCAATTGTCGAAAGTGATGTTGCGTTTTGTTCCAGATACTGGTCCAATCAAACGCTGAACTATATCATGCGGATTGTTACTTTGTCGGAAATGTCCGTCTGGCTGTGTGCCGACGTAAACTTCCATGTTCAGACAATAATATGTTTTCGCGTCGACAAGAGCGAATACTTTTAAACCATATTTTGCAGGTTTATTTGGTATGTACTGAAGGAATGATACCCGTCCTCTAAATGGCTCCAGTTTCTCGTCAATTGTTAGGTATTCACTGGGTGTATAGTGTGTCTTACAGTTATCAATAAAATAATCATAGATCCCCCTAATTGCAGCCAACTTGTCAAGCTCTTTGCGTTGCGCTCTATTGTTTATATTGTCAAATCGTAAAGATTGCAACAAAATATAGTATCTTTGTTGGGACATTGTTGTACGAAACAAATCTATGCCACTACCATCGGTATTCCAAAGATCGGAGGTGTTTTGTCGGTTTGCCTTATATAACCCTGTCAAATAAAGTAAGCCAATAACTGCCTTAATTTCTTTCTTGTCTGTCTCTTTAACTAAGTACTGACTTTAGTTGCTAATTTGATATTCGTATAACGAACAATATCATCCAACATATCTTCTGTAAAAAATAGTAACCAACAATCAAGCGCAGTATTCTTTTGTCGTGCAATTCCTCTCACACCAGGTAAATGGGTTATTATATTATCAGATCTTGTTCTTACATTTCTATTGTTCGGAAACTTTGACCATTTTGATTTATCCATATCTAAAAGATACCTGTTACTGTTGGCATCTACATCATTTTCCACGTCATCAGATTGTTCTGCCGGTTCTTCTTCATCTCCTGATATTTCTTCTCCGTGTTCTGTTTCTTTGCTTGTATGTGCTGTTTCTTCACTTATAACTCTAACTTCTTCTCCTGCAGTTCCATCTTCATCTTCGGACTCACTATCTACAAAAGATTCCACCTCAGAAACTTCACCAAACTCTTCCCATAACCTCTGAAGATTTTGTTGGTCTTCTTCGTATGACATTTTGCTAAATAAATCATCAAAATAATCACTACATCTTGTAAAATAACAATAAAAACATTATAATTTACCTTCAGAAATGATATACACAGAAAGTTACGCCAGTAGTGTTCCGGGGTATATGATACTCCAACAGACTTTCCAGAGACGTTGCTTCGAACTGAAAGTTTCTAAACAGCCGACAGTGAGTCTATTCTATGAAGATATGTATGATTTTAAGCTACTGAGCGGTATATGTCGCCAGATTGTCAAAATTTTATTTTACAGCTATAAATCATTGTGTTGGGGTATGACATACCCCACCACACTAACGAAGGGTTAATGTTGAACGCTTACAATATTCAATCAATCTCGATTTCAATCATCGGTATCTTCTTATAATCTAAAAGTTAAAGAAAAAATATTAATGTTATTAGTAATTTACAAATTGTGTTGAAAAACACAATAACTTTCAATATACAGGTAAATATAATGAAATAATAACCTATCGATTTCATGATGATGAAATCTATTACTTTTACTTCATTATAATTAGTGCCATTCTCTTTCAGCAGCTTCTTGAGATTTTTAAACTTATTTAGATATATTTTTATTTGTTTACCAGTAATATTGCCAGTGAATTGAATCGGATCAGTTAATTTTCTATAAACTTTTAAATGCTTGCACCGTGCGTGACTCATGTCTCAGTAATTTGAAATAAGTTAATTGAATTTTTTTAAGAGAAGGACAGCTTTGTAGCATTTTAACTAAAGATGCGCCAGGCAAGCAGTCCAAGCAGTTGTCTTCTCGTGTACTATCTGAAGCGTAGCAATTTTGCATATTTAGTACTTTAATCTTTTTATTTGTTTTGGATATCTGAAATATTAATTATTTCTAACATAGTAAAAAAAAAATCAGAACTCAAAATACAAAATTTACTTTACGGACAAAACAATTCTTAAAAATAATACATAACAAGAAATAATAAAAACACAATAAAATTAGAATATTATTAAGCCTAAACTCTTTAATGAGAGCATTGTGGCCTTAGTTGTTGAGCAACAATTTCTTTTATGTCCATATCAATATTTGTTGTGGCAACTCTAATTATATTTTCAAGGGTGGAGTCTTTCAAGCTGTTTCTAAATTTTGATTTTATATATTTCATGTCAGAGAATGCACGTTCGCAGATATAAGTACTTCCGAACAAAGAAATGATTTGAAGTCCAAAATCTCTCATTTTTGTATATTTTTCTTTATCCAAATGTTTGAACACTTGTATTCCAGTTGCTCCACTAGATGCAATGAACGGGTCAGCCTGAAGGTCGCATAATTCCATTTAATATTTAGATTCAACGGAGGTAATATCGATATTGAATGGATCACTGAATAAATTAATACCCATTTTTAAATCATCAAATTGAGAAAATCTTCTATTAAAATCTCAATAAGCATATCTAATTTAGGTAAAAAAAAATGTCAAAATTTACTTCTATGTTACAGGCCCTCATTTCTTCATATATCTCTTTGCAACATTCAAAATGAAATAA
Organism: Clivina fossor; assembly: GCA_963966155.1. NCBI lineage: Eukaryota > Metazoa > Arthropoda > Insecta > Coleoptera > Carabidae > Clivina > Clivina fossor. Next base: position 2,603,038 of record OZ014554.1, on the reverse strand, counting down.
ATTATTTTCCTGCAAATTTAACTTCCACAATTTTAATTTATTTCTGAATCCTGTTACATGTTTATAAAGACAACACACGTCTTGATCTTTTCCTTGCAAGCATTTATTCAAAATATTTAAATAATTTGTAATGTCTGTTAGGAAAGCAAGTGAACAAATAAAATTTTTATCACCTAAATTTGCTGTCAAATCTTCATCGATGCCAACTTCTGTTAAAAAAAGATGAATTTCTTTTCGAAGTGTAAAAAATCTCTTCAGGCATTTTCTCGCACTTAACCAGCGAATATTACTATGTAAAAGCAAATCACCATACTCAGCTTGCAGTTCGTCCAAAAAAGTTTTAAATTTTCGATGTGTAAGAGAACGATTTCCGCCACGAATTAAATTTGTTATTTTGCAAACCTTGTCCATTACGTCTTTTAGTTTTAGTGAAAGACCACATAATGCCTCCTGATGCACAATACAATGGAACATTCGTCAATTTATTCCTTCTTCAATAGCGGTGCACTTGTCAACTCCGCCATACGGAGCTATTGCACATTTTAATTCGTTATAAATATCTTCACCTTTTGTTGTTCCGTGTAATGATCGTAATTTTAAAAGTTCTTCTGAATAATCATAGTTTTCATTTACGGTTCTTATAAAAATAAGCATTTGACTTGTGTCGGAAATGTCTGTACTTTCGTCCAATGCTACGGAAAAATAGCAGCAATTATTGATTAGGTTTTGTAATTTATTAGTGACATGTATACTGATCTCGTTTACACGTCGGCTTACAGTTTGATGAGAAAGAGAAACTGTTTGAAATTTTTTTGCCGTTTCGTTATTATTAAAAGCTTGAGCCATTTTTATGGCACATTTTTTAATTAATTCTCCATCCGAAAAAGGCTTTTTTGCTTTTGCAATTTCTAAACAAACTTCAAACGATGCAGCTACTGATGCTTCTTGAGAATTTGTTACTTGGGTAAAATAATTCGTTTGATAGTTCTGCTGTTTTTTTAATTTTTTTACTAATGTTATTCTCGAGTCGCCCGTGCACGACAAATACTTTTTTGATTGGTAATGGCGCTTTAAGTTGTATTCTTTGCACACAGCTACAGTCTGTAAACATTCCAAACACTGTGGCTTGCCCTTGTTAAGAATAAATAAATAATCAACCTCCCATCGTTCTTGAAATTCTCGATTTTCAGTATCAATCTTTCTTTTCTTAGAAGCACTCATAATTAAGGATTGTTTCAATTAACGAATAAATATGAAACTCAGTTAATTGTGTTTTAAACATGAAAGTCCGATAACTAGTGTGTGACAAGATAAGCGGCTCTCGGCAACAGTGATATCAGAATGCAGCCGCGACTACAATCCCCACCGCTCCTTCTGCCGCCACATAAACTCGAGACGGACAAAAACAGACAATGCGCAAAGAAGTAGCACGCTCGGGCGGGCGACTTGGTGGTGGTAGAGAGCGGGTAAACAGATACACTTGCATAGAGCCTGGATTAATTTTATCGAATGACCATAAAACAACTATATTTATTCATCATTAGCATTTTTATAATTCTTTTGTGGACGGTTGAATTATAACTATTATCTAAAAATCTCATATATTTTTTTTATTTTATATTTTAAATGTATACAGATATTTATTTAAAATTTGATGTAAAGTTTACTATAACTCGCGGGCCGTAAAAAAAAGCTTCGCGGGCCGGATGCGGCCCGCGGGCCGCCAGTTGGACAGCGCTGGTGTAGGTTTATATTGAGGAGCATATTTATAACAAATTAAGTGTATAAAATGTAATGTACTAATATGGTTCTGTTCTCGTTTTTTTAGCATTTCCGATATGTAATGCTGTTGTATGAAAATTTCTTTCCGAAACTTTTTTATATATTTCTCGGCACTATTAATTTTAATATATGATTCAATTTGAAATTTTTTTAACATGTCAATGAATGCAAATAAATTTGGGTGTGCACTATAAAAACTTCCATTAAATTTTGAGTGAAAGGATTCACAAGCATTTGTTGTGCGACTCATGCTAGCAGATGCACAGGACCAGATATGCGGTGGAAATAGCGAATCACTTGATATATAATTCTCTACTAAATAATCGTGGAATTTTACAACTCGACTATCATTAAAGCACTCTGACATTTCAAATGCGAAACAGTCACCCACTTCCTCAGGATTTAAAAATTGTAGTCCAAGCGGTACAGCGCTTAAGTTTATTACTACACCGCCATCGTATTCCATCGCTTGTTGTTGAGGCTACACAAAACTTAAACTTATTTATAATTAGCAATTTTTTTCCCTTCTCACTGTATATGCATTTTACTTACATTGCAAAAAGATTGATGTTTACTCTTCAATTATTAACATAAGACTAATAAGTAACTACAGGTGAAATTATTTGTGAAATAATTTAGGTAAACGGGATTTATAAACTGTAAGGGATTATACGGCCCAGAAGAAACCACCAGATTAAGACACCCTTTACCGACGGCCCAGTAGAACCCCTCCGACTCAGTAGCCAAGTGATAATTAGTAAAGAAATAGTCGGTTGTTATGTTTCAACCAGATTTTTCAAGATTTTTCACGAGTCGCAAAACCACATTTCTACCTTGGTTGACTTCACGTGGTTTATTTTCCGCTTTTCCTGTATAGACTTCAGCACTGTACACGTAAGCGATTTTGACATCAGACAAAAGCCATAATTTGATCCCATATTTTCCACGTGGTTTTGTGGGAATATACTGTCTAAATGGACATTTACCACGAAATGGTACAAGCTGTTCGTCGACAGTACCATTTTCAAATGGCACAAACACTTTAGGCAGTTGGGCTACAAATAAATCAAAAAAGTCTATAATAGGTGCTTAATTTGTCGTGTCTTCGACGAATAAGCCTATCTTCTTTGTTGTCAAATCTCAAGAAGCGACTTATGTTACAAAATCTCTTGACAGACATTGTAGCTCTGAATATAGGTCTACCATCAACATTACTCTAAAGTTCTTTTAGAGATTCCCCAGCGCCTTTATGAACACCAGCCAGAAGTAATAAACCATCAATAAAAACATCTTAATACCTAGTTTTACAATTGTGATACCTGTACTTACCTATAAAGGCTTCTAATTCTTCTACTGAAATTTCTTTTACTTGTATCCGTTTTTCAGAGCATACACGACTACGCTTCCTATTAGTTTCTAATAAAAGCAGACGCATCATTTTATCGGTAAGAAATAGTTTTATAGATGATATTGGTGAATTATTAGTGCGTTGCATAGCATATGTTGTAGGACCTGGTTTCGGATATAGTATGTTGGCGGACCTGAAAAAAAAAATTTGTTATACAATATAAAGAACATTGGTAAATATAAAATATATATTATATAAAATATGATAAACATAACAAATATTATTTATTAATTATTATAATTTATTTTTTGGGATCTTTATTTTTGGTGGAAATTTTTGAACGTTAAATAAATTTGTAGAAATAAGTAAAGTTATTTCTATATCGCAGCAGAAATTTAATATGATTTTGTACATCCGTGTGAAGGAGAACTGGTACCCCATAATTTTTCCCTCGTATTATTACACGCTTGAAAAGTTGCATTAAAAGTTTTTCAGAGGGATTTAATACTTCTTTGCATTCTTCATAGTTTTTTGCGATTATTATTACATTTTTTGTATAGATGTAAGAGTAGACGTTGCAATTCGCCTGAACTTTTTCTAATTAATATTGTTCTACAGTAGACGGTTTTTAATAGATCTATTGATCTATATACGCTTTTTCATTTTCAGGTTGACACTCGAGTTTGAGAATGCAATTGTCTGTTTCTGCTAATGGAACTATTGATAGATTTCCATTTCTTGTCGCCAAATCATTAGTTGCTTGAGAGAAGATATCATATTTTTAATTTAATTTTATTAATTCTATCAATGTTCTCAAATTTGTTTCTGCCTCAGCAGAAGTAACTGATTGACCAACATCCTTTCTTATAATTGCAGACAGAATTTCTTTTTGACAACATTCCGTTACTGACGTCTCTATTTATTCTTAGCGTAAATAGGATTTTCATATGTATCCTTAGTTGGGTTGTATAAAGCAGATGTTTTTGTTGCTTCTACATACAATATTGTCGTAATATGGCGGGGCTAAAGTTTGAAATAGATTCTTGATATTTGGAGTAATTTTTCTTATTTCTTATTCTTGTTAAGTCTCTCATTTTAATTAAAGTAGTATGGATCATATGCTTTTGTCTGTGAATTGTAATATAACGAGCTCCAAATGCACGTATTAAACCTTTGTTGCCTAACGATATGGAAATACTATTTTTTTTATTTTTTTTTGTTCTAGCTTAATCAAATAACTAAATTAGCATATAATAATTTTTTTATAATTTTTTTTTTATTTCTTTTATTTTTAAATGGTATGGTACTTTAAAGTACCGTCAGGGATTTCGGAGTTCTCTGGAATATATTTAAAAAAATTTATAAATCGCTTTTACGCACATAAAAATACTTTATTTTACGAAATAAATATTATAACTATGCATAATATACGAGTATATTCTTATAAGACTATAAACAAATTTTAAACACTAAATAAAAAAAGATGCATTAGTGGGGCACTTGGTGATATTCTGCGAAACAATTTTTGCCTGCGTTACAGCAAAGTGATACATTGCACGCAGAACATCTCGAAATGGGTTTTGATTGGTTTTGATATACCCCTTTTGATCTGACAAACACCAAAGTTTGTAACCACGTTTTATTGGTTTCATCGGGTTATACTGTTTCAGTGAACTACGCCCCTTGATAATTATCATGGATTCATCGACGGATAAATTTCTTGTTCCATTGTAGAGAGAGCTAAATGTTTCATTTAGAGTTTGTATCATCGGACGTAATTTATATAGTTTATCTTTTTTGATATTATTAGCTATCAGGGAATTATCATTGACATGCAAATTACTTAGCAGCTTATCAAATCTGTCTCTGGACATTGTAGAAGACACTAGTGGAATTCCTAAGTCTTTAGATGTAGACCAATAATGTCGCCAGTTAGGCACTTTGTGATAACCCATGAGCATATTCAAACCTATGAAGACTAACAACTCATCTTTGTTTGTATTTAAAATTTTGCTTTTTTGTACAGCATATAAATTGGATTGATGAACTAAGTTTTCTAGCAGAGGATATATGAGTGTCTTAAAAATATCTGTTGGCGTCTGACACGCTACAAATTTCTCATCTACACAATCTTCTGGTAACACGTATTCTGGTATAGAACTTGAGACTTCTTTCTTCTTCAATTTTCTATCAATTACAGTGTTCTGACTCTTACTAGGCTTTTTTTTCTTCTATTTATTGTCAAGTGCGGTTACCTGCAGTACATTCTCTTCTCTATGTACCTCTTCAATATCTTCTATAACTACTTATTCAACAACTGTTGCACTATCTTCCAGATCATAATTCTGCTCTAAATTAGTTCCCTCTATTTTGTCATAAATAATATCATTGTCATCATGTTCATCATCGTCTTCAACATCTGTATCAATTTTATAATCATCGGGAATATTATCGAAAGTGACATTTTCTATAATTATAAAATATTATATAATAGTCAAATTATGATTATTAAAAATTAAAATCAAACATCATACCGATTGAATTTCCTCCATGACTTCTGTATTGTTACTGTCTGACGGTACTTCAGAGTACCACAAGAAAAATTGTTAAAATAAAACACTTCTCACTATCAGCATACAAAGTAAATAAATATTTGCATAAATAATGTCTATACACGCAAAACACAATTTGAAATACTCAGAAAACTGTAAAATAAGCCGGAAAAAAAATTCTCAAATATCGCTAACCTCAAACGCACTAGTTGAATACGAGTGATTCGAGAAAATGTCAAATTATACGAAAATAAGTGCTGCCATCATGTTGCAATTTAATACACTACAATCCAAATAGGTATGCCAACGTACCGACCGGCTATGAGCAGTTTTTAAGTAGATATGTAAAATATATAGGATTTTGAAGAAGTGGTACTTCAGCGTACCGTCCGTCAACAAAGGGTTAATTAATCTTTTTTGTGCGACTAATAAAATTGCATCTGCTCGCGTTGTAGGAGAAACTATCTCTGTAAGAGTTGATCTGTTTTGCAACTTTTTATCAAAAAGTTTGGGAATCAAATATCGAATTACCTTTATTATTTAAGTCCAATGGTTTTGCGAAACATTTTTTCGTATTTCGTGAAAATTGTTTTATAATAAAAAAAAGCCCAAACAATCTACGCAAGGCAAATAATTTTTTTGTTTTGAGTTTGGTTTGTTAACAGCCTTGACTATATTTTCAGCATTATTTACATAATTTTCCTTGTTTCTCGATAAAGTTAGTAAATATTTTCTTTCTTTACAACCTTTGGGTTTTGATAAACATTTTTGTTTGTGGTTTTTGAAAATATGTCGGTCAAAATTCAATACCATTGTATCACAGAAATAACAGTAATTTCTCTCTCAAACACGTATATATCATTTTCTGTTTATATTTTTCTCGATGCCATTTTTATGAGTTTCTTCATTTTCTGGTCCACTCAGTGGCGTAGCGTAAGTTTTCGCCGCCCGGGGCCGACCGGAAATTTGCCGCTCTCCTATTTTAATTATTTTGTTGATTACCGCTAAAAGTGGCTACTTTCAACGATTCTCTTAATCAACAGCATTTGAGATCAACTTGAATGGAATAAAATATTTATGTTACAGTGTGCTTAATATTATTAATTATTGCTGTTACTATTAGTTTAAAAATTAGATTAAAAATGTACTCTTCGTGTTTTTTTCAAAGCAAAATCTTTTACACAATCATCAATATCAAAATGTATGTCATGTTCAATTGCCAGAATAGCTAAATTTGATAGACTCAACGTGGACATAGTCGATCTCAGATAATTTTTTATTAATTTTAGTTTAGAGAAGCTTCTCTCGCAACTGGCATTACTAACGGCAGATGTTAAAATAATCCTCAACATTATGACAACGTTTGGTAAGCCATTTTCAAGTTTGGACTCAATTATATATTTTAATAAACCCAGAGAACCGGACTTAATAAGTTCTTTTTTACAGTCTGGGTCTGTTGCAGCTACAAACGCTCGTAGACGTGCGCGCTCATGTTGGAACTCTTGTGTATTTATGTCCCGAGGAGCTTGATCTAGGTTAAGTTCTTCCGAGCCTAACATTACCGCAGGCATTAAAAATGCATATTTTTGCGCTAAATTTGCATCTGTTGGAATCGATTACGAATTTCAGTAGTTACTCTTTCTACTGAAGTAAACATTGTTCGCTCCAATTCGTTCTCGTACGATAACCCAACACCTATATTTCCGTTGCCAAAAATATGCCTCCTACTGATTCGTCTTGAGGGTTCAAAAGAAATTCCAAGCTTTTCACATAAACTTTTAGCATATCTTAGAGCGTCGTCCAGAAATTCCTTTCGTTTTTCTTCTAATACGGTCTGTAAAGCACTTATTTTCTGAGCACACTGATGTATATTCAGTCCTTCTGTTTGCAAATACTTTTGAGTATCATTAACTTCACGCAGTACCGGTTGCCAAAAGCCTAAGTAACATAAAAATGAAAATGATTGTATAGCGACTAATAAACTTCCTGCGTCCGTCCGTGTGTTCAAGCTTTCATTCGTTTCCGTCAGTTTTTTCAGTGCAGTCAAAGTTTCTTGGAATGTCTAATGGAATTTACAGCATCACCTCTAGCGCTCCAACGTGCGTTCTGACCTCTTTTCAAACTTTTTCCTGTGGTTGCAAGAATAATTTCCCACCGGTGCGTTGACGTAGAAAAAAAGCGTAGCAGCGTTCTAGCGTGCCAAAGAAAGTCACCGAATTTACTTCCACTGCAGCTGCATGTAGGCAAACTAGGTTTAGTGAATGTTTTGAGCAAGGAATAAATTCAGCATAGGGATTGATATTCTTTATCGGCTGTTGCACACACCTGTGTGGCATCCAGCCATCGTGGCAGCGTTATCGTAAGCTTGTCCTCTACAATTCATGATATCGAGCCCGTCAGCCTTAAGTTTGCTTACTATCATGTAACTAATACTTTCCGCAGTTTTGCATTTAGTTGTGCAACTGCATCTTTATCAGTGATGCATAAACGACAAATTTTATTAAACATAAACATTTTTAGGTTATTATTTTATGTGCTTTGTAGTGAAATATATTATTATACAGTAGTAACAAAACCAGTGAAATGAAAGTCAATTGGGTAGAGTTCACTGAACAAAACTAATAACCACGTGCTAACTGGATCAATGACTGAATCAATGGCTGATCTTTTCAAAAGCATGATCAGATTTTGCTGTGTTCACAAATATTGAAAAAAACCAGTGACTGTATATATATATATTTTTTTGCAGCACATATTTGCCCATTTTCGCACGATAATCACTTTACTTGTTTGTTATATTCATAATAACACAAAAACAGACATTTCATTGATTTCATCGTTAATATAAAACGAGATTAATAAATTCATACTTATGTTACTTGTTTACTAAAAATGCCTTTAGCTTTCAATTTGCGGGATTGCTATACGAGAAGTATTTTTATCATTTTCATATTTGATTTGACAGTTTTCAATATTTCAACAAAAAAAAATATTCATGCGCCACTTCGATTTATATGTTTTTTTTGTGACATTTTGACATTTTAATTTGGTGCGGGGGTTTAATGGCGGCGCATCGGCCGAACTCTACCTATAGTATCTCTAAAATAGCTTAGGGTACCTATATAATATAAGGGTATGGACATGGTCAAGGTCGCCGCCATTAGTCCGCCAAATATGTATAGAAGATATACAGGAAAAACATGAAATTTTCATTATTATCGCAAATAAACCGGTTTATTACATTTTGATAGATACATAAATATACTTTAATTAATTATTTTGCATATTTATACAATAAAAAAGTATTTAAGTAATATACAGAACAAATAAATGTAAATATATTCTTCAATGTAAATATTTGCAAATACAAAAATACCAATTTTATAATTAATAATACTAGATAATTTTGATTTATTTTAAAATTTTTCATTGCCAGGAATTTTTAATCGTATAACGATTTCAATTTTTCAACTAACATTATTATCTTTTAATTTGTATTTAGATTATAATATAAAGTTTATTATAATAATTTCTAAAAATATTTATCCTATTTTTAAAAATATAAAATATCACAACAAACACAAACGCACGATCAACGCTGTTAATTAAATAATAACAATGGGTATAATATATAAACAAAGAAAATAAATTTTAAAAAAATATTTATTTCTACATAAATAAAAATATCAAAATAGCCATAGATTTGCTGGAAAATTTTGATTTATTACAAATTTTCTTTTTTCCAGCAATTTTCAATCTATAAGATACATAGGGGTTTACAATTTTTTTTATAAATATTATGACATATGTCACTAACATAATCAGGAAGCAAACACATTTTGTCAACGAAAAATCTTTTCAAATCAATATTTTGGTTAGAAATCACATTATAATAATTCCTAAATATCTCTTCCATTTTACAAAACAAAAATGTACGTTACTGCATTACAATAAAATAAAGCATTTCTAAGGTGTATATGTCACTTATCACTACACTAATTAACAAAAAATAAGTCTTTGTCGATATTTTAAATATTTAATTCCGGTCTATACACTATTAATTATGTTGATATAAAATCTTAATATAACAAAACTGTTTCTAACATTAAAAAACCTTAAAATAACTTCAAATAACAAGGATCAGCACATATATCACAACAAAAATTTGGAGGACTAATGGCGGACACAAGCGAAAATGAACCTTATTGATTTGACCACAACATGGCCATACCCTTATATTATATAGGTACCCTAGAATAGCTTACACCACACTGACATCTGTATACTGCATTTAGAAACAGCACATGTCACTGACTTGTGTTGTTTCTGAATGCAATGTAATACTTGCTCAGGCACAATTTACCCAAATATCATTGGTCAAGTACGGTTTCTGTCTGGAACGACGTATTTACCCTTAAAGAATTTATTTTTACTATAAACCCAATATGGCCAAAATACTGACATGTGCTGTTTCAGAAATGACCGATTCAAATGCCTTAACATCTGAATACATACTGCATATCAATTTATTTTTCCCTTGTAAACGTGTATTGAGTAGATTCAGTTCTGCAGTCAAATCAGTAAAAAACCCAAGATCTACAACCCAATGGTTGTTGGAAAGTTTGTGTATTACCTTTCCTTTCATCTCCATGAAGTTACAAATTTCTTTCTTTAAATAAAAAAAATCGTTGAAGTACTGCTCCTCGTCTTAGCCATCTTACTTCACAGTAATACATCAAGTCACCATATTCAGCTTGCACATCTTCCAAACACTTTTTAAACTGGCGGTGAGTAAGGCCATTATTTCTTATAAAATTAATAGCAGATATAACGGTATCTATTATTTCTTTCCACGATAAAACCTTGCATCACAATGCTTCTTGATACGTCATACGTTACGGTTAAATTAAAAAAAAAATACATATATATTAAATAAATATTCTATAGTTAGTAAACAAATAAGAGCTGCAGGCCGAAATAATGAACAAATATATAAGGATAAAAATATTATAGGTACAATTCGTTCAAGAGCTCACACCAAACTAAATTTATAATTTATTATGGATAAATTATTTGTTACAGCTGTTAGAACGGGTCTGTATTCAAGATTTGTGCTTCCATTGTCAGAGTATACATCTGCATTGTAGTTGATTGTAGACAACTTTGTTGCAATCACCGAACTGCACGTTTGGTTGTTGCAATTGTTGTCTTAAATATTGCAACAGTTTGACCGCTCATGTTTTTTCCGCCGTCCGTGGGGATACTGGTTAATTTATCCCAGCTCAAGCCGCATGAAACCAGAGCTTGTTCCAAGTGGTGAAATAAATCCTCCCCCTTTGTAGTTTCTTCAAGACCGCATATTTTAAATAACTCCTCATATACATGAAAGTTTTTGTCAATCCCTCTATTTTCTACCCTCTGTACTCTTTATAGCTAATACTTTTACTACAAAAAGATATTTAAATTTTTTAGATTTTTTTCATTTTAGTTATCACATTGTGTAACTGGTCCGGACGCCTTGGGCCTGTAGTTACTGCCGGAAGATTGTTATAGTCTTCCGTTATTCGGGACCAGCCCGAATACATAGATCATATAATATAAAATGGATACAGTCACAGAGCTTGTGCTTGTTTACAACATATTTTCGACATACTGAATTGCAGATATCCTTTTCTAGTTCACGTATGTTGTATAACTTTATCTCTCTTTAGGTTCGCATTTTGATCGTATGTAACACATTAGGCACGACATACGTAATAATTAATGTTTTCTTCTTTTTTTTTAAAAAAAAATAAAATTGTGAATTATATTATGGAAATTTTTTTAGATTTTTCTTTTTTTTTTATTAAATAATTTCATGTACAAAAATTACATATTTTGTTTTTATTGGACATGTGTTACATATTTAATTATTTTTAAATAACATATACATATATTTGAACTATTATGAAATATATAATAATTACGTAATTATGAAAATTTATAGAAATTTTTAACTCTATATCATTATTGTCAGGTTGTAATATATAAATAGACCTGATTTCTAAATGGTAAACTGCGTATATTTTATTTACATAATTAACAGATATAACAGATGTATGATGAAAACATATAAAAGGATAAAACTACTTTGCTAAATTTTACAAAAATATACTAAAATTAATTGTATATAGACATCATGCATCACATATAGAAATAAAACTATTATTGATTTTTAAACAAAACAAGTTTTGTGTACTTCTGTCGAATAAAATGAGATGATCTCATCATTTTAGCTTCATGATGAAGTCTTATATCTAAATATATATGGCATATTAATTTTACTAACTGGATTCGATGATTGTCCAGCAAGTCTTGCGATAAAATATGCTCATTCATTTTATTATCACAAAATAAATTAGCTGAATTTCGTAAAATAATACAAATTAATATTTGTTCAACAATTTGACATAATTTGACTAAATCTAAACTTGGAAATATCAATTTTCCTCTATTTTTAATTTTAATTAATACATTTGTACTGCTTTCACAATTAACGTTAATCAATTCATTCAAGCATATAGTACAATTAATTTTTAAATTTATTTTCCTAACAATATAACCTGCTACATATTCAACTACATTTTCAACATACGGTGAAAGAATAATAGATGAAATATAGTTATGATCATGACTAATATCAATTTTTGTTATTTCTGAGCATAGATCGTTATCGTCATTATACACTAAATCTAACGTAGTTGATTGATTTTTACATGAAGCATGTAGAATTATTGTACTATCTAATACAGAGCAGTTGGCATAATTTGACGTGGCAATTTTATGTCTCATAAGTAATCGTTTGTAGGCATTGTTAAATTGTAAACATGACGGATTATTATTAAATCCTCCTTGACTTCTAATGGCACTAAAGAAAGTTTCAAGATGGTCTTGGCTTAATTTGTAACAGAATGTAATGTAACAATTTGTCTTTTGTTACAATATCTTCAAACAATCTTATTAAATTATTTAAATTTATCAAGAAACTTAAAAAACCTGTTTTTATATTAGTTTCTAATAGTAATTTATTATTTTCATCTTTTAAATTTAATATGAAATTAGAAATAGTAGATACTTCTTTTTTAAAAAATTCAAAATTTTTCATCGACAGTGGCTGATTATAAATATTCTTTGACAGTAAATTTCTTGAATTTAACATGTCAAAGGCATTGTTTATATTGAGACAAAAATCGGATGTTGCTTCAATATTGAGCTATATTCAATATTCGATAAAAAAAAATGTTGAAAAACACCTATAAAATCACCCTTAAGAAAATAATTATTTTTTTGTGAACTGCAACAAAATAAAAAAAAAGTTCCACAATATTTTAGTTAATATTTTTAACCCTTTTTATCTGTAGAAAGCTGAAATTAATATAATTTTTAGCTCTGCGCTTTTTTACAAAAAATCTCTCACATCTTTTTGATCCCTTTATCTACAAATAGTGATAATTACTTTTTGTCTTTTTAATACCCACAAAAAAACAAAAATGTAAAAATATATGTACTCAATTATTTTAACATTCTGTGTCAATACGCTGTAGCTCACTTGTTCCAAAAGAAAATATTTTATAATATTTTTTAAATATTGTATTTGCAGTAAGGTCATTGTATATCCTTCACTAAATATCTATTTTACATTATGACAATTTATAATAACTAACAAATTTTTTTTTCACAATATATCAAATATAATTATAAATATTTTAAAGATTTTTATTTTTAATAGTAACAATATAATCTACTAAATTTATATAATAAATGACACCACAACGGAGCTATGCGCGCATGCAATTAAAATGCGATTTCTCGCGGTAAAACGGTGCGAATCGGATGTTGTCGCATATTAAATTGTAGCTAAACTTACCTGTCAAACGTAATATGTTGAATAAAAGACGAGTAATTCCTAAAAAATAAAATTAATGTATCCTGGTGTACCACAACCATAACATTTTAAGACTGATTCTTCTTTTTCCTGGCTCTTATTTTCATTTCGTTTTTTCAACTGTTTCTTTTTGTTCCTGCATTCCTCTTCAATGTATCCAAAATTTTTGCAAAATTTGCATTTTGGCCTTTCTTTTTTCATTGTTGTGAATGCGTTCTTGTTTTCTACTTTCTTCATTGGTTCACGCATACTTTCCCATATTGACTGTTCGACGATTCGAGCATCGTTCATTAAATCTTGAAATATTGCAATTTTATCGCGTAACACACGTTTACGAATTTTCTTATGCAAGAGGCCGTATATCATATCGTTTTGAACTTTTTCACATAGTTCATCCGGAATGTTCGCTAACAAAGCTGAGCATTTGGAGAAATTTCCATCATAAAGAACGACGATTTGATCTTTCATCATCAGATGATTTTTGTGTGTGAGAAATCCAAAATTACGAAATTGTTCTTCAGGTAATGTAATAGAAGTAGGTGTAGGTGTAGTCGATTGTTGTGTCTCCGTTATCTCCGACGACGAATTAGCTTTTGGTTTTCCTTTTTGAGACATTGTGTTAATCAGTTCACAGCAATTAAAGTGCAAATTTGCATTTATATTTTACTATAAATGATAAAAATTCTTACAGAGTCCGGGTACGTAGTAACCAATACACGTTAAAACTATGCAGAATCCGTGCACACTTTTAGTCATAAACTGCCGGGCACAATACGAGCACTGTCGGTAAGTAGCGATAACACACGAAAAAGTTCTGCGGAGATCAACAAATGATTAGAAATGACTAATCTATCACTGGGCATCACATTGGGTGCCAATGTAACAATCACTATATCTAATTTTACTAAATATGGATATTGTCTGTTTTGTAATGTCCAACGATTTTAATATTATTATTACTAACACAAATAATACTAAACTTTGCTCTGCTTTTTAAACATAGACACTGAACTCACTTGCACGCACTTGCATTTTTTTTTTCCTGTTGTCTGATTGTCTGATGTATTTTTGAACTTGCATTTACGATAGGGATCCCATAATTATGAAATGTAAAAAAGGGACACTTAAAATTTTATTTAAAAAAATAATATTTTCCTTGGATGTGTATTTACATTTTAATTGTAAGAAAAAAATTAAATTATACATTAAATTCTAATAAAAAAAAGTAATATCTATAAACAAAACATTTAAATAAATTAAACATTAAAAACACATTTACATTAATGAAGTTTCAAACTGATTGTTGCACTGAAAATAATAGAAAGACATAATCTAAATGAATTTACTAAAATATTAAATTTATTCACGGACGATATTAGTGTTTTATGTAAAACGGGACATTTTTATGTTCCTGTGCATTCTGTGGGGACACTGGGACAGTATCCATGAAAATGGGACTGTCCCGGTCAAAACGGGACGGATGGGATCCCTAATTTACGACTGTCTGCCGACTATCGAGTTGTCTCACTTCCCTCCATAAGTCTATTTAGGATTCGCAGAAAAACGAAAACTTTAAATGAACTGTTGTCATTATAATAACAATTAAATATGGGGCTAAATATATGTGAGGAATGCAAAAGGGTATAGAAAAAAACTATACCACTGGTGGATAGCTCTTAAAAAGAAGTTATTCGTACTTTTACACTTTTGTTCTAGGATGCATAGTTTCCGAGAAAAAAAAAACCAATTTTACTGTAAATTTTGGGGGTGATTTTCACCCCCTAAACTTTGATTAAAGCTCACTTAAATTGGCGTGTAACACCTCGATATGTTTGCTTGTTAAAAAAATTTTGCAGTCAG
This sequence comes from Clivina fossor, assembly GCA_963966155.1. Lineage (NCBI taxonomy): Eukaryota > Metazoa > Arthropoda > Insecta > Coleoptera > Carabidae > Clivina > Clivina fossor. The sequence goes on along the minus strand of OZ014554.1, from coordinate 2,587,572 downwards.
TCTTAAATGTAATGTTGCAATCATATTGAATCTAGTTTCGCGAACAGAGAGTACGGTGTTGAGTTATATTTCTGGCTTTTATAAAATCAGGCGGTCGCACTGAACTGTGTTTTATTGAATCTTTGTTGTTTGATATTTCTTTATTGTTACTGTTATAAATGGGTTTAGAATTAGAGTAATTTATAATTTGTTAATTGTTAGTTGTTCTTTTAATTATATATACAATTGTATATTTTTAATTAAACGGGTGTATGAACCCCGGACAAACGCGACAGACCGTTTCCCTTTCCCGTATTACGGAAATAATAGGGGAACCAAAATAACGGCACCAAAAGCGAGGTGTCGTTACAATATGTATATATATATATATATATATATATATATATATATATATATATGATTAATATTAATGATGAAATAGTAAAATTAATAATAAAAGATAACATGTTAATTATGATACGTAAACAAAATTGATTACAAAAATGTAAAATTTTAACTTAACTAAAATGATTAAAATATTCTGGAGGTCGACCTTCTAGTCTAGAAGAACGTCTAAGCAATTAGCGTAATGTTGGTGTAAGCTCATTTGTAATTGGTGGATTAGGTTTCGAAATATTTAACGTACTGCTCATATCAAAAGCTTCATTATCAAATTCGCGAGAATTCGCAGCACTCGTTTGGTCCGTTTGGACGGTATTAGTCGTGTTAAATGTGAGACATAGATTAGGTATTACATTAGAATAACTTGCTGTTCTAGAATTTCGCCTTATCTTATTAATTACATAATAACATACAAATAACATTAAAATGGTACATATTATATACATTATAATAGTTGTAAAATTAGATGATTGCGAGAATACTCGATCTCTTAGGATTTGTTCAGTGATTTCGTCAATTTTTGATAGTTTATTACTGGCTAAATTTAATTCGTCCAGGGCCGGATTAACACTATGAGGGGCCCTAAGCACAAAAGATTTTGCCCCCCCCCCCTTTTTGTACAAATTTTATTATAGAATAAAGTATTTTGTAGAGTAATCAAATTCTCTGATTCGTAGAGAAGGTTATTGCCAGGAAAATAAGTAAATGAATATTGACACCATTAGTACGTCTTCTTATGGTGATGTCGAAAGTCTGCTGTAACAAAGTTAGTGTCTTTGTTAATAAAAAATGAACTAATAATAATTTTACTATAAACCGACCTTTCCGACATTCTGTGAATGTTGGAGAATATGTGTGACTGACAAATCATAACTTTTATTAACACATGACGTTTGTTCGCGAATTTTTGTCGTCTGCTAGTGAAATATTCGGCTTTAATACAAAACTAATTTTTTACTACTTTTAGAAATGACCAGTCGTTAGACATACGCAAACTTTTATGTTCCAATAGTTTCTTCACTTCGTTATTTTTTTTTTCAGAAAAATTGACACTATTAGTTTTTTTTAATTTTTAATTTTTTACAATTTCCGCGGGGCCCCCAAAATTTCGGGGCCCTAAGCTATAGCTTAGTCAGCTTATGCTATAATCCAGCACTGAATTCGTCTATATGTAAAGAACTCGCTTTATATCCAGTGTCTAAATTAATTTCGGTTACATTTTTTTCTTTTCGATTTTTATTTTCGCAACAATCTAAATTTAAATCAAACTGTGGTACGTAATCTAAAGAGATTTCAGTCGACATGATTTTTTCAGGCAATAATAAAATGGAACTAGTATAGCTTTTACATTTATTACTAATTGTAATTGAATTGCAGAAATGTTTTTCGGAATATTGAAAAAAAGATTTAGAAGGATCGCATATTTAGAAATAACAAATATTAAAAAAAATTCTAATATTATAATATCTTGTGTTATGCACAATATTATTATAAATGATGGTGATGATGGGGATTATTTAGTAGAATAAAAAAAAAATAGCAAAATAAAATTCGTGTATTATTCTTTCCTGCTTCTTTTATATAAAATAAAATATAAAAATAATATAAACTTCATATTTATGTTTTAGAATAAAATGCAAAAACAAATTATTTGTTTTTTAGTTTTTGTTATATTTATATAAAATAATAAAAATAAAACTAAATTCATAAAAAAAAACACAATTTACATATCAAAAAACGAAAGAAACAAAACTTAAAACTAAATTATGTATATTTAAAAAAAATCACAGATTATATAATAAAAAAGGAATAAAATTTAAACTAAAAACTATATTTTCTATACAGAAAAAACAAACTTAAAACTAAAATACCCATCAAAAAAACATCACAGATTATATAATAAAAAAACGAAAAAAATTTTCTTATAATTGTCATCAAGCAGTAGATATTATAAATTTCAACGAACACGATTGTGAAAAAATGTAAATTTAATAAATACAGTGCACATAAACAGAAAATATAACCACTAAAACTTCCGAAAAAAAGGTTAAAGTTTGGAAGCATAACGAAAATTATAATTTAGTTCATCCATTTCGGAGGAAAAAAGTTTGACCAAATATTATAGCAATATTGCAAAAAAACAATTTAGAATGTACTATTATACAAGCACAAAACAGAATTAAAAGTTTATTAAGAACATTATTAATAAAATAATAGACTCAAAAAAAAACAAGTGGCCAACGCAATGAAATTTTGATATTTTTCATATATGATTGAATATTCTATAGAAATAAAAATATTAATCCAACAGATGTAGAAACTACCATAGAAAGATCTGCAACAACAAAAAAAAATTGAACTAAAAAAACCAACAATCAAATGCCTTAGATAAATCAACTAATGCAGCAGAAGTGTAATAACTATTTTCAATAGCTTGATTTGCAAATTCCATAAAATTTATCAAAGCAGCACTAGTAGATTTACCCGTTCTGAAACCAAACTGATTTTTATTATATAATTTATTAGTTTCAAAGAAATTTGTTAATCTTGTGGCCAACGCTATTTCAAATATTTTACCTATAATCGGAATAATAGAAAGGGGTCTATAATTATCACCATCATTAGCATTACCTTTTTTATGCGCTGGTACAACACGTGAGATTTTTAGAACATCAGGAAATTTATTTTCATTTAAACATTTGTTTAGTAACTTAGTTTAGGGTATAATAATGATATCTGTTATACATATAAGTATTTTACTATTAATATTGTAATAATCAAAACAATTACTGGTGCTAAGTTTATCAATTACTGCTCTAATCTCTATATATGTAAACTCTTTTATATCAAATGACGGACAATTCGGTTTAAAGTTAGCAAAGTTAGCAATAGGATCATCTTTAATGATAGGTATACTGTTTATAACGTTTCTAGGAACATTGGTGAAAAAATCGTTTAGAGTAGTCGGTGATAGTGGTATAGACTTTCTATTTGTGTTTTTATTATTTTTGACTATATTCCACATAGCTTTACTTTTATTATTACTGTTTGAAATATAATTATTATGTGCATGTAATTTAGCTGTTTTAATTGGGGCTTTATATATTTTGCACAATTTTTTAATATAATTATTAATATCTACATTTTGTACATTTTTGTTAAAGTCGTAATAAAAATTTATTTTATCTCGCATAGCAATTATATCAGAATTGATCCATTTTATCTGTTTATTATTACTTGATTCAAGTTTTATTGGAAATATAGTGTTTACAGCATTAGATATTATATCAATAAACGTTTTTGCGCAATATTCAACATCTTGGTCCTGAGTTACAAAGTTCCAGTCAATGTTATATAAATAATTATACAAGGTAAATAGTCCTTTTTGATTAAGATTAAGAGGTCTATAAAAAGAAAATGTTGTATTTGATTGTGCTCCAATATTTAAAGTTCAGAGTTGAGCATCATGATCAGAAAAACTTGCATCGATCGATAACAGCAGCTTTATATGTTATAGAAAAATGAATGTTGCTATTAATAGTAATGTTGTCAATGCATGCCTTTAACCTAGTATTTTTATCTATAGTAATGTATAATCCGTGGAAAATCAATAAGTCTTGCATTTCTAAGTATTCAGGATCTTCTGAGAAAAAGTTAACGTTAAAATCACCCGCTAATAGTACTTTTTTAATTGGTTGTATATGGTTTAGTATATTTGTAAAATTTCCAAGAAATCACTGAAATATCTTTTTGGTGGTCTATATATACAGATCACAATTAACGAAAGATCAATAAGCTCAATGGCAGATATTTCACATTCACTTAGAACTGATTGTTTTGTAATTGTTATTATTTCAGGCGTATTTATGCCAGGTTTGGTTAATATTAAACTACCACCGTAGCCAAATTCACGTGAGAAACAAGATATCAAGTTAAAATTATTTATATTAAAATTATTAATTTCCTCAGTACATAGGTAACTAGCATTTAAGAACACTTCCAATTCATTCATTTTATTTCTAACTGATTGTACATTTATATGTAGTACATTTAGATTTATATCTGAACTTAAATTGATTTTTTGTTTATCTGTTTTTTTTTGTTCTAAAAAAGAGCTACTTTTATCTGTATTATTTTTGCTATAATATTTATTTAGAAATGTTCTTGTAGGCCAGTTTTGACAATTTTCAATTACATTTTGATATTGATTAAAAACACTTATTTTAAAAGATTTATACGTATTATATTTTGAATTTATTTCCTCAACTATAAAACCGTTTATTTTTAAGTTACTTAAATATTTATTTAATATGTTAGTAGTTGTTTCAGTGGATAATCTCGATATAAAATAGTTTAGATATTTAGGTGCTGCCACCAGTTTTACACTTACTTGATCATTTTTCATCTGTCCAATGATAATATTTTTAGTTTGCGTGAAACTAATTTAAAATCACTCTCATTAATATTAATATTTTCACTGTCTCTTATATTATCACTAAGTGATTGTCCATTGGTTATATTATGTCATTACAATTGGAGATTGTTTGTTTTGTGTTGGTGGCTTAGTAACTTTTTTTCTATATGTTTCCATATTTTTGTTTTGGTTAATTTTATTACAAGTAACGTCCTCTGTTGGTAAATTGTCAAGTGTTTTCACTTGTATTGTTACGAAATTAAGTTTTTCTTTATAATTTTGTTTTCAATGTTTGTATCTCGCGGTAACTGAGTATTTTATTCTTCGCTCACTAGATGACGTTACATGTTACTTTTTTAAAAAGAGGTATGTGAAAGATATTATATATATACAACATATGTTTTGACAGTAATAAAAATACCACGTTATATTGAACAAGTTTTGTCGTGATATATTTTTCTACATCCCAGATCTTCAAAAATATACGATTAAAGTCATTAATCATAACAGGTTATGAGCCCAGAAACGTAAAACTGCGTTTTTGAAGTGGTGATTAAAGAAATATAAGCAGAAAGAAAACAAGATTTTGAGTGTGTTCGTTACAAACGATTCACGTCGTAGTTGATACTAGCATACAAAATCAGTTGTGTTTTAGCTCAAGACAAAAATGGATTTTAAACATTTTAATATACAAAAATTTGATGGAAACAATTTCCAACTATGGAAATATCAGATGGAGATAATATTTCGTGCGGAAGCAGGAATGCTGGAAATCGTTGATGGAACAAAGCCACGACCAGAGACAGTAGACAACACTCAGAAAATATGGGACAGTCTCAACATAAAAGCTATGCTTTTAATTTCATCAGGCATGGAATATGAACAGCTACAAACAGTTGTTAATTGCCCTACAGCTCCTCAAATGTGGACTCGTTTAAAAGCGATTCACGAACAAAGATCATCAATTAACAAGGTAACGTTGAAACAGAATTTTTTCAGTTATCAAATGGCTGAAACAGATAGTATTGCTCAACACATAAGTAAAATAGATGCGATGGCGCAAGCATTGCAAGACGTTTTGGAGCCAGTATCAGACACAGATAAAATTGCGAAAGCACTTGGCAGTCTACCAATAAAATACAATGCGTTCGCTACGGCATGGGATTCTTACGACGAGACGAAACAGACGTACGATAATCTAACCTCAAGATTATTGAAAGAAGAGCTACGTTTGACACAATCTGAAGAAATATCTGGAGCATTTGCATCACAATGTGTCAATAAACACAAACAGAAACGAGGGCCAGCAGCAGTACAATGCAGCAGTGGTACTCAATCGAAACAAAAAGATAAAAGTAATATACAATGCTTTTATTGCAAGAAAATGGGTCACTATAGATCTGAGTGTCGAGCCAGACAGACTAAGCAAATCCAGTCGCGAGATGACAATAAAAAACATCAAGCACTTTGTGTCGAACATAAAAATATAACTACACCCACAAATGAAGACGATTGGCTTGGAGACAGTGCTGCATCGAAGCACATGTCTTTTCTGTCGTGAATGGTTTACTACGTTTAAAAAAATTGAAAATAATATTGCAGTCCAAATTGGAGACGATTCTGAAATACAGGTAGAAGGCATAGGATCAATCGAAGTTTTGGCGCTGGTTAACAAAGAGTGGGAGCCACGTACAATCGAAAATGTCTACTACGTACCAGAACTTAAGAAAAATTTATTTTCAGTGGGAGCAGTAACCAGTAAACAAATGAAAGTAATTTTTGAAGGTAACAAGATGGAGGTGTACAGCGATAGATTGATTGTTTCAGGTATAAAACAAGAAAATCAATGTTACAAGATGCTTTTAAAATTAGCTACTAAAATACAGGCGAATGTCTCGACAGAGAATTTGATTATGCTATGGCATGAAAGGATGGGACACGTGAACTTCCGAACGCTGAAAGAGATGTCAGACAGTGGACGAATTCCAGAACTGCACATCAAAGAAATCAAGGGACTATTCTGTGAAAACTGTCAATTTGGAAAACTTCATCGTTTGCCTTTTCACAAGAATGTTCAATCAAGAGCAGAGAAACCTGGAGAGTTTGTGCACGTGGATCTGTGTGGTAAGATGTCGCAACCTTCCATTGGCGGAGCAAGTTATTTTGTACTGTTCAAAGATGACTGTACCTCTTATCGAATGGTCTATTTCATTAAGCATAAGAGTGATACTTTCTCAAAATTCCTTGAGTATCATAAGCTAATCGAAACTCAAACTGGTAACAAACTAAAGAAACTAAGAAGTGATAAAGGTACAGAGTTTGACAACGAGCAGTTCAAGCAGTACTTTAAGAAAAGAGGAATTATTCATGAATACAGCGCGCCGTACACGGCTGAGCAAAACGGTAGAATTGAGCGGGGAAACAGATCAATCGTAGAAGGAGCCAGGACCATGTTAATTGCTGCGAAGTTGCAACCAGGGTTATGGGCAGAAGCGGTCAGTACCTGCTTATACACTCTGAACCGAAGACAACGAGAATTGGATAGAAACGTACCATTTGAGTTGTGGACAGGTAAAAAAATCTCACTCAAACACTTGCGAAAATTTGGTGCTGAAGTGTACGTTCATATTCCAAAGCAATTCAGAGGAAAATTTGACAGCAAAGCAAAGAAGATGGTTTTTGTCGGCTATGATGGAGAAAGTTCAAATTATAGAGTGTTTGACCCAAAGACATCAAAGATCACCGTTACTCGGGACGCCGTGTTTAATGAAAGCAATTACGACTATGAGCATACGCAAAAACCTCATTGTTTAACATTTACAATGGAAGATAGCATACAAGAAGAAGAAGAAGATGACATACAAGAAGAAACAGAAAGTCAAACTGAAGAAGAAGAAGATGACGAAGAACAAAACTTTGCACATCATCCACAAGATGAAGAAAGAACACTTCGAGATCGAAGAACACTACGTCCACCTTCTCGTTATGACAACTACGTGTGCGCTGCGATACTTCTAGAAGAACCACAGACGTATCAACAGGCTATGTCAAGCGATGATGCTCAAAAATGGCGCATAGCTATGGATGAAGAAATGTCATCATTAAAATTAAATGAGACATGGTTTTGGGAAACGCTGCCGCCAAATCTCCGTGCAATAGACTGTAAGTGGATCTTCAAGATCAAGCGTAAACCTGACGGTACAGTTGAGCGATATAAGGCACGATTATGTGCAAAAGGTTTTCTACAAAAGGAAGGCATCGATTACGGTGAGACCTTTGCACCTGTAGTAAGGTATGATTCAGTTCGTGTACTTCTTGCACTAGCCACAATTAATGATCTAAACATCAAACAGTTTGATGTAAAGACGGCATTCTTGCACGGTGAACTCACGGAACAAGTGTACATGAAGCAGCCTGAGGGTTACTCGAATGGCAATCTCAATCAAGTGTGTAAGTTACGAAAAGCTCTGTATGGCTTAAAGCAGTCTCCACGCTGCTGGAACGAAAAGTTTATCGAATTTCTATCACAATTTAACTTCACACAATTGAATGCTGACAAATGCGTCTTCAGGTCGGAATACGAGAATGAAGAAGTCTACTTAGCACTTTACGTAGATGACGGACTCATCATGTGCAGAAAACACGAAGCCATTGACAAGATCTTGACAGAACTTGGATCCAGATTTGAAATTAAAATATGTGAACCAGAATGTTTTGTAGGACTAGAAATAAAAAGGAACAGAACAACAAAAGAAATGTTTATCAATCAAGAGGGCTACATTTCAAGAGTTCTAGAAAAATTCAATATGCAGAATTGTAAACCAGTTGCAGTTCCAGCTGACTCAAACTCTGAATTGACCACTGATCAGATCCCAAAGAATGATGAAGAAAAGCAAGAAATGAGCAACATACCATATCGTGAAGCAGTTGGCAGTCTAATGTTTGCAGCAATAGTATCACGTCCCGATATTATGTTTGCTGTAAGTCAAGTGAGCCGATTCCTGAGCAATCCTGGTCGACTGCATTGGATTGAAGTAAAACGCATTCTACGATATCTCCAAGGAACAAAAGACATCGGAATTTTGTTCAGTGGTGGTACATGTGATTTTAAGATGTTTTCAGATGCTGATTTCGCCGGTGACGTGGACACTCGCAAATCGACATCGGGATATATCAGTACCATGGCAAACGCACCAATTACATGGTGCTCGCAACGACACAAATGTGTTGCGCGTTCAACGACTGAGGCTGAATATGTCGCAGCATCAAACGCAGCCCAGGAAATCGTTTGGCTACGGGCGCTACTACAAGAACTACAGGGACCAATAGATCAACCAACGAAGCTGCTGATTGACAATCAGAGCGCTATAAAATTGGTGAAAAATGCGGAACATCACAAAATGACGAAACATATAGACATTAAAGTTCATTTTATTCGTGAGTGTGCTGAGAATAAAATACTTGAAACTATTTATGTTCCGTCTGAAAATCAACTCGCGGACTTTCTAACGAAAGCACTACCCCGCAACAAATTTAATATTAATTGTAGTTCTTTATCACTTACTCGATTTTAACAAAATCAATAAATCAAAAGTGGGAGTGTTACGAAATTAAGTTTTTCTTTATAATTTTGTTTTCAATGTTTGTATCTCGCGGTAACTGAGTATTTTATTCTTCGCTCACTAGATGACGTTACATGTTACTTTTTTAAAAAGAGGTATGTGAAAGATATTATATATATACAACATATGTTTTGACAGTAATAAAAATACCACGTTATATTGAACAAGTTTTGTCGTGATATATTTTTCTACATCCCAGATCTTCAAAAATATACGATTAAAGTCATTAATCATAACATGTATTTATTGTTTAGCAGGTAATTTCATTTTCGTTTTGACCTGTTCCGCTAGCTTAGGTACTTACTTGACCTTGAGGTTTTTTTAATAGGAATTTCAATATTACTTTTAATATCAGTCACATCTGATTTCAGATTTATGATTTCATTATTTAAAGATTTTAATAATTGTTCTTGTTGTTTGAATAGTTCAATAATTTTATCATACGAATTAATTTCTTTATCATCGTTGATATCAACCACACTGTTATTAATGTCACTATGGCACTTGTGACAGAACCACATTATATTATTATTTATTATCGTGGTTAGTTCACCTTTTTTTAAAGACGCACACGTCATGTGATAACTGTTATTACACTTTCCACGATTTATCATAGATTTATCACTAGAAATAAATCTTTCATCGCAAAAGGCACACACTAGCTTGTTATTATTCGCCATCTTGATATCTTGTATGTATGGTATGGTTTCAGCCATAGATCATATTACAAAATAAGAACAAATTACTGACAATGTTTTCACTCAGATAAAATCAAATACAATTTGATTGTTTTTTTTTTCATCATAGTGAAATTTTTTTGTCAGTCGGAGTCAAAGAAGATTTACGTGTTGTGATAAGGAGAGTGGGGATTTCCCGAAGTAGGCAAAAATGAAAGTGCCAGCCGAAATTCTCGAGAAATTAAAATGCAATAAATGTAGTGGAGTAGTAAATTGTCTAAGAGAAAAAAATAGAGGGATAATATAAAATGGATACAGCCATAGAGCTTCTACTTGTTTACAACATATTTTCGATATACTAAATTCTAGTTCACATATATTGTATAACTTGATCTCCTTTTAGGTTCGCATTTTGCTCATATTGAAAAAGACATTCTATTTTATTATAATCAATTACATAAATTTGTGTACATGTTTCTATAACATATGAAAAATAGACATTTCTTTGAACACTAGTCGTGTTTCTTTCAACAATGTTCTTATCTGAACTACACTTAAACTGATCTGATCTGATCTGATCTGATCTGTAAATGAACTGCGCTGTTTTCAAAAAAACATCTTTTCTCGTTAATAATTTCTAATTATTAATTTATTGTTGTTATATTCTTGTTATTATTATTTTTGTTATATAAAAATTATTAGTTTCGAATACCCCTATCGAATAGAAATGGCGAAAAAAATGATTGTAAGTAAATACTTGTAGAACCTACGACAAGTTAATTTTTAATTAAAAAAACATTAATATAACAGGAAGACATCTGTTCCACTGTTTCGCCATTCCGCAGCTACAAATTCATTTTTTATATAATGTTTACAATTGAACAACACGGTTGCAACAACCAACTTTAAAGGTTATGTTCAACTACACTTTAAGTGATCTGAAGTGATCCGAAATTTTTTTGGCGCTCGAGAGCCAAAGGGAAGGTAGCACAGATCAGTTGTGGTGTAGTTACAATTTGTTTCAAAAAAACAATTCTAAGTTGCCGGATCTGATCGGAGGAGCTTAACGCTTGTCGGTCAGTTGAAAAAAACACGACTACTGATCACTATTGAAAATACTACAAGCTAATAATACTGTTCTATTCAGTCACAAAAAATAAAATATACTATTTCTGACAGACGTCGATTCTCTCAAATAATACATACATGCGCAAAATGTGCATTTTATTTTAGTATTTATTACTTATATCTAATATTCCTTATCATTGATCAGACTTACATTTACAATTATTATTTCTTTAACATAACATATGTATAAAAATGCTAATAAACAATTATATTTTAAGATAAACCAACAACTCTTAGTCTCGCATTTAAGGCAGAGAGTTGGCGAATTTTATATTTGTCGCTTCATTTGTCAGTCGCAAGCTGTTTAAATTTTTCCGACTCATTATGATTTGCACAGCGAATTACCAAACGACCGTTACTTGTTCTTTTGATATTGGTTAATTTGATATCAGAAGACACTGGATCTACCGCTTTTAATACATCGGATTTGGTTGTTGATGCATTTTGATTTAATGTCTTCGGGTTGAATAAGACAGGAGGTTCAACTTTTTTCATTGCTTCAGCAAAAGAAGGTTTCGTAGACGTATTAATCTTATCGGAAATAACATCTAGTTTAGCAGCATCAATTTTTACGTTAATATTACTAAGAATCTCCGACTTAAATACTGATAACATTTTCTCAATATTTGAGTATAATTCACTTTGAATTGAAGAAAAGCGAGAGATTTGACATTTTCTTGTCTAATTCTTCGATACCAGTTAGAATCTTTTTCTTAATAATAACGGTATTAATTTTACAATTATCGCATAAGAAAAATAAATTCCCACATTTACCAAGTAATTTAAATTGTTCATTAGAAATATCAACACATGAGCTATGAAAATATTTACCGCAGGAACCTTCACAATCTATCAGATTATCACGTCTTCTTGACCTACAGTTAGCACAATCTGACATGATTAAATACAAATATACATAGGTTAGAAAATATATAAACAACCTGAGCAATATGAAACAAACAAGCAACAAATGTGTACACGTAGATATGACAAATAAACGTTTAAAAAATAAATTCAAAATTTTTAAAAAAATTGCAGAAGCCAGTAAGCACTCCACAATTATCAGAATATTCAGCGCCACTCATGGCAAACAAGTATGTACCAAGTAACTCACTGTAATTAGTTTCGCAGACAAACTACTACAAAAAATTACACAAAGAAAAATATTTATATGTTTAGTAATTATAAAAAAATAGTCCAAAAACGGTGAAGTATAGCTCAAAAGTAGCTTACCTCAATGAAGAGAGGATTGAAAGAGGTCACAATCAGGGACGGATCTACATATGGGCTAATTGGGCTATAGCCCTGGGCCCCAGATCCGCAAGGGGCCCCCAACCTCTCGGACATATACCTATTATATTCTATACCAAGCACGGCTTATAAGAGAAAAGATCGAAACATAAAAAATTTAAAACACAAATTTACTAATATTTATTAAAAATCAACAAAAAATAATATATAACATTAAAACGTGATATTTATTAACCGGTAGTGATAAGACGCAGCTGCAGAAACAAATAATGACCGTATTGTAAATACATGTTCCCGACTAAGTATGATTTGCTCGACTATTGTATCAGTATTTGAGAGTGCTGGTATATAAATAGTGACTCAGTTTTGTTACGATAGACTAAGAAAAGACATTTGCGGCAAATGTATTTTTTTTTTTTGAAACGTGTAGGGCCCCTTGGTATTTTTTAGCCCTGGGCCCCCAAAAAGCTAGATCCGTCCCTGGTCACAATATTGAAAAACAGAACTTAGTACAACTTTTGACACTAAATACCTTATAGATTATTCAAAAATAACCAGTAGAAAAGCGGATAATCTGAGACGAAAAAAAAAACGCACGTCAGTTCATTGACATATGTAACATATTAGGAACGACGTGCGTAATAATTAATGTTTTTTCATTTTTTTTTTTTTCATGTTAAAAAATAAAATTATACATTATATTATGGAAATGTTTTAGATGTAAAATAAGTTCAAACTGTATTTTTTGTTTTTTTATTAAATATTTTCAATTACAAAAATTATATATTTTGTTGTGATTGGACATGTTACATATTTAATTTTTTTAGCAACATATATATTTGAACTATTATGAAATATAATAAGGAAATTATGAAAATTTAAAAAACTTTTTAACCTATATTATTATTGTCAGGTTGAAAATTATATAAATATCCACGATTTTTAAATGGTAAAACGCAAATATTTTTTTTACATAATTAATACAAAATATATAACATATATATGAAACAAAAATTTGTATAATTACTGTATTAAGCTGGGATATTTCGATATGTCAAGTTTAGTATGATTACAATACCTCCCTTATCATATATGATATGAAAATCGGTATAAATCAGTGTGAATAATAAACTACAATGTTATATTTTACAAAAATAAAATAGAAAAGATTAGAATAGAATAAAATATTTATTTATTTCAGTTATAAAGCGAAATTACGTCATACAACAACTGTCATATCAGTTTTGCTGTTTGATCTACGCTCTACGTATTACTTACTCATTGCTTAAATCGCGCAAGCGCAGAGGCAAGAACTTAAAGAGAAGTTAAGAAAATTCTGGTAAGTTAGTTAAACTAGATGGTAATTTTGAATGATTTGATGTATTATAAATAATGCAAAAGGTAAGTAAGAATCCCAGTTAGACTGATCAGTTTTAATAAAATGTCTTAAATAATCTACCAAAGTTGAATGAAATCTTTCCAAAGCTCCATTTGACTGAGGTCTAAATGCACAGATTTGTAACTTCGTTATTCTAAGTAATTTACACATATTTTTAAAAATGTCACTTAAAATTTATTTATTACTAATAAAAATAATACCCTAAAACAAATGTATAAAATAACTTACAACTAATTAAACTATTAAATAAACAAACAAAATTAAACAAATACATTCTAAGATAAATAAATAAAAATAACTTTGTTATACCACTAAAAAAACTTTAATTTCGTTACTGCAGTTTCAACCTGTTAGGCCATCGTCAGACGAATACATACTACGTAAAACACAAACGATACAACGGTTATAGGCAATGTAATCACACTTCAACTACATTGTAACAACAATGTAATCACACTACAACTACAATACATTACATTGATAGGCCACCGACAGACAAATACAGACTACATAAAAAATAAATAAATGTATATAAATATACATAAATGTATAAACATATAAATACATATATAAATGTATATAAATATATGTACATGTATACAATGTATATAAACGTATACAATATAATAATGTAGCGACTATTTTTTTTTACTGAGTAATAGAAGTAAATTGATAAAACTAAAGGTATAGAAATTAAGGTTAAAGGTGAAGGACTTAGGTCCTTTTAACAATAAATACAATTTTAATTCAATTTTTCGTTTTATTTGTCATAAACTAAAAAAATTACATGTAATACACATCTTTACTGTACACTAATTTTTATTTTTTCCTTTCTTGGTTTTCCAATTGTCAATAATATCTTGGTAAAAGTCCTTATATTCTTCCGGTACCCATCTGATATCTGATAAGGAGTTTCAGATGTTCTAGTTTTGTTTCGAGAATTGGAATTTTATCTCCTTCATAGGCGTTTTTTGTTGGCAATGTTATATAATGAGTATTTGGCATGGCTAATTTGAAATGCTGTTGTAAAAAGCCATGTATGAATTCAGAAGCCAGTATATGTCCATGTAACTTCTTGTCATGAATAATGTGATGCATCTTCGAAATCGAAAAGCTCTCCTTTTCATTTTTGTGATTCATTCGAAATGCATGTTTTTTTTTATAATAGGATGGCCACCAATCTTTCCAGTTTACAATTTCGGCAGTGGAAATCTCTTTAACGGTAAAACTGTTATTTTTGCTGGATGTGATTATTATCTCGGTGAAGTCATGGACGGAGTAGATTCTATCAGATTTTTTTAATTAACTGTTAATAACTCCAAAGTCCCTATCACAGGTTAGGAAAGAATGTTTACGCACTGGATAAAACTACTGAACCTTATTCAAATCGACCAATATATTTGTACCAGATAATTGTAAAAGGGACTAAGTCCATGGACTTAGGTCCTTCTTACACTAAACCTGTTGCATGTGAATATGTAAACACTATATGTAGCAGTCGGACTTAATTCATTTTAGCACCAAACGATCGGGCTTGGTCGAATTAGTGAATAAACATATAAATCTGAAAATATAATATGTATAACCTAACCTAACTTTGTCAGGAGTTTTTACATTCCTTTCAGTTGGTAATTTTTGCACAATTTTTGATAGATATGAAGGATAATTTGGAAAATTAGTCGGAATTGCTCCTTTCTTCAACCGTGGAATTTGATAAGGAACCTGTATTTAAAAACGTATTTATTAATTGTTTTAATCAGCTACTCTGTGTATATTGCGTATCATTTGTATATCAACATGTAAATGAAGTTCCAATTAATTAAATAATTTAATTTAAAATAATTAAATAATTTACCTTTGTAAGTCCATCTGCAGAAATCCATTCCCTAATAATATTGTCTTGTGAAAAGTGCCTTTCACAAACTCGATCTTTTGAATTCACTTCTAGGGATTGAATTGTTCCAAACATCAATCATATTAAGTGGAACTTTAAAAACACTATATTTTTTTTGCAACTGTCATAAATAAACTTGCAATTGGGTACAAAACATCTTCCAGACATTTCGATAGAATTATTTCTACCTGTCAATTAATAGTATGTATTTTCAG
Source organism: Clivina fossor (assembly GCA_963966155.1). Classification (NCBI taxonomy): domain Eukaryota; kingdom Metazoa; phylum Arthropoda; class Insecta; order Coleoptera; family Carabidae; genus Clivina; species Clivina fossor. Next base: position 2,571,591 of record OZ014554.1, on the reverse strand, counting down.
CCTCACTATAACATTTACTAGACAGAAACATAAATAATTACAAAAGAATTACAGTATAAGTGTACCCATTCACGTACAGTTCGCCGGCCGATTTTCGTCTGACAGATAAAGGCCGGATGAACGTTATCAACTACACACGCACCGGCCGATGACAGGTCTAAGCCTGCCGGACGCCTTCCTTTGCGATTATCGCTATGTGTGTAGTGTCTCGCCGGACGATATTGGACTGCCGGTTTAATTTTAGTCTGGACAAGAATTTCATCCGATAATTACACAGCATATGCATATAAAATGGCGAATCAGCCAAGTTTTCTTAAAGAATTTATTTGTATTTATCGTAGGCATTCATATTCATGCTTATGGAAAGTAAAAGATGTTGTTCATTGTTAGATATTTTAATATTGGTAGTAGATAGTTAACCTAAAAATAGTTGTAATGATATGACGTGAAATGACAGAACCACATGATATGTTGTATATATGTATATTCTTATAAATAAATAAGTATAAGTTTAATATAGTGATTATTACATCCTATTAAAGACACAACATTCATTCTCAAGTAATTTTTTAAATCACTTGCACTTGTATCAAGTTCCTATATTAAATTCGTATGTGACAAAGTACTACTTTTTTGTAACCATGCCTTTATCCAAATTTTTTTTCTCTTTCTTTTTTTACGCTCCACTAATATAACAACAATTGCAGCTGCATGTTCTTCCGACATTTTAAATGAAACTGTCGATTAAATTCTGATCGTGTATGCTGAATGATGTACAGTTGACCGGCAAAAATCGTATACGATATAAAACTGTCGGCCATTACCCGTCATTCAGACTGTTCGTGTGTGTTGAGCAACGATATCGGCCCGTCAGTCCAAAGTATTCGACCACGGACTGCCGGCAGCCTGTACGTGAATGGGTACCTTAAAGCACTGAAAACACGCTCCACTACACGCACCACTCTCAGCTCCACATGCTCGACGCGTTCAGAGGACACATTTTTTTCCTGACTGGCAATGAGAGTTGTAGGGGTTTGGCGAAAACACAAAATGACACCTCGCTGGTTGCAAAAGTGTTGAGTTTATTACAATATTGCTTTCATAAATTAATTCAAATTTAAATGAAATTGCATACTTTTTAAAATGAAGTTTTTATTACTTAATCAGGTATTTTATTTTTATACAATTTTGAACAAAGTTCAATTGTGCATTTGTAAAATCTATAATCAAATATTAAATATTAAATTATTTTCTCTACGATTTTACAAGTTACTCAATCATTGAATCGGTTTACAAAGCTATGCATCAATGATTGGCCAGTTTAACCATCTCGTCAGTATGGTGCTTTGATCAGTGCCCGAAGGCAACTAATGCAGATGTTGGGTTCTGGCAGGCTTTTATAGCCAAGTAAATAAACAATAAACATGGGAAGTGCAAAATCACTACTAATGCCCATCTACACGACACTGCCGTAAACAGTATGAAATATGCAATTTTGAACAAAGTTCAATTGTACATTTGTGAAATTGATAATGAAATATTAAATATTATATTATTTTCCCTACGATTTTACAAGTTAGGGCCGGTTTTTCAATCTTTGGTTAGTGCATCGGTTAGAGTTAACCATGATTAAACTGTGTGGATGCGTTTTTCAATTCCTGGTAACTGCTAACCCTGATTAAATATTACTGTTAACCGGTGAATTCTTAACCGGCCAAATTTGGCGGGTTAGTTTACTTAACCGTGATTAAAGCGCAATGAATATTTTAAATGAGATAAGTTCTGACGAGGAGTTTAAAATAATTAATCAAATAGTTAAGAATAGAAAACCATATACAGTAAGACAAAGACCAGATCATTTTAATGAATGGGATAATGAGGAATTTTACCGACGATTTTGTTTATCAAAACGTTCAGTACTATATATAAAAATATAATAATATAATATAATATAAAACATTTAAAAATGCTCTAATATTAGGAGATTCGGGTTATCCAATAAAACTCTATTTAATTACACCACTACTGCAACCAAATACAGTAGCAGAAAACAGATTTTATAAATCGCAAATACGGACTAGAAACGTTATTGAAAGAACATTTGGAGTGTGGAAGAGGAGATTCCCGGTTCTGGCATATGGTCTTCGCGTAAAAGTGAAATTAGTACAGGATATTATTGTAGTACCAGCCGTACTTCATAATATACAGGGTGGCCACGCTTCTGGAAAACCGGGAAAAGTCAGGGAATTTTACTGGTCAGGAAAAAGTCAGAGAATTTCATTACAAATCAGGGAAAATTTTGTAATTACTAATAATTTTTTTCCATGGCTGCATTTTCGTTAATCAACTCCTCACTGATCGCATAATTATAAATCCGATTAAAAACTCAATATTTTTCATATATCTTCCCTTAGTAGTGATGATTCTTTCGTTGAGTGAACCGCAACAAGGTTTAATAAACCTTGGAAATATTTTTATTTTTTTATATCCATGCGACTGATTAGTGTTTGTTTTTCTATATTAATCAGTACCGTTCGATTTTTTTTGTGTATTGATCTTTTCAAGCCCGTCGTCTTATTTGCAGTTCAAATTTTGTCGCGGATTTCTTAATAATGCGATTAGTGGGTGGTTATTTGTTCAAAAAGTGGTCAGGGAAAAATTTTGAAAATCGCCTGGAAAACCTGGAAAAGTCAGGGAATTTTTTTTCAGAAAAAGAGTGGCCACCCTGTATGACACAAAATATGTATTATGTACTTTGAAATAAAATACTGAAAATATTGCCAATGATGATCAGTTTAAAATGACTATGTTACAATCACAAGACTCACCGTTCAAATCAGATCTTCGTAATCTTGGTGTATGACTGCAATTTTGTCATAAACTGTAAACTCGAAGGTACATTTATCTCTGTATATTGTAGAGTCTTTTGATTCCAATATACTTTTTTATTACCATTTCTACAAAAGTAAAGTAATTTGAGTTTAAACCTTACTGTTTTAATTTCTATATTATAACTAGAAAAATTGGAAGCAATTTTTTTTCTTAAAAATTTAACTATAAAATTAGAGTATGTTGTTGTTGTCAGTAAAATATTTTCTTAAAAATTTTATTAAATATTATAATGTAAATATTTAGTTTTCCAAATTTTCTGGGTGTAATATTTTAATAATAGTCAAATTATCTGATTTTGTTGAATGGATTGGTTTGTACTTTCTGTGATTATTCTTTAGTAATCTGAGGCAATACAATAAATATATTATTGATTTTTCAAAATTTTATGTTCTGATTTAAATGACATGATTAACTAGCCGAGCTATTAAATTTACAATTAAATAACATAAATTTAACTGCTGGTTAGTGCACAAAATACAAAAAAATATCAACAAATAATAACCAAATGATTAGATACCCTATTTCAAGAATGGAATAAAATTTCAGGTCCGTGACAAGGGAGAAGAACTCGAGACAGCAATGCAGAAAGTCGATTCATTACGTCACGATATTCGTAAAGCGGAGAAATTAAGACGTGAGTTGGAAGCACGTATCGAAGAGGCTTTAGCGGAAGCGAGCAAAGAACGAAAGTTACGGGAACGTAGCGAGGAATATTGTCGGCAGATGCAGGAAGAAAGCGGTCGGTGACGCGTGCGCAGTGAAGGTGCAGCTGGGGCACGAGCTGAAACACAAGAAGTGCAACGACTCAAGCAAGATCTGGAAAAAAAAGTCAGGGAAATTTCCTCAGGGAATTTCCCTGACTTTTCCCTGCCTTTTTCCTGACCAGTAAAATTCCCTGACTTTTCCCGGTTTTCCAGGTTTTCCAGAAGCGTGGCCACCCTGAATATATATTATGAATGAATATGTTCTAACAATAATTCTTTTAAATGTAATTTAAAAAACAAAACAAAAACAAACTAACCTCTCTTTCTAATAAGTCCCTGTGAGTTTCGGCTTCATGAAGTTGTTCTCGTAATGAAGTTAATTCCATATTATAGCGTGTTTGTTGTTGCTGAAGACTTTCATTGTACTGGACCTAAAATAAAATATTATTATTTTCAAGTCAAATTATTGACTGATTAATAATTATAAAGCTTGAATTACATTATACTTTTTTCGACTAGATTCATACTAGGTTTCAATTTCAAGTTTCGTTCAAGTGCAGATACTCAGTTCTAGTATAATGTAAATCAGATTTTTGCATCCAAGTTTCGTTCAAGTTTCCTGGTATAGAAATATACAACATGCTCTATTTTTCTATTCAAGTGTCATACTAGATACATTATACGCATGCGCACGCAATTGTACCAACCTTATATGTATCCATTTTTGTTTAAATGTGTTTTTCAGTATCTGTCAAAATAAGTACTTTATATTTTTAATTTAATTTCTTCTCCAACAGGGATGTAGGTCACGTTTTTTTTTAAATAAAACTACTTGGATTTTATTTTACATGCTACTAGTTTCGGTACTATTGCGTAGCTTCTTCAGGCAATCTATTTTATTTTGTGAAAAAAATAGCAGTGTTAAAAATCATACAATCATACATTAATAAATTTCAATGACAATATAACTTACGTAAAATGTAGATTAAACAAAAACATTTGACGTTGAATAAGTCGTACCAGAATATATAAGTAAACAACAGCACACACAGATTTTAACAATTATTTATATCAATACAATATACGTCAGATTTTTTAAAATAATAAATATATAAAACATTAAAACTTATTAAAAAACAATTTCGGTTTTTTTTTAAAATACTACTGACATATTCAAAAACTGCCGATACACTAACTGAATTTCATGTGGATACACGTATTAAATTATTACTTTTTCATATGTTTTTTTTTTTGATATGCATCAAAATATTGTCATATGCTTTATTTAAATTATACACATCTTGTTGTATGTTGATGTTATTTTTGTTGATTTTAATGTGTATCATCTCTTTGAACAGTCTTTTTCCAAGATGTTTTTCTTTTTCTAAAATTTGTACATTGTTAAAATTAAATGTATGATGATTTTCCATACAATGTTTGGAAATTGGTTTTTCTGTTACATTTTTGCAGTCATTGCTATGTTGCTTCATCCTTTTTTTGACATACTGATGAGTTTGTCCCGTGTATGTACAATTACAGTTATTACATTCTATTTTATATATAACATCACTTTGTAATTCTTTATCAATTGGCGATTTTAGTTTTGAAAATAAGTTATTAACTTTTTTATAATATTTAAACGTTATATTTATCTTGTCTGTTTTTAATATTCTTTTTAAATTTTCAGATAAACCCGGGATATATGTTATAGAGCAATAAGGTTTAGTTGCCACATCATGATTATTAGTACATTTTTTAAGTCTGTCATTATTCATAATAGATTTTATTATGGGTGTTGGATAATCATTATTACGAAGTATTTGTGAAATTTGTGCTTTTATTTCACCTTGATATACATTACTAGTCACAGCTAATGCTCTTTCTTTTAACCCTTCGTACCCACACTTATATTTTTGTTACTCGCAACACACACAGGGGTGTACTACACCCCACACATATATCAGGCCACACGATATTAGAAATTAGATAAAATTTCAGAATAACCATATGTTTTTATTCAGTAGACTTGTTTTTAACAAGTGTAACTTATATTTAATAAAATAAATAAATATACATGATGTTCAAAAGGTTTTATTTATATCATCTTAAAACAAAACAAATAAAAACAGGTTCTCAAAGTATTACATGTAATAGCAATTAAAAAAAAACATAAAACCAAACTAATGGGTACAATAATATAAAAAATAATTGTAAATTCTAATTATATAAAATTTTTATTAATATGAACATTTAGTGACGTTAGCCAAACAACGAAACTTATTGAATTTTTAGTCAGCGCAATCGGTACAAATCATTGCTCTGTGTTCGTCACACATAGACAAATGGCAAATTTTACACACATTTTTGGTCTTTCTGTCTTTGGTCTGCTGTATGCACAACATGAAAATAAATATCTTATAATTACTTGTTCCTGCAAATTATATTATTGTAAAATTTATTACTTTATTCTTTATCTGTACAAAATATTTTGGAAATACAATGAGTCTGTTAACTGTGCGCGCAAATAACTATAATAAGTAAAATTAGAATTTTAAAATTTAGTAATACATATTAATACAACTAACCTGTGTGAAAAATAATTGTCAGAAAAAAACACTAGAATAAAATATACAACGCAAAGCACACACTGGGGTGTAATATACCCCAGTGTATTTTGTCAGGCTCGTAAGTTGGGTACCATATATGCACTGAGCTCGAAAAAACGGCTTTAAGTAGTAAGGACTATTAACTTTATTTACACCTTTGTGCCATACATTTTTGTCGAAAGATAAAAAAGAAACAATACAAAACATTTTTGTTGGGGTATGTCACACCCCAGTGTGGGTACGAAGGGTTAAGTTATATGCTACGTTAATTTTTTGATATTTTAAATGAAGCGAATTAAAATTTAAAAATCTATCTGACGCTATCGGTTTTTTAAACCACTTAGTTGATTTTTCCATCTACTCTAACTAATAGTATGTCTAGAAAGGATAAGCAATTTTGTTTCTCAATTTCCAAAGTAAATTGAATGTTGTTATTATATGTATTAAAAATATTTAGTGTATCTGCAATTTTTTCTTTAGGGACAACAAGTATTAAATCATCAACGTATTTTTTAATCAATGTTGGCTGGTACGGTAACTGAGGAATAATTGTGTCTAATAATTCATTCATTAATAAATTGGCTAAGCACGGACTTACTGGGTTACCCATACTTAGTCCAAATTTCTGTTTGTATGTAACACCGTCATATATAAAGTAACTGCTGTCAAAGATAAACGTTATCATAATAATAAAAATGTTTTTGGGAATGTCACTAGCATTTTCAAATAGATTCCATTTTTCATCAATTATTTTTAAAATCAATTCTTTTGGAATATTAGTGAACAATGACACAACATCTAAGGATATAATCACTTCACTTTCATCCAATATCGGCAATTTGTCAACGATATCTTTAATGTCTAATGAGTTTTTTACGTCATAAGTATAGTTTTTATTTACATTACTAATAATTTTTACTAAAAATGTTGACAAATTGTATATAGGTGAATCAACACACGATACTACCGGCCGTAAAGGATTATCCGGTTTATGATCTTTGACCAGGCCATACATTTTAGGTGCCACACTATTATAAGTTTTAAGAGACCTTTCTACGTTTGAATCAATGACATTGTTGTCCCCTAACATTTTAATAATTTCATTGTGTTTAGTTTGTATTTTTTCCGTTGGATCTTTTTCGATCTTACAATAATATTTTTCATCAGACAGTAAATGTAACATTTTTTTATTATAATCAGTTTTGTACATAATAATAGATTTTTTAGATTTGTCTGATTTTAATATTAGTAAATCTTTATTGTTATTTAAAAATTGTTTTGAGTCATTATAGGCTTTTATTAATTGTTTATTCTCAAAGGATAGACCTCTATTATGAGACCGACTGTGTATATAATTAGTAATGCAGTTAATTGTCCGACCTCTAACCAATTCACTGTCATAATAATTGGGTACACGCAATACACGTTTGTCGGGCTGGTCACAGAGTATTTAGGAGTATTATATCGGGTAAAAAATGAAAACTTTTAAAATAATTTTAGATTTTAAAAATTGTATGTTTTTATTAGCTAAAATGTAACATTTAGAAGTTACCAGTACTTTTCAAGCAGAAAATTATTTTTTTAATAAAATGATAAGGTCTAAAAAAAATAAAAAACGTCAATGAAAATATTCGTAATAATAATAAACATACAACGATTAAAAACTTTCTATTTAAGCTAGTAAAATAAAATGTCCTATTTTGTATTAGCAAAATTTTATATGTTTTGCTTAAAATTCTATTATTTACAAACTAATTATAATTTTAAAATATCCGTACGTATTACTATATTAATTTTTGTATGTTTTAATTCACTTGTTTAGTTCTGGTTTTATGAGAACTACTGTGTATTAAAACCAATATCGGCTAAAATTGATTTTAAAATGGACTTTGTAATACGAGTCAATAACTTTTTTTTTTTAATTAATTTGACATACACAATTTTAATTAAATACTTTCCAAAAAAATGACTACTCTGGAAATAAGAATTTTGCGTGGGCTATGTGAATTAAAAGTATAGAGTGTAAAATTAGAAAAAAAGAAAAATTATTGCAAAATTTGTTGTTATTCAGTTAAAATATGGTTGTTAATTTAAGCGAATATCTAATGAATGTTTGTTTAAAAAATTTATGCAAGTGGTATTAAAGTTATACCTCTGCCTGATTGTCCAATGAGCAGATGTGGTGGAATGGTTGAGAATGTTTTGCGTGAGCAAATGTTTCTAACTGGTAAGAATAAAAGAACATACAGTGCGATATTTTTATCTCTGAACATATGAACTGAACTACATACAAATTTTCTATGTTCAATTTTTAAAAAAAACACACATCAATTGCATGGATACATCCCTGACAGTTATGCAACCAATCTTACGTAATATGATGTTTATTTGAATAAAAAATGAAATATTTAACAGAATATGGTCATTTATTGTAAATTGCTGCACACTTAAATTTATAAATAATAATTAATAAATAATACTATACATTTTTAAATAGATTTCTTGAAATAATGCGAATAGTTTAATGCTTTCTAAATATTTTGTTGAAAGTAATTCATTTTTTTCAAATAACTGTTACATGTAAGATTGGTTGCATAACTATCAGGGATGTCTCCATGCTTTTGATGTGTTTTTTTTTTAAATTGAACATAGCAAATTTATATGTAATTCAGTTCATATGTTAAGAGATAAAAATATCGCACTGTATATGAAAAAAATCATCAATATAGATACAGCTAAAGTTATTTGACAGAAAATAATTTCTTTATAAATGGAAAAAAGTGTGCCACATTCTTATGGGTACATGGCGTGATTGTGTATCTATATATGTGTTTAAAATTTGTACGTATCTTTTATAAACTACAGACAAATAACTTCTACTATGTTTATTTAGCATACCAAATACCAACTCACAAAAAGCAATAGAGTCAGAAATAGACCCAACACATAAAGGTTCAAAAAGCAATTCACTTCAAGTAGGTAATAAATAGATTCCTAACAATTGATAAATAGAGAAGAAACTATATTTCTATACAGTAATAGAATGTGAGGCTGCCACACTTCATATAAAGACATTTTTCTACGTGTGACTTTAGCTATGGTATAGAAAATTGACTATTCAATTTTTAAGTTAAAGATGAATGAATTTTTTTTTTGACATTTTGTTTGCCAGGTGTGAATTTTGAACTCTTGGACATTTGAAAGCAGAGAAACTACTATACAGGTACCTGTAGTAAATTTTTCAGTGATTTGCCTTATATTTAATGGTCTGATGCACTTAAAATCTATTTATTGACCACGCGAACAAATGGTTGAAGATTGTTATTATATTTTGTGATATATTGAAAATATTTGTAATTAGATTTTAAAATATATTTTTTCTCAAATATATATATACAGTGTGTCCCCGGATGGACCTAACTATACTTGCAAACTTTCTTATTTCGCATTTTAGGAAAAAAAGTTTTGCTTCTTCTAGCAAGTTCCAATCCACTATCAAAATTTCGAAATAACATACAGGGTCGTTAGAAAACGATAAAACGTAAAATTTGGTTAAGAGTAAAGTACCTTTTATTTGAAAGGAAAGTCAAAGAACTGCTGGAAAAAGATATATGAAACGTCAATACAAGCTCAAATATCTAATCTGAACATTGTATCTTAAAATTGATTTTTTTTGCCTTTATTATGATTATCAAGTAATAGGTACTTATTAATTTTGCCAATGTGATTGTCATAGTTATCTAATAAAAACAAATGCAACTGTGACAAATGACTAATTAAAATAATAATGATTACACAAATTTAGCGAAACTTCAATTTATTACACAATTAGAACAAAACACAAAAACAAAGAAAAATTATTGTACATGTTGCCCTCCTAGTTCTATACATTTTTCAACAACTGCTCTAAATTTTTTCAACACTAGACGAATGGTTTCTCTATTTATCTCCGCTATAGCTTCTGTAATTTTTTGTTTTAAAATATTTTCATCATCCTGGAAATCAGTCGCATAAACTTTTTGCTTAAGATATCCCCATAAGAAAAAGTCTAATGGAGTAATGTCTGGAGATCGAGGAGGCCATCTAATAGGACCAAACTGTCCAATCCATTTATTAGGAAAATGACTATTTAACCACTCTCTATCACGAATTGCTTTATGAGCTGGACAACCGTCCTGTTGAAAATGAAGCGCCTGTCTCTTCTGCAAGTTCACCTCGTCTAGAGCAGGAAGAAAGAAGTTTTCCAACATTTCTATGTATGTGTTCTGGTTTACAATTCCGTCGAAAAAATAGGGACCAATAATTTTATCGTACATTATCGCACACCAAACATTAACTTTTTTGTATCGCTGACTATTTGTTATAATTCGAAAATTTGGATTTGCTTTCGACCAATACCTACAATTTTGGCTGCTAACGACTCCATTTGTTGTGAATGTTGCTTCGTCAGAAAAAATAATGTGTCTATAAAACAATCTGTCCATCATAATCCGTTCTCCCATCAATAAACAAAATTCTAAACGAAGCTCATCATCGCCTCGTTCAAGTTTATGTAGTCTCATCGGTTTGTAAGGATGAATTTTATTTCGTGATAGAATTCTCTGTAAGTGGCTTTTACTGATAGGTAGATCAAGTGCCCTTTTTCGTAACGACTTCTTCGGGAAAGTTCTTACAGAATCAATAGCGATCAATGTTGCGGCATCATTTTCGTCAAGAATGTGCTTTTCCTTCTTCAAATCTGTTACAGTGCCTGTTCGATCAAACTTTCTTACTAACTCCCGAACACAATTTACAGAAACGTATACTCCCGGATATTTCCTATTAAAAAGTTCAATTGCACAGCGATATGATACTTCACCAATACCGTAACATTTCACTAAATAAATTCTATGCTCTAGAGACAACATTATTCAAACATTGACTGACAATTTTTTGACATGAAATTAGTCATTTGTCACAGTTGCATTTGTTTTTATTAGATAACTATGACAATCACATTGGCAAAATTAATAAGTACCTATTACTTGATAATCATAATAAAGGCAAAAAAATCAATTTTAAGATACAATGTTCAGATTAGATATTTGAGCTTGTATTGACGTTTCATATATCTTTTTCCAGCAGTTCTTTGACTTTCCTTTCAAATAAAAGGTACTTTACTCTTAACCAAATTTTACGTTTTATCGTTTTCTAACGACCCTGTATGTTATTTCGAAATTTTGATAGTGGATTGGAACTTGCTAGAAGAAGCAAAACTTTTTATGAAGTATGACTTTTCTTCCTAAAATGCGAAATAAGAAAGTTTGCAAGTATAGTTAGGTCCATCCGGGGACACACTGTATATAATAACAGAAACTGCCATTAAAATTTTTAATAATTTATGTTTCATTTATTTGTTATTAACAATTTTTGTAAGGACATTACTGACATCACAAGTCTATTGTGCGCAAGTGCAGAAGAGTTGGTGAGATATAATTTTGAAAACGTATGTCGTAGCAAATGTTGATTTTTGTTGATTCGGTTACGCCCAGCCAATAGCTTGTATCGGTAACCGTGGCCAATACATGTGCGTCTGATTCAGAAATCGACAAAAGTTTTGCAAAGACATTGCTGACATCATCACGACACGCTTTTGCATTTTTTCGGAAATCTTGTCATTTTTTTTAGAAAAATGATAAATTAAACACCCATACTAATATATATATATATATTGTATATTTTTATATTATTTTAATCTTTATTATATATTAGATTAACTGTATACATTTATTTATGTTGTTCTATAATTGGTTTCTTCTATTGGGTAAATAAAGATTATTATTATTTTTATTATTATTAAATAGCAATATAATTTTTCTATTTTTATTGAAAGTGGCAAAATTATGAACATTTTGATCTATTAATTTAGCTATGATTTTCTCTCTATTTAATTACTAATAGATATACTGAACGTACACTTTGACATTTTTGTTTTTAAATTATTTTAATTCTTTTTACTACTTTGACTGCAAGGAAAAGTAGTAAAGCGTTTGGTACGGTGTCTGTAACATTTTCAAAAAAAAAAAAAAATTGTATAGAAATCCTTCATATAGCCTGTAGATGACGAATCTGAACTTAGTTTATGAGGGTGTATGTGTGTGCGTCGTCAGCTCGCTCGCTCGCTCGCTCGGTCGTAAGTCAAAATTTTGTGGCCGCAACTCCTCCTAGACGGTTCAACCGATTTTAATGAAATTTTCAGGATAAATTTGTCTAGTACCCAAGATGGTCATGTGGTTTTGTTTTTTTCCAGTGATGCCAACTTTCCGAGAAAAAAATTACTAAAGTTTTTAAAAATTCATATTGGCTACGTTATTTATCCGATTTTGATCAAATTTTCATAAAAGATTTTCCTAATGCTCCCATTAATTACATAATTTTATTAATATTCAGTGTTGCCAACTTTCCGAGAAAAAAATTACTAAAGTTTTAAAAATTTTATTATGGCCATGTTATTCAACCGATTTTACTCAAATTTTCACAAAAGATTCTCCTAGTATTCATGTAATTTATGTAATTTTAACAAAATACAGTGTTGCCAACTTTCCGAAAAAAAAAATTAGTAAAATTTAAAAAAATTTATTTTGACCATTTTATTTAACCGATTTTAATCAAATATTTATAAAAGTTTTTCCTAGTGCCTAAATAAATTATGCAATTTTAACAAAATACAGTGTTGCCAACTTATCGAGAAAAAAAATCACAAAATTTTTAAAAAATTCATTGTGGCTACATTATTTATTCGATTTTGATCAAATTTTCAGAAAAGTATCTCCTATTGCCCACATAAATTATAATATTATTAAAATACAGTGTTGCCAACTTTCCGAGAAATGTCAAAGTAGTCTATATATGGGTTTACCCATATACTTCTAATCTTGTTTTATAGAAGAATATGTTTTTTCACAGTATGCATTCGATACTCGTATAATACTGCATGTTTAAGTCATCAAAATTTAGGTACATAAATAAAAAAATAAACAAGAATTTTAAAAAAATGCAGAACTGAAATTTAATCCATATTCTAATATATTTTCAAAAAGTATTTGATGGAAGGTGACAGAATAGATTTTGAGGTGCCATGGCCCCTGATCTCCCGCTAGCGCTGTTACTGCATATATATATATATACTCAAATATAATCATAAAGGAATAATCTGAAAATGAAAAATTCATATCGCCTCGATATGATTTGAGTATTAACTGTATTTAAATGATATATCTATCAACTAACCAGATTTATTTATATATATATATATATATATATATATATATATAGGTATATCAAGATTTCGGATTTTTGACTAATAGTATTTTAAATAATAATAATTTTTTTTATATATATATATATATATACATCATTAAAAACATTTAAAAATAAATGATATTTTATAACTACATCACTAACTTGTATTGAGCAAGATTTGCATTTTTTTCCCTCTGTCTGTCTACTTTAACAATTCAAAAAACCAAAATTGAAATTTAAAACTTCCTTAGTTAGCCGAGAAAATAACATTGACCGACACAATTATTAGCAAAGGACCAATAATCTTTGCAAAAGGGCGTACACACAGTATTTCTTGGACAGGAAATGTGGCTCATACCAAGCCATTCTATGCAATTGCTCTACTCCATGTCTTTTACACTCTTCAAGAATACTTTTCTTCTAATATCATCGACTACCCGCTGAGGTATTGTCCACAGCGCACTGCGGCGATGTATACAAGAACTGACCATCCAAACTCATTCATAACGGTCAAATAACCGAAACGAAATTTACGGTACATTACATTTTTCGTAGTAGGTGTTTGCGTTTAAGTGAATTTCATAATAACGTACAGAGTATTTGTTGTAACTGGCAGTGGCGTAGCCAGAAACTTGTCATGAAGAAATGATATAATTTTAATCAATAAAAATAATACTATAATTTGTATAACAAATAAAAAGCAATAAAAATTATTTTTATAAAAATGAAAGTAAAATAACGTATTTCATATTTTACATACGTATGTTTTTGGTAATTCAGGTTCTTAGGGGGTTGGGGTTCAACCCCCCTAACACCCCCCTTGGCTACGCCCCTGATAACTGGATTACTATTGCTAGTTTTTACTACTTCAAGTAAAATTTTCACGATACTGTTATGTTTTAATCTTAGATATGTTTACTTTTCTCAAAAATCGAATTTAATAAATATAATTATTTTTATTTTTTTCTAACAACAAACAAATTTTAACAAGTTTATAAATTTTATTTATTTTTTTATTGGTGAATAAAGATTGTAAAATTGAACAATATATTTCTGCAAAAGTTGATGCTAGTCAGTTAAGACGGTTCGGCCATATTGAGTGAATAACTATGAACATTTGATTAAAATATTTATATACGTGATAAATAGATAGATAGGAATAAATGAGAGTGTTTTGAGTGTGTAAGAGAAGTAGACGAAGCAAAAGTTTTTTTGTTTAGATTTCTGCTTAAATGGTGCTATACTTTTATAGGTAGGTACATGATATGATTTTATAGATTTGCATTAATATTAAAATTAAAACAAACTTGTTAAGTAAATAGACATATTTTTAATTATTTTTTTTATTAAGGTATAGAAAGAAATAATTAAAATTAATTAAAATTTAATATTTCTAAAATATTGTATTCAACGTTTTTCTTATAAATGTATAATATAAAAATAATTGTGTTAACTAAAATTTAAGGATGAGGCTATTTATACGTACGGTATGTATACGCAATTGGCTATTTATACATACTAAAAAAAACCTAAACCAACCTACTAACCTAACCTACCCTAAATAGCTAATTACGTAAAAATACTGTATGTATAAATAGCCAATTGTGTATACATACCGTATGTAGCCGTAAATAGCCACTTTCAAAAATTAAAATGTTAAATAATTTCTTAGCTTGTAAATTAAATCGAAATTCATGAATTAATTTTAAAAAATATGTGAAAATTATATAATCTAAGAAAATGTATTGTTTTTTTCGAAAACTTATGTGAGTTTTATAAATATACATATTACAGCTTTTGTAGATAGATCGAGTAAATTGAATTTGCAAGATTTCATAGCAACCAACAAAATCTCAGTGCTATGAGAAATTATAAAATAATGAGTGTTAGTTTTTCATATTTTCAATTAGATTTCAGGTAGGTATGAACAAAATGCAACTGATTCTTTAATCCTCTTGTATTTCGGAATTATTTTCCGACGTACAATCCATAATATAATTATTTAAAAATAATTATTTAATAAATGTTTTACTTTACTCCTTCGTTCTTAAACATTATAAACGAAGCACTTGTTTATTTATTTCATTGTAAAAATTTGCATGATATTTCTTATGATTTGCGAAAATAAATTAAATATTCTACTTATTCCGTTATATTACTTTTTTATTCATTTCTGCAAAAAACAGTGTGTTTGTATACGTGTATGTGTGAATATGATTACATTGGGTTTTCTTTTCATTTTTCCAAACTTTTCTCAAATCTATTAAAGTGCATTTATCAACTTTATATCATGATATGCTATACAGGAATTACAAACGAAAAACCTTTCAGATAGTATGTATACTAATTTCAATATCGGACATTTTACGTTAATATCAATAATCTCAATTATTTTACGAAATATTTTAATATATTATATGTTTTTTTATTTCGGAATTAGAAAACAAAAATATATATATTTATCATTGAAAATAGCTTTATTGTTTTACGAAATATTCTCTATGAAGATCAATACACTTTTGCATGCGTTTGAACCAATTTTCAAAGCACTTTTTCCACTTTGATTGTGGTACCTCCAGAACATCAACCGCTTTTCAAATCGACGTTTTGAGTGCTCAAAAAATCACTTGTACGAGCCGATGCGATGTGTGAGAGCTCGCATTGTCGTGGTGGAGAATAATCCATCTTCGGTGATTGGTTTTCCTTATTTCTCCGAAGACTTCTGGCAAACAAATAGCTCTGTGTTGTACCATTCAGAATTTACCGGTTTACATTGCACCAAAGTGCTTCGTACGCGAACAACTTTTGTTGGATTTGGCCCAATTGATAAGAGAAACAATAAAAATTTACAAAAATAAAGATAAAATCAATCAGTGCGATGGCACTAATTTGAATAAAATTTGGCTTGCTTTAATTAATAATTTATACATTTTATAATCTAGTTACTTTTTCTTGATGGTGATATACGTAGAGTATATCGAAACGTTGATTTTTATTTAAAAATTTAATAATAAATTTTTAAATTTAATATCAGTGCTGGACTGATATATTTAAGTGTTTTTACTTTAATGAAATGAAATGAAATGAAATTTTTCAATTTTTACAATAATATTGACAATAATCGAGTTATTGATATAATAAAAGAAAAAGTCAACTATTAAAAAAAGTTGTTTAATTAATATTTATTTAATTGTTTTTAATTACTTCATTATGTACTTAATTTTGTTGCAATTATTCAAAAAAAAATCTTTTTTATTATTTTAATAAATATGTTTATAAATTACTAATGTACTTTTTTGTATTTTTTTTTTAATTTAATATTGTGGACCTACGTCAACCGATATTTCTCGGACCTAAATGTGTTTCCAGTCCAGCCCTGTATATAATGAGCTCTGAAAAAAATTTACTATGTTGAATAATTTTATTCCAAAGTTTTTAATTTACAAAAGATCATTTGCACGTTGTGAGTCAAACAACCATATATAAACATGATTTTTAAAGCTCATTCTTTCCTCGTTTGATTACGGCACTTGGCTTCGTATTTCGTACAGAAGCAGCGTTTTTCAGTGTCGGTAAATCTATATAGTATTATTTAATTTTAGTATAAAATTATTATTTATTATTGATCATAATTTAATTCAATTACAGTATCTGTATATAGTTATTTTAGGAAATTTTTCAAACAAAAAGTATAACAGCATATTTTATTTATATGAAATAATCACTATTTGTAACAAGCCGCAGAAGATAGGAACTTATCTTTACATGGAAATTTTTTTTAGAAAAGCTAACTTGAAAATTTTACATTTTTAAATCATTTCTTTAAATGCTACCTCACATACATTCTATTCGTGGAACTAAAAATCTATTTTCGTTTATTTTTTTCAATGTTATAGATAATTTTTTTTACACCGCATTTGGTAAGTATAATGTGGATATTTATTGTTTAAAAATATTGTTCGAAAACATTTTGTTAAAATTACGAATTCAAAAAGTGCCACTAAGGTGAACAGTGTTTGGGGACTATCAAATTTTCTAGAAATTATAGAGAATTTTATGCGTTTCCTGTGCCTTATTAACTCAATATTGACTTGGGCGGAAATAATAGATAAGATTCCTTGTCCTGTGGCATTTAATAAAATTAAAATTATACTTAAATTTATGATCTGTTGATTATAGAATATATTAGATTATATTATACCAATATAATCATCTCCAAACTAAAACTAAGTATTTTCTATTTTTGTTATCTATTATGTAATCTTAGGATCATACACTCTATTAACTAATAATTAATATGCTATATTAAAATAGTAGACATTAAATAGAATGAAACGAAAAAGTGTTTACATAATAAATATTTTATTTATAAATACATAATTAAGAATATAACAATAGTAAAAATATATTTACAAAACATTTGTAATAATATCAAGAGCGCATATTCATAAATAAATTTACATACAAAAATATACATATATTACAAGTACATACAATAAAATAAAATTAAATAATTTTCCTTGAACTACAAACAATTATGTTTGAAATTTAAGGGACATTATTTTATTTTATTAAATTTTCACCACAGTAAGATCATATCTTCATTTATTACATACTTAAAATATTGAAATAATTAAAATTGTTACTTGGTTGTGTATGTACACAAAAATATAACGGGTCGCGGACAATTCACCGAAAACCGTTCACCGAAAACAATTCATCGAAAACAAATTCACCGAAGTACCAATTCACCGAAAAACAATTCATCAAAAAGCAATTTATCGAATAACCAAATGAAATAGAATTAAACAACCTAACCTAACCTAACCTAACCTACCCA
The DNA here is from genome assembly GCA_963966155.1 of Clivina fossor. Taxonomy (NCBI): domain Eukaryota; kingdom Metazoa; phylum Arthropoda; class Insecta; order Coleoptera; family Carabidae; genus Clivina; species Clivina fossor. The sequence goes on along the minus strand of OZ014554.1, from coordinate 2,553,268 downwards.
TCACCCCTCCGTAAAGTGTTAAAGAAAAAAATAAAAAAAAAAAAATACGCTTTTTTTAAAGACATTCCTAATGTTCATAATATTAAGGATGAGGCTATTTATACATACGGTATGTATACGCAATTTGCTATTTATACATACTAAAAAAAAAACCTAAACCAACCTACTAACCTAACCTTTCCTAACCTAACCACTTTCTAATATTAATTTTAATTTAATTTAATTCTATTTCAGTTGGTTTATTCGATAAATTGTTTTTCGATGAATTGTTTTTCGGTGAATTGGTACTGCGGTGAATTTGTTTTCGATGAATTGTTTTCGGTGAACGGTTTTCGGTGAATTGTCCGGATACCAAATATAACATGTGCTTAAAATATGCTCCCTTCTAATGAGTATTATCTCTAGCATATTTGGCATTGTAACTTTTGTTTTTTCAGTTTCATTTTCTTTTCTTCATATAACTATACATTGTGTGGAGTTAACAAGAGCCAAAAAAAATTTATTATTGATTTTACAACAAAAAGTCATTATTTATAAAAAGTTCTGCTTGTTGAATAAATAAGTTTACCATCAGAAAATCTAAGATTAAATATACAGAATGTCCATAAATTAAGATAACATGAAAAGAGAAGTACCATTTATTAATTTTCAATAATTTTTCTTGCCAAACCAGATGAGTTAGAGTTACTTAGCTTTTATGTAGTTAATTTTTTTCTGTATTTTACTGAGTTTTTTTAGATTGTTTTGAGCAACTTTTGAAAAAAATATTATTTAAAAAAAAAACGCTTGACATTAATTTCAAAAATTAAGAAAAAAAACAATTTTTATTTTTTTTCTTCTAAACAATGCATCCTGGAAGTGGCCTTGTAGAATAATTTTTGTTGACTTTCTTAATTGATTGATATTTTGTATTTAAACTAAAAAAATGCAATAAATGATACTTCTCATTTTTCATGTAATCTTAATTTATGGACATTCTGTAAATTTAGTCTCTGATTTTAAGACGGTAAACTTATTTATTCAACAAGCAGAACTTTTTATAAAGAATGACTTTTTGTAGAAAAATCAATCAAAACATTTTTTCTTGTTAACTCCATTCGGAGACACATTGTATATTAAACTAATATTTACTATTACACTCTTTGTACATTCGAAAAAGTAAATTAAAGTTCTCGCTTAAAAAATCGATTGCTAATTGGCTTGCTATAAATAGGTTTTTGATCGCTAAATTGTTTATATATTATGAGAGTTGATGAGATTTAACAACTTATTTAAAACAACTTTAAAAAAACAACGCATAAATATTACAAAAACATAGACTAATATAGCACATCTGCAAACTGCATTCGCGTATATTTGCAGATAATACAGGTGTCTTTTCTTAGTTCATACAATAAAACGATTGGATTTTTTTACGTAAATTTGACTATAACACTGCATAAACATTATATTTCTATAAATACACTTTTTTCAGGTAATCTAAGCACATTATCATGAATAATCACCATGGACGCCATATTTGTTCTACACATGTTTGACTATTATTTTTGCATTTATTGGAACCGTCAACTAATAATTGTTGTACTAACGCAACTGTCAATTCTAAAATATCAGCTTTATCTAATTTGGACGATGGTATATGAATGTAGCGATTAGATGAATTATTGCTGGATGCTATTTCTAGAAGAATTTGCTTTAGATGTTCCAGACTATCGTTCATCCGTGCTCGACGACGTTTCTCCATCAACGGTTTTCGGATCTGGAAAACAAAATTAAAGTTTTGTTAATTTAATATTGAATCATTTATATTACATTTTTTTTAAATTGTAACAGCGGCTTATAAGGAACTTTGGGAAATAATGAACATCAAGTTCATGGTTTGACTTCATTTATTTCATAATATATTTTTACCACTTTGATTGCAATGAAAAAGTGGTATAGTGTTTGCTACGGTGTCTGTAACATTTTCAAAAAAAAAAAAAATTGCTTAGAAATTCTTCATATAACCTTTAGATGACGAATCTGAACTTAGTTTATGTGGGTATATGGATGTGTGTCGTCAGCTCGCTCGCTCACTCGGTCGTAAGTCAAAATTTTGTGGCCGCAACTCCTCCTAGACGGTTCAACCGATTTTAATGAAATTTTCATGATAAATTTGTCTAGTGCCTAAGATGGTCATGTGGTTTTGGTTTTTTCCAGTGATGCCAACTTTCCGAGAAAAAAATTACTAAAGTTTTTAAAAATTTATATTGGCTACGTTATTTATCCGATTTTGATCAAATTTTCAGAAAAGATTTCTCTAATGCTCCCATTAATTATATAATTTTATTAATATCCAGTATTGACAACTTTCCGAGAAAAAAATTACTAAAGTTTTAAAATTTTTATTGTGGCCATGTTATTCAACCGATTTTACTCATATTTTCACAAAAGATTCTCCTAGTATTCATATAATTTATGTAATCTTAACAAAATACAGTGTTGTCAACTTTCCGAGAAAAAAATTAGTAAAATTTTTAAAAATTCATTATGACCATTTTATTTAACCGATTTTAATCAAATTTTCATAAAAGTTTTTCCTAGTGCCTAAATAAATTATGCAATATTAACAAAATACAGTGTTGCCAACTTATCGAGATTTATTTATTATATTATTATTTATTCAATCTTGGTCAAATTTTCAGAAAAGTTTCTCCTAGTGCCCACATAATTTATATAATTTATAATAATATTATTAAAATACAGTGTTGCCAACTTTCCGAGAAATGTCAAAGTGGTCTATATATGGGTATACCCATATACTTCTAATCTTGTTCTTTTTATTATAAGTACGTTTCAGCTTCATAATGAAGCCATCCTCAGCTAAGTGATACAAAATTTGGATTGTAGTAGTTACATTATGTTATGTTACAATATTTCAAAAGAGATTTTTTGTTACATTTACATACCTTTTCATGTTTAGAAGTAATGAAATCAATTTATTTGACAGTTAACGAAATTTTAATTATACGGACAAATTAAAAAACATATAAACGTTTTATATGTTACAATTACTAGAAGTACAATTACAAAAATATTGAGTGAGTAAGGAAAACACTTATATTTCAGTATAACGGTCTATTTGTGAAATGATTGAAATATGAATTTTTGAAGCAGGTTTTTTTTTCAGATATTTTGAAAACTAGTACTTACTGTAATTTCAAAGACTATAGTAAACAACAAATAAATAAATTGTCTTAATGTAAGGCAGATTTAAATAAAAATTATAAAAAATTTAAATTTGAGAGTTCATCAATAGCATATGCACATGTAGTATTATATCCGCTTTACACTATAGATTTGCAAAAAATTGGAGATAAAATTTAATATTATTATCCTTTCAATAATTTTTTGTAATAAGTGTTTGTGCCCGAAAGACTTTTATTTAAGCCACGATAATACTTTATTTACTAAAAAAAAGTTAATTACTAAATTGATAGTCACTCAAGCCCGTATTTTCACTTCGTTTTTTTTATGAGAATTTGCTTTTATTTTTTGTTTTAAAATAAATTTTTACTTCTACCTCTTATCAAATATGAATAGTATTTCTATTTTTAGTATATTATTATTATATTTAATATTATGAAGTTGAAATAAACTAATTAAAATTGCTTGATGAGTCATTTTAAGTAAACGTCAAAGGTACTTCTGACAAAAATCACTTTTAAAAATGTGGTGAAAAAAAAACATTTTAGAATTTTCAATCATTTTTCCTGCCAAACCAGAATGAGGTAAAGAAAAAATTTCCTTAGCTGTTATGTAGCTAATTTTTTTTCTCTATTTTAATAAATTTTTTCAGATTTTTTTGAGCAAATTTTGAAAAAATCCCAAGAGTACCCTTCAGAGATTTTCAAAAATTCAGTTTTTAATTTTTTTACTAAACGATGCATCCTAGAATAATGGTTTATTCATTAGATTATAGTACTCATTATTCCAAATTTTCTCATATCATGCATATTTTCCTACACCTCATAGTTTTTGAGAAAAAAAATAAAAACCAAAAAATCAAAAAAAAAATTCTAGCGCCCAAACGGCACATGCTAGCAAATTAAAACTAAATCCAAATTATAGAACTTTTTATGCCCTATCGAAAAGTATTCTAAGTATTTCTTCGAATTTAACTCGAGAAAGTAGTGTATCGCAATTTATCGAAATTACATGTTAAACGCCCATACGAACTTGACGAACGAACACCCGGTATATATATATATATATATATATATATACCGGGTGTATACTTGGTTTATGCAAAATAGGAAAAACAATGTTATTTTTTTAACATCGCAATTCCTGCTTCCCCGTTAGTTATAGAGAAAAAATATAAGAAACAAAAATTGTTTACAATTAAAAACTACATTATTTACACTTAAAATAAATGCGATATTGCGTCTCAGTAATTAATTATTAATTAAATAAATATTAACAGTTTTAGGCAATATCAGACAGCCATGGACGAAACGCGAATGTATTTTGTTTAAAACTGTCAATACACTGACATTTGTGAACAAAATACATTCGCGTTTTGTCCATGGTTGTCTGATATTGCTGAAAACTGATAATATTTATATTAATTACTGAGACGTAATATCACAATTATTTTAAGCGTAAATAATGTAGTTTTTAATTCTAAATAATTTTTGTTTCTTATATTTTTTCTCTAAAACTAATGGGGAGGCAGGAATTACGATGTTAAAAAAATAACATTGTTTTTCCTATATTGCATAAACCAAGTATACACCCGGTATATATATATATATATACAGAGGCGTAGCAACCGGGGGTGCAAGGAGTGCGGTGCACACGGGCCCATGAACGAGAGGGGCCCACGAGCCAAAGTGCCCAATAGGGCCTTATTTTCATTAATACTTACCATTTTTTTTGTTTATTTTAATTTTTTTGTAATAAATAAAAAACAAAAAAAAGGAATAAAATACCATTCATAGGATTAAATATATTTATTATATAAATTAGTTTATTAAAGTAAGTTAAATACATTTTCATAGATTCTTTTAAGTTTACAAACACAAAAACATACAGTACAAATCAAATTTAAAGTTTATGTTTACAAACATAGTTCATTAACTTTAACTAAACTTAATTTTTCTCGCTTTCATTGAAGCAAAGATGCGAATTATTTCATTTAAATTTAATTTACGTGCTCTTTCATTTTCAATGCTCAAAATCGCCAAACTTGATAAACGATTCTCCCCTATAAAGTTTCTTAAATATGTTTTAATAAGTTTTAATTTTGAAAATGATCTTTCAGCGCTAGAAGTTGATACGGGGAATGTTAAAAACAAAATAAGAGCGGTACAAAGTTCCGAAAATGCCGAACTAAGAATAGAATAATCTGTAAATATTAATTCTCTTAATTCAAATACCGAATTAATATTTTTTAACTGTTTTTTAAAGGTTTTTCTAAAAGATAATATCTGTGCCTTAAAATCTGCGGTTAAATCGTCAGTATATTTGTCTAGTAAAGGTTGGCATAAATCAATTATTTCATCATCAGATAATTGTTTTAAATTTTCTGGGAAAATTATTCTAAATAATTTATTTATTTCCGTAAAACTTGCAAATCTATCTTTTAATTGTGCAATTATAATATTTAACGTAGCGTTAAAAACGTTTACCCTAAAATTATCTTCTGAACTGTTAAATTAAAAATCTTCACATCTTTCTTGTTTATGGTTAAGCCAACTTTATTAGGTACATACATACTGGGTGTCCCATTTTAATCCGCCACTTGCAATAACTTTAAAATCGTGCATCGAACAAAAAAATGTTCCAGATAAAAAATAAATGGTTTCAAGGGGGACATCTGATGCAGGAACCCTTGCTCCTCTTGGACCCCCTGGGCAGCGGGAACGGGGGGCAACTTTGAAATTTTAAATAGAATCCCCTATTTTTTATTGCAGATTCGGATAGACCATTAAAAAGTATGTAAATTTTATTTTGTAATTTTTTTTTATCTTTGATAAATGGCGCTGCAAACGGCATTTTTTTTCTCAGTTTATCAATCTTCAATTTGAAAAAAAAGTTATAACTAAGTACGATATTCAAATTTTTTTTAGTTCTTTGGGAAGAGGGGGTGGGCAAAGGTCACTGAATCAAATATCCTCTCGAAACCATTAACTTAAAGTTATCCCCCTTGAAACCATTAACTTAAAGTTAATGGTTTCGAAGGGAATATCTGATGCAATGACCCTTGTCCCAGCAACACCCACAGAACTAAAAAAAATTTGAATATCGTACTTAGTTACACCTTTTTTTTCAAATTGAAGACTGATAAACTGAGAAAAAATTGCTGTTTACAGCGCCATCTATCAAAGATAAAAAAAAGTCTCAAAATAAAATTTACGTATTTTTTAATGGTCTATCCGAATCTGCAATAAAAAAATAGAGGGTTCCATTTAAAATTTCAAAGTTGCCCCCCAGGGGGTGCAAGAGGAGCAAGGGTCCCTGCATCAGATGTCCCCCTCGAAACCATTTACTTTTTATCCGGAACATTTTTTTGTTCAATGCACGATTTTAAAGTTATTGCAAGTGGCGGATTAAAATGGGACACCCAGTATATATTTCTGGGCAAGTTGTTTCTTTAGGAATTTCACTTTAATTTATTAATTTTGAAAATACAAATTGCATTTAAAAAAAAGTAATTTTAATTAATTTTGATTATCATAAAAATAAAACAACTTTTATTTGAAATTTTTTTTCGAATAAGGAACAAACTGACAAAATAAAAATGACATTTAGTATTTAAAATGAGCCAAAAGAACATTAAAATTTTAAACAATACAAGGAGTAAAGAGGGGCCCCTTAATCCCAGTGGCACACCGGCCCACAAAGGTCTTGCTACGCCCCTGTATATATATATATATATATATATATATATATATATATATATATAAAAGTACAATTTATAACTTGTAATATTAAATGATAATTATTTTCTTTTCAACTTATTTGACGTAAAAAAAAAATTATTTATTGCAACAAATGTTTGATTTTAAATTATAGGTATTGGTGTTTATTATAAATATTTTATTTTTAGCTATCTATTTATATAAGTAACTGATGATTTAAAAAAAAATTAAATTAATAAATACTTTTTTTAATATTTAATAAATTTTTTATGTAACAATAAATTAACGAGTTATTAATAATCAAACTTAATATGAGTACATAAAAGTATCTAAATAAGCGGTAGATGACCCCTTAAAACAATAATTAATTAAAACAATCAAAAACACGTCAATTTTATTTTTAATTGGGCTATCTTAATATAAAATAAAATTTTGAAAAAAAGTATATTTACAGTTCTGCTGATAGTATTCAGTTTCACTTGTTCAAAATTTAAATTCTCTTTCTTCATCTTGACAAGATTGAACAGAAAATTTGGAAAATATTCAGATACGAAATGCAATGTAACCAATCACTTTGAAATGCTCACAGCACACTACTACACTTAGCTGTTACACCAAATGATCAACTGAGTAAAATTTTAAAAGCAAGCCCTTATTTGTTGGCTACCTGTTAGCGACCACCAAAGAACTACCCTTAGTATTGTAAGTGTATGCGATAAGTTTATTAAAGAAATTCATCCCCACCATTAGGGATGGTACTTCAACATGCCTTATGAATGAACGAGGTTCGTTATTTGAAATATGAGAATGTTGTGTTGTGTTTTTTTTTTGTTAAATTAAATTTCAATTTTTCATTTCTTCATTAATTAGTAATTAATATAGAATTTTATAAAATAAAGTAGGTCTATCTATTTCATAAACGAAAAATGACTGCTGTGGAAATGAGATTTTTACGTGGGGTATGTGATGTAAGTAGGAGAGATCGGGTACGAAACAAGATTAGTGTATGATGAGTGTGAAATTCGAAAAAAATGTTGTAGCAAAAGTTGCCCCGTGTCAGTTACTAAATAATTATTTAAATAAAAAAAAATTAATATACCACTTTTGTAACACGGACGAAAATGTATAAAATAATTTAATATTTAATATAATGTATCCTCCTAGTCCCCCATACAGATTCGTAACTCAATACAGAAAAACGTGAGGCAACGACAGCTACTCCTTACATTCTTTCCTATTATCTCTAGCAACGGTGGGAAACCTCCGGCCCGCGGGCCAACTACGGCCCGCGAAAAGTTTCTATCCGGCCCGCGAGATTTTCAGAAGAAATTATACTTATTCATGTATATTTATTGTTTTATGCTTAAGTTTTTTTTTTTCAAATTTTTTGTAATTTGTCGAAGACGATAAGGGAAATAAATGTAGTAATTAACATCTTTTTTTTTTTAATTATTTCATATTTACAGGTCACAAGAATTTGTCAATTATTAACTACTACGGCCCGCGGAATAAGCGGAAAATTTATTCTGGCCCATGTTATGAAAAAGGTTGCCCACCCTTGATCTATAGCAAGGGTGGGCAACCTTTTTTATAATACGGGCCAGAATAAATTTTACGTTTTTTCCGCGGGCCGTAGTAGTTAATTGACACCTTCCTGTGACCTATAATTTTTTAGTCTGCAAATATTAAATAAATAAGAAAAAATGAATTACAATATTTATTTTTCTTATAGTCTTCGAAAAATTAAAAAGAATTAGAAAAAAATAACTTATTAATCATAAAACAATAAATATACATGTATAAAAGAAAAAAGTATTTATTTAATGTTACAATTGGTGCTGCAAAGATTTTCTTAGCATAAACTAAACGAATTACATCAAAAAAATATTTATTTATTATTTCTTCTCGCGGGCCGGATAGAAACTTTTTGCGGGCTGTAGTTGGCCCGCGGGCCAGGGGTTGCACACCGTTGATCTATAGCATGCGCCACACATTAGTCAGTTAAGATGGTTCGGACATGTTGAGCGAATGTCTAATGAACATTTGCTGTTAAAAAGATTTATTTGAATGATTTTGATGGTAGACGTTTGCCAGTGGACGTCTGATGAGTAGTTGGAGTGGTGTATGATTGAGAGGGTGGCTTGCGTGAGCGAAAGTTTCCAAGTAGTAGGAATAAAAGAGAATGTATGAGAGAGGAATTATTAATGTGGATGAAGCGAAAGTTGCTTGTTTGGATAGGAATGTTTGGATGCGACTGATTTCGGGATGATGAAAAGAGTTTGTGCCACACCCTTTTGGGTACATGGTGTGATTGTGTATGTATGTATGTATGTATGTGTAAATAAATATTATCGAATAATTTGATTTTAATATTATAACTAAAAATATTTTTTTACAGTTTGACTCTTATTGGTTACATAGTCCTTAATATGCTTAAATATTAATAATTATTAAAGATTTCCAAATTTTGCAGTTTCTATATAAAACTGAAATACTAATATTATTTCACTTGAGGAAAAATATTTAAAGAGAAATTTTAAAAATATACTTATTTAGTTGAAATTATGTACATTTTATAGTTTTCATATTTTATATAAACTAAGCGAAAAAACTTCAATTATAAGTTTTAAAATTCTGCAACTAAATTAATAAATTTTGATCTATAGAAATTAGGTATGTAAATATCGAAATATTGCTTCAAAAATAATCATAACCATTTAATTAATTCAAAAAAAATTAAACAAATATTTGTCGATTTATCTATCAAAATAAACAAATTTTTATACTAAAAAAATTAAAAAAGTCCTTGTGCTTTTGATCGAGGGGGACTTAAGCGCATTTTTGGCGGGCAGATCAGTATTTTTTTATTTAAAATATCATTAATTAACTTATTTAGCATTGGCTGAGCGCATTACAAACTATAAACATACAATAATTGAGCACATTTATTGTGTACGCTTTATTTCGACAAAAAGACTCTGAAACACGTTTGAAAATAAGAACGTTACGATTCTGAATCAAATTGAGTAAGTATAAGATAGGTACTTGTCACAAAGTTCACTTGTCGAAGATGGGCCCTGGAATACGCCCTTTTCCTGTCTTTTCAAATCTTAACGGCCGTTCACAGACTATTCATATACTTCAAGAAACAACCCGAAAAATCGAAAAGAAACAGTTATATATAGATCATGTTTTACTTTCAATCAACATAATGTGCACATATGTTTTTTAGCGCTCGAAAGATATAATTTTGTATGGATATTTATTATTTTTTATGTTAGAAGAATTTCGTTGATAATAAAATTATCCGTTAACATTTTATTATTATATATATATATATATATATATATATATATATATATATATATATATATATATTTAGATTCATTTATATTTATAGTATTTTATTTTATTTTTATTTATAAAAAGATATTTTATCACACATTTAAAAATAAATTTTTTAAATAATATGTAATACAACATCTAACAGATTTTGTCTGTTTTATTTCACAATTATGTTTAAACAAGATTAGAAGTATATGGGTAAACCCATATATAGACTACTTTGACATTTCTCGGAAAATTGGCAACACTGTATTTTAATAATATTATAATCTATGTGGGCACTAGGAGATACCTTTCTGAAAATTTGATCAAAATCGAATAAATAATGTAGCCACAATGAATTTTTAAAAAATTTTGTGATTTTTTTTCTCGATAACTTGGCAACACTGTATTTTGTTAAAATTGTATAATTTATTTAAGCACAAAGAAAAACTTTTATAAAAATTTGATTAAAATCGGTTAAATAAAATGGTCAAAATAAATTTTTTTAAATTTTACTAATTTTTTTCTCGGAAAGTTGGCAACACTGTATTTTGTTAAAATTACATAAATTATATGAATACTAGGAGAATCTTTTGTGAAAATTTGAGTAAAATCGGTTGAATAACATGGCCATAATAAAATTTTTAAAACTTTATTAATTTTTTTCTTGGAAAGTTGGCAACACTGAATATTAATAAAATTGTATAAATAATGGGAGCATTAGGAAAATCTTTTCTGAAAATCTGATCAAAATCGGATAAATAACGTAGCCAATATAAATTTTTAAAAACTTTAGTAATTTTTTTCTCGGAAAGTTGGCATCACTGGAAAAAAATAAAACCACATGACCATGTTGGGCACTAGACAAATTTATCCTGAAAATTTTATTAAAATCGGTTGAACCGTCTAGGAGGAGTTGCGGCCACAAAATTTTGACTTACGACCGAGCGAGCGAGCGAGCGAGCGATCGAGCGAGCGAGCTGACGACGCACATCCATACACCCACATAAACTAAGTTCAGATTCGTCATCTACAGGCTATATGAAGGATTTCTATACAATTTTTTTTTGTTTTTTGAAAATGTTACAGACACCGTACCAAACGCTATACTACTTTTTCCTTGCAGTCAAAGTAGTAAAAATAGTATATTATGTTACGAGGAGCAGAAAGCGATCTTTATTGTATTGAGCTCAGATATTTGCGGCGGAGGCAGAACCGAGGCTAAGCAAACTGAGCGATACATAAAAAAAGCATTCTGCTTTATTATTTCTTTTTAAATGTTCCAAATGAAACTAAATTGAAAATGAAAGTTCGTACCAAATAACCTTAATCTTATTAATAGTTATAGAATAATATATATATACATACATACACAATCACGCCATGTACCCAACAGGGTGTGGCACAAACTCTTCATCATTCCGTAACCAGTCGCCTCCAAACATTCCTATCCAAACAAGCAACTTTCGCTTCATCCACATTCATAATTCCTCTAGCATACATGCTCTTTTCCTACTACCTGGAAACTTTTGCTCACGCAAAACACTCTCAATCATACCACTCCAACTACTCATCGAACGTCCACGAAAACGTATACCATCAAAATCATTCAAATAAATTTTTTTAACCAAACGTTCATTAGACATTCGCTCAACATGTCCGAACCATCTTAACTGACTAACACCAACTTTTGCTACAACATTTTTTTCAATTTCACACTTATCATACACTAATCTATTTCGTACCCGATCTCTTCTATTTGTATACAGCGGGTGTTCGTTCGTTAAGTTCGTATGGGCGTTTAACCTGCAAATTCGATAATTTGCGATATACTTCTTTCTCGAGTTAAATTCGGAGAAATACTAAGAATACTTTTTGATAGACAATAAAAAGTTCTATAATTTGGTTTTAGTTTAAATTTGGTAGAATGTGTCGTTTGGGCGCTAGATTTTATTTTTTTATTTTTTGGTTTTTTTTTTTCTCAAAAACTATGAGGTCTAGGAAAATAAGCATGATATGGAAAAATGCGGAATAATGAGTACGATAATTGAGCGAAGAAACCATTATTCTACGATGCATCGTTTAGTAGAAAAAAATTAAAAACAAAAACTAAATTTACTGGAGTATAGACCTAAGAACGTGGAAATAACTTAAAATTTGACAATGTGATACGATCTCAAACTTTGAAGTGGACTTTTAGGCCGTTTTTTCCACTTCAGGGCCTTACAAAAAATAGTTAAAATAAACAATTTGTAAATTTGATAGGTCTATACTCCAGTAAATTTAATGTAATATAGGACATTTGAACAAATAAATGTTCGTATTGTCTTGTGAAATTTAATATAATAACACTCAGAAATATTGAGATTTTAAATTTATTATCCCCAAATATTTCACAAAGAATATTTCAAATATATTTCAAAGAATATTTCACATTGAATCGGCTGTTAGGCTATGCATCAATGACTGGCCAGTTTTAACCGTAGACACGTGTTTCGGTCTTTAGGACCTCATCGGTACGGTGCTCTGATCAGTTGCTGAAAGGCAACTGATACCGGTGTTAGTTCTGGCTGCCTTTTTATGGCAAGTACTTTAAGCCAGAACTAACACCGGTATCAGTTGCCTTTCAGCAACTAATCAGAGCACCGTACTGATGAGGTCCTAAAGACCGAAACACGTGTCTACGGTTAAAACTGGCCAGTCATTGATGCATAGCCTAACAGCCGATTCAATGACTGATTATCTTTGTGAAATATTTGGGGATAAAAAATTTAAAATCTCAATATTTTTGAGTGTTATTCCAGTAAATTTAGTTTACTTTTTGGCATTGTTGTTCATTTTTTGTTACAGATAAATCCAGAGACCCTGCAATTCACGCAGTTTACCGATTCCGCGCTGACACGAAAACAGTGAATCACAGGCACCATTTTGTTTTTTATGAAACGACAATTTTTGAAAATAAGGACCAAAATAACATTTTTTCGAATCCCCAAACCGTTTCCTTCTATGTTTTTTCATTTGCGAATAAAAAAATTGCAAACTTTGCTTACTTTTTAGTCATTCAGAGAAGGAGAACCTCCCCTTAACTGGTTAGGTTTTGCCCAAATTACGCAGAACGTGCATCAAATAATATCATTTTGAGATCACCAGATGAAAATATATACAACTATATATCGTAATCCGTACTTAACTCAATTTTACCAAAAAAGCGACTTAACTGGTTTTTCCTCAAAATCACAGATTTAATCAATCTTATACTTCGTTCCCACTTCGATAAAGAACAAAATCTAACAACCGTCGAGAAAAAACTCGTTTATAAAGTGCGCGGCAAAAAATCGCGGCGCAACATAATCTCTATCAGCACAAAATTAATTCATACGAATAAATATATTCGTATCAGTGCGAACATTGCGGAAAATTTTTCAAGTTTAGCGGTGATTATATCGGATTCATTTGCCTATCCATTTAGATGAGATACCGTTCGAGTGCGATATTTGCGCTAAAAAATTTATCGTTTTAACTTATATTTTTTAAAACTGCATAAATGCGTGCATACCGGTGAGAAATTGTACAAGTGTACAGTGTGTGAGAAGACGTTTCGGCAAGCTTCAACTTTACAGATTCATTTTCGTACGCGCATAGCGGTGAGAAACCATTCGTTTATTCGTTTTGCGAATCGTTCATTGCTCAAACCTCATTTACCTATTCATACGATTGTAAGACCCTATAAATGTAAAGTATGCAATAAGAGTTTCACTCAAGCATTTACGTGTACATAATAAATAAACCAATCAATCAATCCATTTTAAACCCTCATACTCTAATAAATTGGTTTTAATTTATGCGCGATTAAATATAAGTTTTAATAATGATATTTTAATTTACTTTTAATAATAAGTTTATTATTTATTACCCAATTATAAATTTTGAAAATAATTAGTAAATACATATCCAATATTCTAAACGAAAGAATGTAGGTAGTTCATTTCTTAAATTTCTTTGTGGTTATTATACATATTTATTTTAATGGTAGTTATATATATATATATATATATATATATATATATATATATATAAATAAATAATTAAAGATATAAACAATAATAAGTTTATTATTTATTACACAATTATAAATTTTGAAAATAATCAGTAAATGTAAATATACAATCTTCTAAATCTAAACGAAAGAATGTAGTTATTTCATGTCTATGTTGACAACTTGACAGTGACAGCTTAAATTTCTTTGTAGTTATATGCATATTTATTTTAATGATAGTTATATATAAAATAATTAAAGAAATAAACAATTTACGGTGGAAATTTACCGAAAAATGAATATGTATGATCCTCCAAACTTGTGTAGACTTTGTGCAGAAATCAAGAAAGATTGCATAACCTTATCAACGTGTGACACACAAAATATACAACTATGGCATAAATTACAGTATATTGCACCAGAAATTGTAAATATAATTACAAAAACTTTAAATAATGTGTTATTATAGAATTGATTTGTTTGTAGATAGAAGAAAACGATGAATTTCCATCGGAAATTTGTATGATATGTAGCTCACAATTAAATATAGTCTACGAATACAAACGAAATTTTCTCCAAGCTTATGATAAATTGAAACAGTTGCGATTAAAAACTAGTTTATGTGAAGATGTTAAAGAAGAATTGGTGGATCCTTTAGAAAATATTAAACTAGAAGAGAGTGACAATGATGCAACTAAACTTTGCGACGTGAATATTAAACAGGAACCTATTTCTATATTAAATGCAAATGCAAGTAAATCGCATAAATTTCTGTGTAAAACTTGTGGCAAAGAATATTCGCGTAAAAGTTATTTGAATATTCATATAAAAAAACATAATGAGGATAAGTTAGTGCCTTCGGAAGCAAATTTTAATAAATCTGAAGTTAAATTTATGTGTAAAATTTGTGGAAAGGAGTATACGCGTAAAAGTAATCTGGCTATTCATATAAGAAAACATAAGTCTTCGGAAAAGCTATTAACTCAATCTACTACAAATATTAATAGTGATTTAAGTGAAAAAATTGAATCTAACCTAATATTAAACGAAATCGAATCAGATAATGTGATTCTTAATAAAAATGAAAGTGTTTTAAGTGAGATAACTAAATCTGGATCAAATATTAACAGCGATTTAAATGAAAATGTTGTGAACATTTATGAATCTAAACGAATATTAAATGAAATAGAATCGATTAAAGTGAATTTTACTAAAAACGAAACTGATTTAGTGAATAAATATGCGTGTAATATTTGTTTCAAATCGTTTGACACGCAAAGTTATCTAAAAACACATATGATGCGTCATGATAAAGCCAAATTGGTACACAATATTAATGAATCGAATTTAAGCGAATCGAATAATGTGAATTTTACTAGAAACGAAAGTGATTCAAGTGATTTAGTGAATAAACACGAGTGTAATATTTGTTTCAAAACGTTTGACACGAAAAGTTATCTAAAAAGACATATGATACGTCACGATAAAGCGAAATTGGTACATGAATGTACAAAGTGTTCGAAACGGTTTTATTTCAATTGCATGCTAAGAAAACATATGCAATTAGTGCATAGTTCGGTTGCAGAGAAAAAACAAATCGAACGTAAATATGTTTGCGAGACGTGCGGGAAAAAATTTCTCAATTCCGGTAACCTATCGTCACATCGGAAAATTCATTCGAAGCAATTTACCTATCAGTGCGAACATTGCGGCAAAGGTTTCCATTTTAGCGGCGATTTAAAATTGCACATTATGTCACATTTGGACGATCGACCATTCGCTTGCGATTTGTGCGCGAGTAAATTTCGTCAGGCGAGTAAACTCGTGCTGCATAAACGTGTTGTACACGAAGGCGAACGACCATTTCAGTGTAAATTATGCGACAAGGCTTACAAGCACCCCACGATTTTGAAACAACATTCCCGTATTCATACGAATGAGAGACCGCATGCTTGTACATTGTGTGAGAAAACTTTTCAGTATAAAGTCAATTTGAAAAGACATTTTCGTATTCATACGCACGAACGGCCCTATCGGTGTGAAATTTGTGATAAAGGTTTTACGCAATCGTTTAATTTGAAAGTACATTTACGTGTACATAATAAATGAATTGGAGTATTTTTTATACACATTATTTTTAATAAATTATTTTCATATATTCTCGATTTTCTATTTTATTTTCCTTAATAGTTGGCTAAAATTATATTAAGTCATTACAGTTAATAATCTAATATTTCTAAATGATTTTAAACGTCACAATTACTTAGAAATTGAAAATAAATGTATTGATTTTTCCAACTAATTTAAAGGGGAAAATACATGTAACTATCTAAAACATCGAGGTTTTTCAGCATTATTTTTTTTTTAAACAAAACGGTATACAATATCGGTTTTTTTTTTCATTTTACTAAACGTACATTCATCTTCGCTGACGATTTTTTTCATGTTTGTCCGAACTCTGGGTGATCTTGAAGCCAAGCCGGAATGAGGTCGCGTTAAAATTGTGGACCCAATTTACGTATTTAATTATATTAAATTATTTCTAAAAATGGTACAAATATATTAAACAAGCAATTCTTGTATATTTAATTTGGTTCTGATATAATCAATTATATTAAACTATTTCTAAAAATGCTAGAAATATATGAAACAAGCAATGCTTGTTATTTTAATGAACAATTCTTCAACTATTTAAGAAATCCAATGTAAAATCATTTCAAATTTGATAATATATATTATATATTTATCAATATTTTTATTTACAGCATTTTACTGATATATATATATTATTTTTTTGAACTTTAATAATCATGTTATTATTATTAGTATAAAATAATAAAATTAAAAGTAATAGAAACAGTTCAGTCATTTTTGAATAGATGGCAGCATAATATAATATATAATTCTAATATATAATGTAATAATATATATATAATGTATATATTATATACTCTATATAATGTATATATTATATACTCTATATAATGTATATATTATATACTCTACATAATAATTATATTATATATAATATCTTCCAAGCAAAAGAATATATTTGTAGTTCTGTTCATATCTATCTTGACGACTGCTAGCAGCTGTCAAATCATCTCAAATTTCTTTGTGGTTATATATAAATATGCACAATTTTACGGTGATTCATATAGAAATTTTCAAAAGAATTATTTATTGTAGAAATTTATAAAAAAAAAAAACGAATATGTATGATTCTACAAACTTGTGCAGATTATGTGCGGAAATTAAAAAAGATTGCATAACCCTATCAACCTGTGATACGCAAAATATACAATTATGGAATAAATTACAGTATATTGCACCTGAAATTGTAAATATAATTACAAAAACTTTAAATAATATGTTATTATAGCATTGATTTGTTTGTAGATTGAAGAAAACGATGAATTTCCATCGGAAATTTGTATGATATGTAGCTCACAATTAAATATAGTCTACGAATACAAACGAAATTTTCTCCAAGCTTATGATAAATTGAAACAGTTGCGATTGAAAACTAGTTTATGTGAAGATGTTAAAGAAGAAATTGAACCATTGGAAAATATTAAAATCGAAGATAGTGATTTAAGTGAATTTTGTCAAGTGGATATTAAACATGAAACAAATACTTTAGTTAATTACCAACCAGAAACGGATAAATATAATTGTCTTACGTGCGGTAAACTATTTACGAAAAAGAATTATTTAAACGATCATATCAAATGGCATAACAAAGACAATTTTAAACAAGAATGCGCGGTGTGTGCGAAAAAATTCTTATACAAACGCGATTTAGTACGACATATGACTACACATAAAAATCTAGTGGAAAATGATACAGATAAACATATTTGTAATATTTGTTTTAAATCGTTTCATTCGGCCAATTATTTACAAGTACATTTAGTGCGACATGATAAAGATAAATTGAAACATAAATGTGTGCAATGTTCGAAACGTTTTTTATTTAAATACATGCTGAAAAAACATATGAGTAATGCGCATTGCTCTATTCCGGAACAGAAATCCGGCGGCATTGATGAACGTCAATATGTTTGTGAAACGTGTGGGAAAGAATTCCGAAAACCGAATAATCTATGGATGCATAAAAAGATTCATACGAATCTGTTTAGTTATCAGTGCGAACGTTGCGGGAAAGGATTTCGTTTCAGTGGTGATTTAAAATTGCATATTATGTCGCATCTGGATGACAGACCGTTCGCTTGTGATTTATGCGCGAGTAAATTTCGTCAGGCGAGTAAATTGATGCATCATAAACGTGTCGTGCACGAAGGATTACGTCCCTATAAGTGTAATTTATGCGAGAAAACCTATACGCAATCGTCGATTTTGAAGCAACATTTACGTACGCATACAAACGAGCGGCCGTATAAATGTAGGTTATGCGATAGAACTTTTACGTATAAAGCACATTTAACGCGGCATTTTCGTATTCATACCGATGAACGGCCGCATCAATGTACGATTTGTAATAAAGGATTCACGCAAAAGTTTAATTTAAAAGTGCATTTACGTGTACATAAAAAATAAATAGCCGAAAATCAATATATATTTAATTTAGGTTATGAATTTAGTGCGTTTTTTAAACATTGAAATATATTATTTTTTTTGTATATTGAAATAAATTTATATTTATTAATAAATGTTTTATATAAATTGCAATAATAGATGTGTATTTTACAGAATATATTATTATTTATTTTAAAAACAAAATATTATTTTTTAATACTATAATTACTTTGGCCCGTATTCTCACCTCACTGGCCTCACTGTTTCGTGAAAAAGTGCTTTTATCATTAATTTCAAAATAAATTTTTGCTTCTCTTTTTTATCAAATATAAATAGTTTTTTATTTTTGATCATTTTTATTATATTTTGTATTAGAAAATTTAATTTTATTATTTCATTTTAAAAAATAAGAAATTTTATTTGCAAGATTAGTAATATTTATTTAGTTACTTTTTTCGTTAAAAAATACCTATGTCAAATAATTAAGTTGGCAATAAGTTGACATATCAATTCATCAAAAAAAAAAAATTATTTATAATTTATAATATTCAAGTTTATTTGTATGTAATAGTTTTTAAATTTGTATGATGAAAGATGTGTAATAATGAAATAACATGTCGTTTATGTGCGGAGAATAAAAAAGATTGCATAACCTTAAAAACTGTAGACATTGAAAACATACAATTATGGGATAAATTAACGTTTGTTGCACCTGAAATTGTAAGTATAAGATTCATATTAAATCATTTGATTGTTATAATATAATATGTATTTAATTTTAGGTGGAAGAAAATGATGATTTACCATCAAACATATGTACGAATTGTAGCGTACATTTAAATGAAGTTTACCAATACAAAAGAAAATTTATGCATGCCTATGATAAATTAAAACAGCCCAATATTGAATTAGAAAATGTTAAAACTGAAGACAAATCTCCAGATGAAGAAGACACATCGAATGACATCGCTCAATTTTGCGAGGTTAATATTAAAAATGAACCTAGCGAGATTTTCGAAACGAAAAATAAATATATTTGTCAGACTTGTGGCAAAGTGTTTTCAGTGAAAAGTTATCTAGTACATCATATCAAACGACATAATAAGCAAAATTTTACGCATAAATGCGCAAAGTGTCCGAAAAAGTTTCTCTATAATCATTATTTAGTAAAACATATCGCTCAAGCGCATTCCGAACAACGAAAAATTGCTAATGAATTAGATAAAAGTTTAAATGAAACGTGTCCGATTTGTAATAAAACATTCGCGATTAAAAGTTATTTACGCGATCATTTAAAACGTCACAATAAAAATAATTTGGTGCATAATTGTCCGGTGTGTTCGAAGAAATTTCTTTATAATTCCTATTTGATTAAACATTTCGCTGCTGTGCATCAAGGTGTACATTTACCAAATAACAGTGATGATAAAACTGTAAAACGCCGTCCGAACAACCACAAAACGGAACAGAAACGATTAGTTTGCGAAGTGTGTGGGAAAAAATTTGCCGGTCAAAATAATCTCTACGCTCATAAACGTATTCATACGCAAAATTATCTCTATCAGTGCGAGCATTGCGGTAAACAATTTAAATTCACCGGTGATTTTAAAATGCATCTGTTAATACATAGCGATCAAAGACCGTTTGCTTGCGATCTTTGCGAGAGTAAATTTCGTCAGCCAGGTAAACTGCAGCAACATAAACGTGTTGTGCATTTCGGCGAACGGCCATTTAAGTGTCCGATGTGCGATAAGACTTATAAACAATCGGCTATGTTGAAAATACATCAGCGGCTGCATTCCGGTGAAAAACCTTATCAGTGTACGTGCTGCGAGAAGTCTTTTACCTGTAATTCGCATTTGAAACGTCATTTGCGTATTCATACCGATGAGAGACCGTACAAGTGTGAAGTTTGCGATAAAGGTTTCACGCAGAGATTTAATTTGAAAATACATTCACGTGTACATAATAAATAATCAATGTTGTTTATTTTAGCCAAAAAATATTGTAAAATAAATTCTTTTTTTTATTAACATGTGTTTAGTGTTTTTTTTTTTCATTCATTCATGATAATAAAACAAAATAAATATCGTACATAATGATTCGAAAGTATTATCGATTTATCAGTCAGGATTTAGAAAAAATTATAATTGCGAAACAGCATTACAACATGTTATACATGAGTGGAAATATAATACTGATAACAGTTTGTA
This sequence comes from Clivina fossor, assembly GCA_963966155.1. Taxonomy (NCBI): domain Eukaryota; kingdom Metazoa; phylum Arthropoda; class Insecta; order Coleoptera; family Carabidae; genus Clivina; species Clivina fossor. The sequence goes on along the minus strand of OZ014554.1, from coordinate 2,532,248 downwards.
TTGCTATATTTTTTGATTTTAAAAGAGCATTTGAAACAATAAACACACAGATTATTGATAAAGTTGGAATCATATGGAATTAGTGGTATTGTATTAAAAAGGTTTGAATGTTACTTAACAGACAGATGGCAAAATGTTAAATGTAATAATGTATTGTCCGAATGGAAGCAGTCGGAATATGGCGTGCCGCAGGGTAGCACATTGGGTCCGCTTCTGTTTATATTGTACGTGAATGATATAGTTCACAGCATTAAAAACTGTAAAATACAATTATTTGCAGACTTTTTCCAAACTTGTGTTCAGACATAATTTGCGATTTTTTGGGTGCAAAGTTTAATAACCCTTGTAAAAATGCTTCCGAAGAAAATGAAATGGTTCATTCCGCGATAGAAAAAAAGATGAGGATTTTCTTTGAATAAACGTTATACATAACGTTTTTTTGAGTATTTTTTTTTTTTAAATTTCATTTTGTGAGTATTTTTGTGGGCATGGAACGCATTATCGTATTTTACATTAATTTATATGGCAAAAATTGTTTCGCTTTATTTATCAGGTAAAAATTTTCAGGAGATAGAATGTAAATTAAAAGATGATATAGAGAATATCTGTACCTGGATAAATATAAATAAATTAAAACTAAATGTAAATAAAACCAAAGCAATGATATTATGTAAAGATAGTATGTTAAAAAATACGGTTAGTTTTAAAATATTAATTAACTCGGATGAAGTCCAAATAGTAAATTCTATTAAGTATTTAGGTGTAATTATAGATAGAAAATTGTTATTTAAAGAACATGTAGAAATGGTAGCTAAAAAAATTGCAAAAAAGACTGGATTTTTACGTAGATGCAGCCAATAATTGACAGAGTGGACCAAAAAACTGTGTATAATACTGTAATCTTGCCGCACTATTATTTTTGTGGAACTATCTTATATATGTTACAACAAAATGATCTAAATCGTCTTCAGGTCTTGTAAAATAGAGGTATGAGAATAATATTTCATTGTAATAGATATGAAAGTATAAAAGACATGTTAAAAAGGTTGGAATGGTTACCAGTTCGAGAGCATTTGGAGATGTTGGCAATAATATTTATTCATAAATTTAAAGTTGGTCAATTACCTGAATATTTCAATAGTGTTGTAAATAAGTACATTCTCTCAGATATACATACACACACATAATACTAGAAATAAAGAAAATTTTATATTGACACACACAAATACAAAACATGCGCAAAATGTAATATTTTTCAAAGCAATCCAAAAATATAATAGCATACCGAACGAAATTAAAACTTTGAATTATATAAAATTTAAAAAAGAATTAAAGGTATAGTATTTACAGCAAGTTAGAAATAGTTAAGTTTTTGATATATGCACGTTTATAATAGATCGTAATATTAGATGTAAGAAAATTTCAGATATATGTATCACTTTTATACTGTGTTTGTATAGCAATGAGCTAAATAAAGTTTATATTATTATTATTATAATTATTATAAATGCTGTGGAAATGAGGTTTATATTTTCGATTCGGTTCAATTAAAAAATATATATTGGTCAGGTTCGGTTCCGGTTTTCGGTTCAATTCCGAGTGATTAATTTTTGCAATGTTTTTATTTGTATTGAAAAACTTATTTTCTACCATAATTTAGAACATTTTATATTCCTAATTTTATAATAAGCATACAAAATAAATCGATACAATAATATAATAATTATTAATTAATTAAAGGTATAATAATTAGAAGTATATTGAAACGATCAGATATTTGCACCTAATTTTTAATTTTTTTATGTTATTAATTTATATGTTACTATTAATTTTTTAAATATATTTTTTGAAGGACTGTGACAGGACTGTTGAAGAACATCCATCTTGACAACATGTGATTTCGCTCACTATGTTTTTCCAAATTTAAATTTCAAATTGTTATCTTCAAATAAAATCAAGAAATATGTTAATCAGTAATTTAAATCATACAAAAAATGAATATATCAACAATCTGTACAAAATCGACAATTTATTTTTTCTGTAATCTGACGCACATTGTATACCGTTTTGTTTCAAAAAAAAAAATTCTGAAAAACCTCGATTTTTTAGGTAGTTACATGTATTTTCCCCCTTAAATTAGTTGGAAACATCAATACATTTTTTTCAATTTCTAAGTAATTGTGACGTTTAAAATCATTTAGAAATATTAGATTATTAACTGTAATCATTTAATATAATTTGACCGAATTATTAAGGAAAATAAAATACAAAATCGAATATATGAAAATAATTTATTAAAAAATAATTCATTTATTATGTACACGTAAATGTACTTTCAAATTAAACGCTTGCGTAAAACCTTTATCACAAATTTCACACCGATAGGGCCGTTCGTGCGTATGAATACGAAAATGTCTTTTCAAATTGATTTTATACTGAAAAGTTTTCTCACACAATGTACAAGCATGCGGTCTCTCATTCGTATGAATCCGGAAATGTTGTTTCAAAACCGAGGCGCGCGTGTAAGTCTTGTCGCATAATTTACACCGATATGGTCGTTCGCCTTCGTGTACAACACGTTTATGCAGCACCAGTTTACTCGCCTGCCGGAATTTACTCGCGCATAAATCGCAAGCGAATGGACTTTCGTCCAAATGTGACATAATGTGCAATTTTAAATCGCCGATAAAATGGAAACCTTTGCCGCAATGTTCGCACTGATAGGTAAATTGCTTCGAATGAATTTTACGATGTGACCATAGGATACCGGATTTGAGAAATTTTTTCCCGCACGTCTCGCAAACATATTTACGTTCGATTTGTTTTTCCTCTGCAGCCGAACTATGCACTAATTGCATATGATTTCTTAGCATGTAGTTGAAATAAAACCGTTTCGAACACTTTGTACATTCATGTACCAATTTCGCTTTATCGTGACGTATCATATGTGCTTTTAGATAACTTTTCGTGTCAAACGTTTTGAAACAAATATTACACGCGTTTTTATTCGCTAAATCACTTGAATCACTTTCGTTATTAGTAAAATTCACATTATTCGATTCGATTAAGTTCGATTCATTAACATTGTGTATCAATTTGGCTTTATGATGACGTATCATATGTGCTTTTAGATAACTTTGCGTGTCAAACGATTTTAAACAAATATTACACGTGTTTTTATTCACTAAATCAGTTTCGTTTCTAGTAAAATTTACTTTATTCGATTCGATTTCGTTTAATATTCGTTTAGATTCATCAATGTTCACAACATTTTCATTTAAATCACTGTCAATATTTGATACAGATTTAGTTATCTCATTATCTGATTCGATTTCGTTTAATATTAGGTTATATTCAATATTTTCACTTAAATCACTATTAATATTTGTTGTAGATTCAGTTAATATCTTTTCCGAAGACTTATGTCTTCTTATATGAATAGCCAGATAACTTTTACGCGTATATTCCTTTCCACAAATTTTACACATAAATTTAACTTCAGATTTATTAAAATTTACTTCCGAAGTCACTAACTTATCCTCATTATGTTTTTTTATATGAATATTCAAATAACTTTTACGCGAATATTCTTTGCCACAAGTTTTACACAGGAATTTATTGGATTTACTTGCATTTTCATTTAATATAGAAATAGGTTCCTGTTTAATATTTATTTCGCAAAGTTTAGTTGCATCATTGTCACTCTCTTCTAGTTTAATATTTTCTAAAGGATCCACCAATTCTTCTTTAACAACTTCACATAAATTAGTTGCCAATCGTAATTGTTTTAACTTATCGAAAGCTTCAATAAAATTTCGTTTGTATTTGTAAACAGTGTTTAGTTGTGAACTACATATTATACAAATTTCTGATGGCAATTCATCGCTTTCATCTATCTGAAATCAAAGTTTAATTTAATTCTGGAATAACATTTGTATTATTTAATATTTTTGTTTATATTTACAATTTCTGGTGCAATATACTGTAATTTATGCCATAGTTGTATATTTTGTGTGTCACACGCTGATAAGGTTATGCAATCTTTCTTGATTTCTGCACAAAGTCTACACAAGTTTGAAGTATCATACATATTCATTTTTCGGTAAATTTCCACCGTAAATTGTTTATTTCTTAAATTATTTTATATATAACTATCATTAAAATAAATATGCATATAACTACAAAGAAATTTAAGCTGTGACGTTCAACGGTTAAGCAACTGTCAAATAGATATGAAATAACTACTTTCTTTCGTTTAGAAGATTGTATATTTACTGATTATTTTCAAAATTTATAATTGTGTAATAGATAATAAACTTATTATTGTTTATTTCTTTAATTAATTTTATATATATATATATATATATATATATATATATATATATATATAACTACCACTATTAAAATAAATATGTATAATAAAATAACCACAAAGAAATTTAAGAAATGAACTACATTCTTTCGTTTAAAATATTGTATATTTACTGATTATTTTCAAAATTTATAATTGGATAATAAATAATAAACTTATTATTAAAAGTAAATTAAAATGGGAGAGAGTTCATCACTATAAATTTCATTGATCAACAGGTACATCGCTATAAATTTTATCGGCATAAATTTCAAAACCATAAATTTCAATTGTATAAAGTTAACCTTGAAAATGAAAAAACGCACCTGTAGTTATAATCGTTCCCACCAGATGTCGCGCTAGCTGGTTATCTCACAAATTTAAAGAACATCTTACAACATTAAAATTTATTTTGTAAAATAATATTTGACAATTATGTAATCTATTTGAGAATTAATAATATATTATTTAATTTAAAATAAATAATTATATTAATCAGAATAATACATTGTGACAAGAAGTAAATAAAAAAAGCCGCTTTTAGTGGTCATTTCTGTTAAATAATTATTTATAGAAATTTTAAATTAGTAAAATAAATAATATAAAAAATTAATAAGAGTATAAAAACTAATTTTTAAAGTATATTATAAAATTTATTTTTATAAAAACGATAAAAACCGAGGGATATATGAATATTTGACTGCCGTTTGACAGTTCAAATGCTTGATTGAAGTTTGTAAATACAAAATGTAAATTCAAAATGTGAAAACAAAACAAGAAGCGATAAAGCGAATAAAGCGATTCATATTTTTGATTTTTTAAAAAAACTTAAATCATGGAATTGATCGAAGAAGTGCGATTGTAGGTATGGGTTAACCAAAAAAGTATAATTCTTCAGCAAAAATGTAATTTGTAAAAAGTTGTTTACATAAAAATATGAAGTATATTCTTAATTTGTATTATAAATGATAATACTGTAAAGTTTTTAAATATTCTAGAAAAGCGTGTTACTGGACAATCCACTGCAGCTAACCTTACAATCTGCGACTGCTGCTGCTGCTAAAGATGAAATTGTTTTGGACATTTAAAATGTTATCTATTAGGTGTATATAAACTTATAACACATTTTTTATTAGAATGTACAATAATATTTGTTATTATTACATATCATTTAAATAAAATCATATCACAAAAAATATATTTAAAAAAAAAGCAACTGAATATTAATTGTTTTACTTTGGCATATATATACAATTACTTTGGTTTAGCAATCCGGAAGCTGCTTTAAATTACCCGTAGCCAACAGCGCAAAATTCAATGCGAACAAATAGACGAAGACATAATCCAGCAATACCGAATACTTTAGAAGAACTAGGAAATATTCTGGAAGAGGAACAGTGGCGCGATAGATATAGATTTACAAGTATTGACGTAATTAATGAAGATCAAATCAACATAGATGAACCTTTTTTTCAGAGACGTATTCAAATTGATGAAGGATGTGCCCTTTTGTTTTTCGTACCATATTTAATCGACTGCATAACAGAAACAAGACATGAAGAAATGCATATTGATGGGACATTTAAAGTACGACCTCAACGGCCTGATTCGAGTCAACTAATGACAATACATATTGTTAATAGCAATAAGGTAAAGATTATTTCAAATAAAAATTAAACTGTAATAAAAATAAATGTTTCCTTATAGACTATTCCGATAGCTTATTGTTTAATGTCCAGTAGAAGACAAGAAATGTATGAAGCAGTATTCCGCGTATTTAAGGAGATGACGCCCAGATTAACACCCATCAAGAATTATGACAGACTTTGAGAGGGCCCTACGAAATTCGTTACAAATAGTTTATCCCGAAACGGCAATAACGGGATGCTACTATCATTATGCAAGTGTAAGTAGTTTCTGTTTAATATTCATATGTATACATACAACAAAAGTATGTATATTAAAAATTAACTTATATCTGACTGGTAGCAATTTTTTTCAACTAAATAATATTTATAGAAAATAGCATTGTATTATTTTAATTATTTGAGAATAATGAAATTTTATCAGATTTGGTTTGTGCTATTATTTATTATAGACCAAATCAAATATGATAATAAATTCGTTTAAATAAATGTTAAAATTTCATGAAATTAATAAATATAATAAAAGAAATATTATCAATGGTAACTGTCCAAGAAAATTAGATGAAAATAAGACATTTTACATTGTATTATATAATTAAACACGATGGCCCGTATTACGAGCTCGGTTTTAAAATTGATTTTGATTAATATCGGTTTTAAGACAACGTAACTGTCATAAGAGCAGAGGCTACAAATGAACTAAAACACCCAAAAACCAAGCTTATAATATCAGCCGTTAAGTTTAATTTTTGAATTAAATTAAGTTTGATTACGTCCAAATCAAACCTAATAATTAAATATTCAAATATATATTATATATTTCTGTAATAGGCGGTGTGGCATAGAGCAGCTAGTTTTGGTTTACTACCGCAGATGAGACAAAATATTACATACAAAAAAGCAATTAAATTGCTCATAGCATTACCGTTATTACCCGAAAACGACATTGTGCAAGGACTTCAAGAAATTGTAGATTGGTGCAGAGAACAAAATATAAATATAGACAATATGTTTGCATATATGCGAAGGTAAAGATTTTTTTTACATATATATATATATATATATATATATATATATATATATATATATATATATATATATATATATATATATATATATATACTGGGTGTCCCATTTTAATCCGCCACCTGCAATAACTTTAAAATCATGCATCGGACAAAAAAATGTTTTGAATAAAAAGTAAATGGTTTCGAGGGGGACATCTGATGCAGAGACCCTTGCCCCCTCCGGACCCCCTGGGGGGCGGGAAAGGGGGGCAACTTTGAAATCTTAAATAGAACTCCCTATTTTTTATTGTAGATTCTGATAGGCCATTAAAAAGTATGTAAATTTTATTTTAAGACTTTTTGTTTATCTTTGATAGATGGCGCTGCAAACAGCATTTTTTTTCTCAGTTTATCAGTTTTTAATTTGAAAAAAAAGGTGTAACTAAGTACGATATTCAAGTTCTTTTTAGTTCTTTGGAAAGAGGGGGGGGCAAGGGTCACTGAATCAGATATCCCCTCGAAACCATTAGCTTAAAGTTATACCCCTCGAAACCATTAACTTAAAGTTAATGGTTTCGAGGAAAATATTTGATGCAGTGACCCTTGCCCCCCCTCTTCCCAAAGAACTGAAAAAATCTTGAATATCGTACTTAGTTACAATTTTTTTTTCAAATTGAAGATTGATAAACTGAGAAAAAAAATTCTGTTTGCAGCGCCATCTATCAAAGATAAAAAAAAGTCTTAAAATAAAATTTACATACTTTTTAATGGCCTATCAGAATCTACAATAAAAAATAGGGTATTTTATTTAAGATTTTAAAGTTGCCCCCCTTTCCCGCCCCCCAGGGGGTCCAGAGGGGGCAAGGGTCTCTGCATCAGATGTCCCCCTCGAAACCATTTACTTTTTATCCGAAACATTTTTTTGTCCGATGCACGATTTTAAAGTTATTGCAGGTGGCGGATTAAAATGGGACACCCAGTATATATATATATATATATATATATATATATATATATATATATATATATATATATATATCATTAATAATAATCGTACCGAGTGAAATGCCTAATAATAATTTTAATTTCAAGCGTTCCCTGTTTATTAATTATAATCATAAGTAAAACATTGTAAATGTAAATAATATTAAATTATTATTTGAAGAATATCTATGAAAGTTTCAGTAATTTTACCTGCAGTTAAAATCTAATAAAATTGTAGGATCATATGTTCTGTTAATGAATATCACATATTTGAATTTAATTATTGTGTACCTACTATAATTTGTCGAAATTTAATTAAATATTTTTTAGATATTGGATTCACACAATTGGCGTAAATTCACTGTCTGTTTACGAGTTACCAAGAAGAACAAATAACAACGTAGAATCGTTTAATAAAATGTTGCAGATGAAAATGAATCATGTAATATTCTATATATATACCGGGTGTCTACTTTTTTTTTGTTACATAGGGAATACAATGCTAAAATTTTCATTTGGTGATAAATTTTCCCCTAATTATTATAGAACAAAAGTACAAATACAAAAGTTGTTTAGAATTCAAAAATGCATCAAATGATGCCAAATTTATCAATATAGGATGTTCCGATCAAGAATTAGAAGCAAATTAAAATTTCCATTTTTGCGCTCTTTACATCAAAGTGCCATGGAAATTAAACAAATAATTTCATTTCTTCTGGAGTTTGAGTTTGACAGATCGTATTTATTTTATTGTTACGTTCTGTATTATTATCATTATTATTGAAAATAATGAATAAACTAATGATAATAATGATAATAATACAGAACGTAACAATAAAATAAATACGATCTGTCAAACTCAAACTCCAGAAGAAATGAAATTATTTGTTTAATTTCCATGGCACTTTGATGTAAAGAGCGCAAAAATGGAAATTTTAATTTGCTTCTAATTCTTGATCGGAACATCCTATATTGATAAATTTGGCATCATTTGATGCATTTTTGAATTCTAAACAACTTTTGTATTTGTACTTTTGTTCTATAATAATTAGGGGAAAATTTATCACCAAATGAAAATTTTAGCATTGTATTCCCTATGTAACAAAAAAAAAGTAGACACCCGGTATATATATATATATATATATATATATATATATATATATATATATATATATATATATGTATTTTTAAAGAATTGCATAATATTTAACAATATGTGATTTTGTGAGTTAATTATAATTATATGGGATAATAAATAAGCATTATAATTTAATTTCTTTATTAAAAAATTGATAATATGTAAACAAATTATACGAAATTCCGTTTCATTGAATATTTCTAACGGATTTACTTTCTCTAAAATTGCGTCTTTGCCTATGTCTTTTTCGTGCAGCAAAAATTTCAAATGCAAGTCCATTAAAAATTTGGCTCTGTAGCTTTGTTTTACTATTGTAAACTGATATTCAAAACTTATATTTTGATAACGAATTCCGTTACATACTTTACTAATTTGACAAAACAAAACCGAATTATTTCCGAAAAAAAAAACGGTCTGTATTCGTTCTATTTTTATCTTTATTTTGTTACAATTTTTCTTCACTTAAATGACATGATACAAATAAATGTTGTCAAGTATTATCATACAGAAATATTTTTACATGTAAATTATATATAAAATAATTGTATATTATATAACATATTTGTTAATAATTATATACACCTAATTTCTAATACTTTTTTTAATGTCTAAAACAATTATCGACTTCCATCCATATTCAAGAAAAGTGGAAAAAGTAAAATATGAATTGACCAGTATAATAATTCTTCCATTATTCAATTTTAGAATATTTAAAAACTTACAGTGTTATCATATTTATAATAACTGCAAATTAAAAATATACCTCATATTTTATGAAAACAACTTGCATGTTACATATTTCATTGTAGAGAAGATCCACATTTTTTTTTGGTTAACTCGTACGATAGTATTTCTTTGATTCTTAGTTTAATTTCGTGAATTACCTATTTTAATTAATATGAAACTAAGAATCGCTTTATTCTTCTTGTTACGTCATATATTTTTAATATTTCAAGTATATGTTCATATTTGTATTAGCAATGTCGATCCAATGAAATTGAAATGTCAAAGGCAACATATGTACTTGTACTATTCATCTGCATCTATTTTTTATAAAAATAAATTTCATAATATACTTTAAAAATTAGTTTTTATACTCTTATTAATTTTTTATATTATTTATTTTACTAATTTAAAATTTCTATAAATAATTATTTAACAGAAATGACCACTAAAAGCGGCTTTTTTATTTACTTCTTGTCACAATGTATTATTCTGATTAATATAATTATTTATTTTAAATTAAATAATATATTATTAATTCTCAAATAGATTACATAATTGTCAAATATTATTTTACAAAATAAATTTTAATGTTGTAAGATGTTCTTTAAATTTGTGAGATAACCAGCTAGCGCGACATCTGGTGGGAACGATTATAACTACAGGTGCGTTTTTTCATTTTCAAGGTTAACTTTATACAATTGAAATTTATGGTTTTGAAATTTATGCCGATAAAATTTATAGCGATGTACCTGTTGATCAATGAAATTTATAGTGATGAACCTACTCCCATTAAAATATCATTATTAAAACTTATATTTAATCGCGCATAAATTAAAATCAATTTATTAGATTATGGTTATTTAAAATGGATTGATTGATTGGTTTATTTTATTATGTACACGTAAATGCTTGAGTGAAACCCTTATTGCATACTTTACATTTATAGGGTCTTACAATCGTATGAATAGGTTTGAACAATGAACGATTCGCAAAACGGATAAACGAATGGTTTCTCACCGCTATGCGCGTACGAAAATGAATCTGTAAAGTTGAAGCTTGCCGAAACGTCTTCTCACACACTGTACACTTGTACAATTTCTCACCGGTATGCACGCATTTATGCAGTTTTAAAAAATATAAGTTGAAACGATAAAATTCTTAGCGCAAATATCGCACTCGAACGGTTTTTCATCTACGCAAATGAATCCGATATAATCACCGCTAAACATGAAATTTTTTTCGCAATGTTCGCACTGATACGAATATATTTATTCGTATGAATTAATTTTGTGCTGATAGAGATTATGTTTCATCGCGATTTTTTTCCGCACACTTTACAAACGAGTTTTTTCTCGACGGTTATTAGATTTTGTTCTTTATCGGGATGGGAACGAGGTATAAGATTGATTAAATCTGTGATTTTGAGGAAAAACCAGTTAAGTCGTTTTTTTGGTAAAATTGAGTTAAGTACGGATTATGATATAAATAGTCGTATAAATTTTCATCTGGTGATCTCAAAATGATATTATAAGATGTACGTTCTGCGTAATTTGGGCAAAACCTAACCAGTTAAGGGGAGGTTCTCCTCCTCTGAATGACTAAAAAGTACGCAAAGTTTGGAAATTTTTTATTCGCAAATGAAAAAACATAGAAGGAAACGGTTTGGGGATTCGAAAAAATGTTATTTTCGTCTTTATTTTCAAAAATTGTCGTTTCATAGAAAACAAAATGGCGCCCGTGATTCACTGTTTTCGTGTCAGCGCGGAATCGGTAAACTGCGTGAATTGCAGCGTCTCTGGATTTATCTGTAACAAAAATTGAACAACAATGCCAAAAAGCAAACTAAATTTACTGGAGCATAGACCTATAAAATTTACAAATTGTTTATTTTAACTATTTTTTGTAAGGCCCTGAAGTGGAAAAAAAGACCTAAAAGTCGACCTGAAAGTTTGAGATCGTACCACATCGTCAAATTTTAAGTTATTTCCACGTTCTTAGGTCTATACTCCAGTAAATTTAGTTTAATTTTTGACGTTGTTGTTCATTTTTTGTTACAGATAAATCCAGAGACGCTGCAATTCAAGCAGTTTACCGATTCCGCGCTGACACGAAAACAGTGAATCACGGGCGCCGTTTTTTTAATTTTTATGAAACGACAATTTTTGAAAATAATGACCAAAATAACATTTTTTCGAATCCTCAAACCGTTTCCTTCTATGTTTTTTCATTTACGAATAAAAAATTTCCAAACTTTGCCTACTTTTTAGTCATTCAGAAGAGAACCTCCCTTTAAGTATCACTTTTAATGAAAAATCAGTTAAGGGGAGGTTCTTTTATAATTTTTTTTAAAAATCAATTTTTTTTTATTGCATAAATCAAATGCTATAACTGTCTAGAATATGTGGGTAAAATGATTAGGCGATCCGTGAATTAGTTCCGTCGCTACACGGCTTTGAACGGACCGATGTCCTGAGCGGTGAAGGGCGCTCAGGCAGCAAGTTTGCCGCGCACTCCTCAACTAGTTAATGTAAGTTGATTGTAAGTTGATTGTAAGTTGATCATTTGAATTCTTCAAACTGATCTCGATTTTTTGTTCAATCTTCTCGAAAATCTTTGTGGTCAAAATTTCATAAAAATTGATTAATATCACTTTTTGGCCGCCATATTGGATCCGCCATTTCGAATTTTTCAAATCTGACCTCAAATTCGTGTTCAGCGACCCTAAAAACCTATAAATTCACTTATTCTTGGACAAATTGATCAAGTAACTCAAATTGTACAAGAAAAAATTGTTTTCAAAACTTTAAACGCGTTTTATACGAAACTACATTTTTCGAATCCATGGGCATTGTAACTTTTGAACCGTTTAACCAATCAACTTCGCGTTTTGTCCTCCTAACAGGAAACAAAATCCTCGGGCATCTCTACCAACAAAATTGCAACATTTTGATCATTAACGATTTTTTACAGCATGCCAAAGTGGAAAAATCAGGCGAAAAAACAATACCTTATTTTCAAGTGGCCGCCATTTTGTTTCTATAACGAATTTTTTTATGTTTTTTAGGTAGAGATGCCTCTATGAAATATAATCTTTAAGGTCGTTTTGGTTTCATGCTTCTAGGTGACGAATTGCGACTTGTATCGTGCCCGCAGATAAGTTTTGTTTTTACAACATCGTTTCCCGGAACCGCCATTTTGGACGATATTTTCAAATATCCGAAACTAAAAAAAATTTGTTTTGTAGACAAAACCTGAATAAACATTTTGCAAAAAAGCGAATATGTCTAAGTCATTTCAGTTCCTCAAAAAAAAATTGTCAAATATCAGGTACTTTTGGTACAATATTATAAAAGAACCTTCCCTTAACTCTCGAAGAAATTTGCAAATGAGCCAGTTCAAACCCTTGCCAAAATAATTCTAAACAAGATAAGCGTATTTTAAACGCTTGACATATTATACAATGTCACAGCTCTGTGTTTGCAAACGTCAAGTTTAAAAGATGATCCATATGAAATCTCAATGATAATTGACAAAAACGGTGTGATTGAATCTGTAGTGTGTTCCTGCAAAGCTGGTTTAAATGAAAAGTGTAAACACTGCATCGCAACCCTGTTATATTGTTACAGGTTAGTTGACACTTTGCATAACAGAACTTTAAATCAAAAGCATATTCAAATCAGTATCATCTAGAATTTAAATATTTATTATGTAATACAATAATGATGCAAATATTTACATTTATCAACCTTTCAATACTTTCAAACCTAATAATTTTTATTTTAAATCAAATTTTAACGATACAGTATTACTTCAGTGTTTTGAATAATATTGATTATTAAAAAATAAACATTCATCAAAATAAAAAATCAATAATTTATGGTTAAAATAGTTAACACTTGTGTGTTATATTCTTATATTACAATCTGAGTTTATTAGTTGTAGAATGCTAAATTATTCGTATATGAAACTATTTTTTTATTTTGAAAGATATTTTGTACGATGTTTATTTTTCGAGATATTCGGAAGTTTTCACTGTTATGAAAATTGTTAAAATTCAAAAATAATTTTTTTAAAATATATTACAGAATTTCTTATGTAAAACAAATAAAAAAATACTAATACTTGTTTTCTATTGTTTAATATTAACGAGTTACAAATACCAGTGTCTATAATAAATGGTAGATGACTTCTTCAAACAATAAATATTTCAAAAAATTAAAAACACGTCAGTTTTATTTTTAACTAGACTATCTTAATACACAACAAATTTTTCTAAAAAAAATTACATAACAATTAAATATGACATAAATTATATACCCGAGGTATAAAAAGGTAATTTTATTACGCTAGATTCTCCAAAAAATCCCAAACTATCCAGTTTAGATACGTATATACAGAGCGAACATTACAATTTGCCTTAAAATATCAAAAAATGTACTATTTGAAATAGCCGAATATTTGGTAAATTTTTTAATTTTTTTTTATAATATTTTTTTTATAATTTTTGTTATATTTATAATCTTTATGCAGTTAAACTTGATTTTCATAATATTATAAAGTAATTTAAATTTTTCATTATAATTTCAATGGATGAAATTTTCAATATTTTAAAATAAAAATCAATGATATATTTATTTTTATTACATGTAGTAATTTTTTATAATTAGCATCGGTATTAAGATTTCTAAATAATTACAATGTTTTTTTTTTTTTAATATAATATTATTTTTATTTATGTGACATTACAAATTTAATATAAATTATATTTCTAACGTCTTTGCACTGCAATTAAAGATGAGAGAAGTATCCTGAAATAAAATTGAACATATACATACAAGTTTTTAGAAATGATATAGGCTAAAATTTAATAACAATGGTTAATTACTCATTTTCTTTTAATTAATTTTGATGTTAATCTTCCAAATTGAATGTAGAAGATTCTACACAAAAATAACATTATGAATTTAAACGAAAATAATATATTGTTTATTTATTACATAATATTTAAAAAAAAAAGTAAAGATTAGTAACATGCAAATTTGGTTTTTTTTTCAAAAATTTAAACAAATTGGTTAATCAGTAAATTAGTTTATATTCTTAAAATTTTGTAATATAATTTCTTTCCGAAAATATTTTGTACTTACCTTAACCAATTTTATTTGCAATAATTTTACCAGCTGTTAATATGGCACTACCAAATCCAGGATCAGCTACTGGATGCGCATAAGAGACTTGAACAAATGATGATAATAATATACAAGCAATTATTGCTAGAAAAATAACTTGTGCAATAGTCATGATGGACAATTTATTTTTCAATATTTCTTTTGGAAACTGAAACTGTATTAAATATTGTTAATATTGTCAGTCTTATATACTCAAAATTATCAAGAATTTTATTTAGAGCTAAAAATTTTATATAGCATATTAATGTATTTTTTATAGATTTTTTTAATTTCCGATTCAAAATTATTTTGAAAATATAATTATAGATATGTTTTACATAATTTTTCAGAACTTTCTATAAAAATAGAATGCATATTTATGCAGCTAAGATATAAACATTTATCTTTTAACATTAATATTAGCTATTATAATTAAAATAATTTTTAAATTGATAATTTTACTACAATAATAAAATAAAAAAATTCAATTTTATTTATGTAATCATAAAAAAAATGCATTAACGAATATTCCGCTAAATTTCAACCAAATATTCGGCTATTTCGAATAGTAAATTTTTTTAATAATTTGACGTATGATTGGTAGTCCTCTTTATAATAATAATAATAATAATAATAATAATAATAATAAAACAGGAAAAGTACTTGTCTCATTGACCGTACCTACCTCAGTCGCACCCCACCCTAGATATTTCTAGAGAGACAAAGGAATAATAATAATAATAATGCTTTATTTTCAGTTTTTGTGATACAATAATATACATAAAAACTAAGTCCAAATACATAATAATAATAATAATAATAATAATAATTTTATTTGTCCAAAAGATCTTACAAACAAGACATAGGATTAGGATAAGTCAATACAAAGCAATACAAGTAAATTAAGACAACAAATATTCATCTAGACTATAATAAGATTTTAAAACTAGATAATTTTTAACATCTTTTTTAAATTTTTTCAAATTAGTAATGTGTTTTAACTTATTAGGTAATTTATTATATATATATATAACATGCAATATCAGTAGGGTTACATTGACATTTGCTGGTACGGTATTTGGAAATAATTAACATATTATTGTTTCTTGTGCTGTAGTTATGTACATCAGAGTGTTTATCAAATTTTGAAATATTCATTTTTACATAAGTAACAGCCTGGTGAATAAAAACACATGGAAATGTAAGTATCTCTAACTTTTTGAACAAAGGTTTGCACGGTGCTGTAAAATATGATCCGCTCATATTTCTAATGGCTCTTTTTTGAACGAGAAATACTCTTTCCGCGTTTGAACTTATGCCCCAGCATAAAATTGCGTATGACATTATAGCGTGAAAATGAGCGAAATAATAAGTTTTACGTACAAGTAGACTGGTGGTGAGATTTATTTTTTTTAGTGCAAAACAATGTTTAGAAAGATTTTTACATAAGTTATCTATATGAATGTTCCAAGTTAGTGAATTATCTATAAAAACACCTAAAAATTTGATATTCGGCCTAATTCTCTAAGAAAGTTGCTAAATTTTAACAACGTTGCTAACAACATTAGCCAATAAAATTAGCTGACACTAAATAAAAAATTAAAATGAGAACCATTATATTTGTTTCTATTGGTTATAATTGTTAGCAACGTTGCTAAGACTTAGCAACTTCGTTAGAGAATCAGGCTGATTATCTGTTTGTTTTAAAGATGAATTTTTAATTTTCAAGTATAAACTTTTATCTCTTATTGCAGATTTAAGTTGAAATGAAATAAATGCTGATTTATCTACATTAAGAATTAAATCATTTTCATCAAACCACATGGTTAACTGATCTAAAGTTGTGTTCGTATTATTTACTAAACAATCATAATTAATTTCTGAATTCAAGATGGTGGTGTCATCAGCATATATGACTAATTTGTCGCATTTAATTTTTAAATGTAAATCATTCATGTACAAAATAAATAAAAGAGGTCCTAATATTGAACCTTGTGGTACACCATAGTTAACATTACGTTCTTTAGAGAGAAAATTATCAATCTTTACAATTTGTTTTCTATGTAATAAGTAAGATTTTAGCCATTCCAAAGCTAATTCTCTTAGACCATAATGTGTAAGTTTAGCAAACAATTTATTGTGATTAATAGTATCGAAAGCTTTACTAAGATTTAAAAATGTACCTGTAACTTTGTTACCTTTATCTAAATTTTTATATAAAGAGTCCATAAAAGTGATAATAGCGGAGACCGTTGAAAGACCATGTCTAAAACCATGCTGTTCTGAAGTGAAGATGTTGTATTGGTCCATAAAAGAAGTGAGTCTGATTGCGAATGCTTTTTCGATGATTTTTGAGAAGGGTGAGCAAGGTAGAGCAATCGGCCGATAATTACACAATGATCACTTATCACCTTTTTTATGAAGCGGATGAATGATGGCTGTTTTGAGAATCTTAGGAAAGTAACCACTTGAAAACGATTCGTTAATAAGAAAAGTTAATGGTTTAACAATTTGATAAGCACATGTTTTGATTATAAATGAACTTAAATTATCACAACCACAAGATTTAGAATTATTTAAATTTTGAATTATTTTCAGAGTTTCATCTTCATTAATAGGAGATATAAAAATAGTATTTTGGTTATGTTTAATTTTTGCATTAAACAATTGATTGTTGCTGCAGCTACTATTAATTAAAGTATCAACAGATTCACAGAAAAACTCATTGAATGTGTCAGCGATTTTATCTTTTTCAGTTATTTCAATATCATGATCATGTAACTTAATGGAGAAATTGTTATTACGTTCTGATGGAGAATTTTCATAAATTTCTTTATTTATAATTTTCCATACAGCTTTGCTTTTACTTGATGATTGAAGAATAAAGTTTTTATTATAATTTTGTTTAGCAAGTCGTATGCCTTTTTTATAAGTTTTTTTATAGATTCGGTAATGTTGTATTAAATCCGTATTACCAGATTTAGTTAATTTATATAAATTCTTTAGTCGCAAACTTGAATTTCTTATTCCTTTTGTAACCCATGTATTCCGTGTGTTATGCAACTTAGAAGATTTAACAGTGATTTCAGGAATAGCGACATTAAGGCAATGTGAAATCGTATTGATAAAAACTATTAAATTTTTCATCAAGATTTAAATCATTTGAGTATATAAAATTCCAATTTTCTTTGTTTGATAAGAATTTGAAATAATTTATATTTTCATTTGAAAAACATCTTTTGGTAAGTTTAGTGTTTTCTTTAATTGTGTTGAAATTTAAATTCACAATTTGAGCTGAGTGATCAGATATAGCAAAATCAGTAACTGATGCTAGACATTTATCATTATTAATATAATCTATAATATAATTTTAATAATATTAATACTATCAATAAATTCTTCTACAATGTAGAATGCTTTATCTAATAAAAAATTGTTAATTACATATACGAATTTTTTTTTTATTTAACTCACGTATAGAAATTGATAGCAAGTTAAAAATTGTTGGGGACATTCTGCGGCATATTTTTTACTATGATAAGTTTACACAATGGTAATCTAATATCACCTTTTTGCCCGGTTTTATACTTATGGATGTTGCTATTTTTTAGAAAATTATTTAAATTTGATTTAATATATTTTAGACATTGTAAAATATAAGTACTAGCTATAGTTAATATTTTCAGATCAATAAAGAGCTGTCGACAAGATTGACGGTGGTGGCTACGTGTTAAGATTGTAACAGAATATATTTGTAATTTAAAAATCTTATCACTACCCACAGAATTTCCACATAGTAAACAACAATAATACAGATGCATAGGAACCGAAGCGTAATAAAAAGTACATGCAGTTTTAAATGATGCTACCTTTGTTTTAGAACCTATAATACTTTTTGGTTGCTTGGGGTTTATGAGTTTTTTCTTTACTGCAGTCCATGTATTGTTATCATTTATGTTATTAATATCAACATTGTTTTTGTTTATATTTTCCATATTATTTATATTTTTAATAATATTTGTTTCGCCATCTTCTTTATCAACCTTCTCAGTAGATGGAGTTGATTTGTTATTGTTTTTATTATCAACTATAACATTATTACAGACTAGCTCATGATTATTTGTATCGTTATCGTTTAATATTTTGGTAGATGGAGGAATTTGTACGATAATAAAAATAATATTATAAAAAATTCCAAAACCACACTTAAATTAAAATAAAGCTAAATACGTATTTCGGAAGCTAAGCTTCCATCTTCAGTAGCAAATAAAATCTACAAAAATCTTACCTGTGATCTAAAGTACATAAACACTTAAGCACTTGTCGAAGATCACTGATTAACATTCCTTTTGTATCGTATAAAACACATTCACAAGCGTCACAGAACTTTAAATCAAAAGCATATTCAAATCAGTATCATCTAGAATTTAAATATTTATTATGTAATACAATAATGATGCAAATATTTACATTTATCAACCTTTCAATACTTTCAAACCTAATAATTTTTATTTTAAATCAAATTTTAACGATACAGTATTACTACAGTGTTTTGAATAATATTGTTTATTAAAAAATAAACATTCATCAAAATAAAAAATCAATAATTTATGGTTAAAATAGGCCGAATATTTGGTAAATTTTTTAATTTTTTTTTTATAATTTTTCTTATATTTATAATCTTTACGTAGTTAAACTTGATTTTCATAATATTATAAATTAATTTAAATTTTTCATTATAATTTCAATGTCGGATGAAATTTTTAATATTTTAAAATAAAAATCGATGATATATTTATTTTTATTACATGTAGTTATTTTTTATAATTAGCATCGGTATTAAGATTTCTAAATAATTACAATGTTTTTTTTTTAATATAATATTATTTTTATTTATATGACATTACAAATTTAATATAAATTATATTTCTAACGTCTTTGCTCTGCAATTAAAGATGAGAGAAGTATCCTGAAATAAAATTAAACATATACATAAAAGTTTTTAGAAATGAGATAGGCTAAAATTTAATAACAAAATGGTTAATTACTCATTTTTTTTAAACTAATTATGATGTTAATCTTCCAAATTGAATGTAGAAGATTCTACACAAAAATCACATTATAAATTTATACGAAAATAATATATTGTTTATTTATTACATAATATTTAAAAAAAAAGTAAAGATTAGTAACATGCAAATTTGTTTTTTTTTTTCAAAAATTTAAACAAATTGGTTAATCAGTAAATTAGTTTATATTCTTAAAATTTTGTAATATAATTTCTTTCCGAAAATATTTTGTACTTACCTTAACCAATTTTATTTGCAATAATTTTACCAGCTGTTAATATGGCACTACCAAATCCAGGATCAGCTACTGGATGCGCATAAGAGACTTGAACAAATGATGATAATAATATACAAGCAATTATTGCTAGAAAAATAACTTGTGCAATAGTCATGATGGACAATTTATTTTTCAATATTTCTTTTGGAAACTGAAACTGTATTAAATATTGTTAATATTGTCAGTCTTATATACTCAAAATTATCAAGAATTTTATTTAGAGCTAAAAATTTTATATAGCATATTAATGTATTTTTTATAGATTTTTTTAATTTCCGATTCAAAATTATTTTGAAAATATAATTATAGATATGTTTTACATAATTTTTCAGAAATTTCTATAAAAATAGAATGCATATTTATGCACCTAAGATATAAACATTTATCTTTTAACATTAACATTAGCTATTATAATTAAAATAATTTTTAAATTGATAATTTTACTACAATAATAAAATAAAAAAATTAAATTTTATTTATGTAATCATAAAAAAAATGCATTAACGAATATTCCGCTAAATTTCAACCAAATATTCGGCTATTCGAATAGTATTTTTTTTTAATAATTTGACGTATGATTGGTAGTTCTCTTTATAATAATAATAATAATAAAACAGGAAAAGTACTTGTCTCATTGACCGTACCTACCTCAGTCGCACCCCACCCTAGATATTTCTAGGGAGACAAAGGAATAATAATAATAATAATGCTTTATTTTCAGTTTTGTGATACAATAATATACATAAAAACTAAGTCCAAATACATAATAATAATAATAATAATAATTTTAGAAAAGATCTTACAAACAAGACATAGGATAAGTCAATACAAAGCAATACAAGTAAATTAAGACAACAAATATTCATCTAGACTATAATAAGATTTTAAAACTAGATCTTTTTTAAATTTTTTCAAATTAGTAATGTGTTTTAACTTATTAGGTAATTTATTATATATATAACATGCAATATCAGTAGGGTTACATTGACATTTGCTGGTATGGTATTTTGAAATAATTAACATATTATTGTTTTTTGTGCTGTAGTTATGTACATCAGATTGTTTATCAAATTTTGAAATATTCATTTTTACATAAGTAACAGCCTGGTGAATAAAAACACATGGAAATGTAAGTATCTCTAACTTTTTGAACAAAGGTTTGCACGGTGCTGTAAAATATGATCCGCTCATATTTCTAATGGCTCTTTTTTGAACGAGAAATACTCTTTCCGCGTTTGAACTTATGCCCCAGCATAAAATTGCGTATGACATTATAGCGTGAAAATGAGCGAAATAATAAGTTTTACGTACAAGTAGACTGGTGGTGAGATTTATTTTTTTTAGTGCAAAACAATGTTTAGAAAGATTTTTACATAAGTTATCTATATGAATGTTCCAAGTTAGTGAATTATCTGTAAAAACACCTAAAAATTTGATATTCGGCCTAATTCTCTAAGAAAGTTGCTAAATTTTAACAACGTTGCTAACAACATTAGCCAATAAAATTAGCTGACACTAAGTAAAAAATTAAAATGAGAACCATTATATTTGTTTCTATTGGTTATAATTGTTAGCAACGTTGCTAAGACTTAGCAACTTCGTTAGAGAATCAGGCTGATTATCTGTTTGTTTTAAAGATGAATTTTTAATTTTCAAGTATTAACTTTTATCTCTTATTGCAGATATAAGTTGAAATGAAATAAATGCTGACTTATCTACATTAAGAATTAAATCATTTTCATCAAACCACATGGTTAATTGATCTAAAGTTGTGTTCGTATTATTTACTAAACAATCATAATTAATTTCTGAATTCAAGATGGTGGTGTCATCAGCATATATGACTAATTTGTCGCATTTAATTTTTAAATGTAAATCATTCATGTACAAAATAAATAAAAGAGGTCCTAATATTGAACCTTGTGGTACACCATAGTTAACATTACGTTCCTTAGAGAGAAAATTATCAATCTTTACAATTTGTTTTCTATGTAATAAGTAAGATTTTAGCCATTCCAAAGCTAATTCTCTTAGACCATAATGTGTAAGTTTAGCAAACAATTTATTGTGATTAATAGTATCGAAAGCTTTACTAAGATCTAAAAATGTACCTGTCACTTTGTTACCTTTATCTAAATTTTTATATAAAGAGTCCATAAAAGTGATAATAGCGGAGACCGTTGAAAGACCATGTCTAAAACCATGCTGTTCTGAAGTGAAGATGTTGTATTGGTCCATAAAAGAAGTGAGTCTGATTGCGAATGCTTTTTCGATGATTTTTGAGAAGGGTGAGCAAGGTAGAGCAATCGGCCGATAATTACACAATGATCACTTATCACCTTTTTTATGAAGCGGATGAATGATGGCTGTTTTGAGAATCTTAGGAAAGTAACCACTTGAAAACGATTCGTTAATAAGAAAAGTTAATGGTTTAACAATTTGATAAGCACATGTTTTGATTATAAATGAACTTAAATTATCACAACCACAAGATTTAGAATTATTTAAATTTTGAATTATTTTCAGAGTTTCATCTTCATTAATAGGAGATATAAAAATAGTATTTTGGTTATGTTTAATTTTTGCATTAAACAATTGATTGTTGCTGCAGCTACTATTAATTAAAGTATCAACAGATTCACAGAAAAACTCGTTGAATGTGTCAGCAATTTTATCTTTTTCAGTTATTTCAATATCATGATCATGTAACTTAATGGAGAAATTGTTATTACGTTCTGATGGAGAATTTTCATAAATTTCTTTATTTATAATTTTCCATACAGCTTTGCTTTTACTTGATGATTGAAGAATAAAGTTGTTATTATAATTTTGTTTAGCAAGTCGTATGACTTTTTTATAAGTTTTTTTTATAGATTCGGTAATGTTGTATTAAATCCGTATTACCAGATTTAGTTAATTTATATAAATCCTTTAGTCGCACACTTGAATTTCTTATTCCTTTTGTAACCCATGTATTCCGTGTGTTATGCAACTTAGAAGATTTAACAGTGATTTCAGGAATAGCGACATTAAGGCAATGTGAAATCGTATTGATAAAACTATTAAATTTTTCATCAAGATTTAAATCATTTGAGTATATAAAATTCCAATTTGCTTTGTTTAATAAGAATTTGAAATAATTTATATTTTCATTTGAAAAACATCTTTATCAACCTTCTCAGTAGATGGAGTTGATTTGTTATTGTTTTTATTATCAACTATAACTTTATTACAGACTTGCTCATGATTATTTGTATCGTTATCGTTTAATATTTTGGTAGATGGAGGAACTTGTACGATAATAAAAATAATATTATAAAAAATCCCAAAACCACACTTAAATTAAAATAAAGCTAAATACGTATTTCGGAAGCTAAGCTTCCATCTTACAAAAATCTTACCTGTGATCTAAAGTACATAAACACTTAAGCACTTGTCGAAGATCACTGATCAGTGATTAACATTCCTTTTGTATCGTATAAAACACATTCACAAGCGTCACAGAACTTTAAATCAAAAGCATATTCAAATCAGTATCATCTAGAATTTAAATATTTATTATGTAATACAATAATGATGCAAATATTTACATTTATCAACCTTTCAATACTTTCAAACCTAATAATTTTTATTTTAAATCAAATTTTAACGATTCAGTATTACTACAGTGTTTTGAATAATATTGTTTATTAAAAAATAAACATTCATCAAAATAAAAAATCAATAATTTATGGTTAAAATAGTTAACACTTGTGTGTGATATTACAATCTGAGTTTATTAGTTGTAGAATGCTAAATTATTCGTATATGAAACTATTTTTTTATTTTGAAAGATATTTTGTACGATGTTTATTTTTCGAGATATTCGGAAGTTTTCACTTATCGATGTAATCAATATAAGAAACTGATGAGTTATGAAAATAGTTAAAATTTAAAAATAATTTTTTTAAAATATATTACAGAATTTCTTATGTAAAACAAATAAAAAAAAATACTAATACTTGTTTTCTATTGTTTAATATTAACGAGTTACAAATACCAGTGTCTATAATAAATGGTAGATGACTTCTTCAAACAATAAATATTTCAAAAAATTAAAAACACGTCAGTTTTATTTTTAACTAGGCCATCTTAATACACAACAAAATTTTTTAAAAAAAATTACATAACAATTAACTATGACATAAATTATATACCCGAAGTACAAAAAGGTAATTTTATTACGCTAGATTCTCCAAAAATCCCAAACTATCCAGTTTAGATACGTATATACAGAGCGAACATTACAATTTGCCTTAAAATATCAAAAAAATGTACTATTTGAAATAGCCGAATATTTGGTAAATTTTTTAATTTTTTTTTATAATTTTTGTTATATTTTATAATCTTTATGTAGTTAAACTTGATTTTCATAATATTATAAATTAATTTAAATTTTTTATTATAATTTCAATGTCGGATGAAATTTTTAATATTTTAAAATAAAAATCAATGATATATTTATTTTTATTACATGTAGTAATTTTTTATAATTGGCATCGGTATTAAGATTTCTAAATAATTACAATGTTTTTTTTTTTAATATAATATTATTTTTATTTATGTGACATTACAAATTTAATATAAATTATATTTCTAACGTCTTTGCACTGCAATTAAAGATGAGAGAAGTATCCTGAAATAAAATTGAACATATAGGTACATACAAGTTTTTAGAAATGATATAGGCTAAAATTTAATAACAATGGTTAATTACTCATTTTCTTTTAATTAATTTTGATGTTAATCTTCCAAATTGAATGTAGAAGATTCTACACAAAAATAACATTATGAATTTAAACGAAAATAATATATTGTTTATTTATTACATAATATTTAAAAAAAAAGTAAAGATTAGTAACATGCAAATTTGTTTTTTTTTTCAAAAATTTAAACAAATTGGTTAATCAGTAAATTAGTTTATATTCTTAAAATTTTGTAATATAATTTCTTTCCGAAAATATTTTGTACTTACCTTAACCAATTTTATTTGCAATAATTTTACCAGCTGTTAATATGGCACTACCAAATCCAGGATCAGCTACTGGATGCGCATAAGAGACTTGAACAAATGATGATAATAATATACAAGCAATTATTGCTAGAAAAATAACTTGTGCAATAGTCATGATGGACAATTTATTTTTCAATATTTCTTTTGGAAACTGAAACTGTATTAAATATTGTTAATATTGTCAGTCTTATATACTCAAAATTATCAAGAATTTTATTTAGAGCTAAAAATTTTATATAGCATATTAATGTATTTTTTATAGATTTTTTTAATTTCCGATTAAAAATTATTTTAAAAATATAATTATAGATATGTTTTACATAATTTTTCAGAAATTTCTATTAAAATAGAATGCATATTTATGCACCTAAGATATAAACATTTATCTTTTAACATTAATATTAGCTATTATAATTAAAATAATTTTTAAATTGATAATTTTACTACAATAATAAAATAAAAAAATTCAATTTTATTTATGTAATCATAAAAAAAATGCATTAACGAATATTCCGCTAAATTTCAACCAAATATTCGGCTATTTCGAATAGTAAATTTTTTTAATAATTTGACGTATGATTGATAGTTCTCTTTATAATAATAATAATAATGTAGGAAATAAGTTTAAATTCAAATTAGCGCCAAGGAAGTCTTATCTGTCAACCGGCAGTAAGTGCTGCCACCACTGTAGTTGTAAGGGTAAGACGAAGAAGAAGGGTTCCGGCAAAAAGCATGCAAGACACACGCACAAATATTATGTTATGTTTATGTACGGCAGTGAAGCGACTTATGTGTTAAAGCTGAACGACTTATGTTTTATGTACAAAATTATATTTACGCGTACGTTAAAAGTATTCTGATTGATATATATATATATTAGTGTGTAATATTATCTTCAATATATTTGTATTTATTCAACCTGACACCACGAAAGAATTATTTCGCACGCGCCAATCCAGGCCAACCTTACCTCCCACAGTTATCAGGTGTGGGGTACTACCAAAATTTAGCTAAAGGTAATCAAAAGTTATCGAAAATATTGTGACAATTTACGAAAGGATATTGAGTTATAATGGCGGACGAAATGCAAGCAACCTTAGAAGAAATCGTTACGGCGACAGTAAGGGCGTTACAAGTTCGAGAAAATACCAAGAATAGGGCAGACGAAGTTAGTGCTCTGCTTCCCACTTATGGCGGTTCACCAACTGAAGATGTAATGTTCTGGTTCAAACGTATAAACGCGATCCAAAATCATTATGATATTGGCGACGGTACCTTGTTATTGATAGTGGTAAATAAGCTAAGAGGTGCAGCCCAGAATTGGTTCTACTCAAAGCCAGAATTTGTCTCACTCAGTCTACGGGAGTTAGAAAACAAAATGGTGGAAATGTTCTCGTGTCGAGAGGACAGGATAGCTCTAATGAAAAAATTCGAAGCACGGCGGTGGAAGAGATCTGAGAAGTTTGCAGTTTATTTCCATGAGAAAACATTACTCGGAAATCAGCTGGAGTTAGCAGAGAGAGATATGATCAACTACGTAATCGAAGGACTAGACAACCCGATGTTGGAAACACAGGCGCGGATGAAGGAATTCCAGTCGTTGCAGAAACTTTTGAGCGTAATGAACGAGGTGACCAGTGTAAATAATTTGCATGTTACTGTTACAGCACGCAAGACGAGTAGTAGTCAAAATAATAACCAGCAGCAGCGGCAACCGTCTTCAGCAACCGCATTGCAGAAAGAACAAATCCGATGTTACAATTGTGGCACAAGCGGTCACATTGCGAGTGCATGTGACAGGCCGAAGCGAGAACGAGGTTCATGTTATTCATGTGGTGGACAAGATCATCAAAGAAGGGATTGCCCGAGTCGTCAGCGGCGGCCGAACGTTGCACCAGCCGACAGCACGACGATGGTGATCGAGGAAAATCAATCCGGTACTGTTCCTCCATATACGGTACCAATCACGTTAAGTATGAACGATAAAATTATATCATTGAATGCTATGATTGACTCTGAAAGCCCAATTTCTCTCATAAAGCAAAAGCATGTGCCTCTAAGTTGCATCGAGCACTGCCATTGTCCTGAGCGTGGTTGGGTAGGAGTCAACCAATCCGAAATAAAAGTAATAGGTATTACTGACAGAATTATTTATGTAAACGGAATAGAAATTAAGATTAGATTCCATGTTGTACCAGAAATTACTATGAGCTATGATTGTGTACTAGGTAGGGATTTTATGGCTTCATCAAAAATTAAAGTTAGCGTCGATAAAAATAGTGCTATAATTGAAAGTATTGATACTGAACCGGTCCACAATGAATTCATTTCGAATGAAGTTTTGCTAATTAATGATCTTAATGTTGCAACGGTCGATACATTAAATACGGAACCTACTTTGAGTTCAGTTGCTAAAATTGAGTTAAATAGAATATTTCAGGAATCATATGTCAAGCCAAAGCGCGAAATATCACCAAGGGTGAAATATGAAACCGAAATCGTAGTTAAAAGCAATCATATTCCATTTTACTTCCGTCCGCGAAGGTTGTCCGAAACCGAAAAGATAAATGTAAAGAAAATTATAGATGACTTGCTGAGTAAAGGTATTATACGCGAAAGTAATTCTCCTTACAGTTCACCGATCGTACTTGTTAAGAAACGGGACGACTCTATTCGGCTTTGTGTTGATTTTAGAGAATTGAATAAAATTACGGTACGCGATAGATATCCGCTTCCACTGATAGAGGATTTGATTGACACACTGAAAGATAAAACGTACTTTACTAAGTTAGACCTTAAAGATGCTTTTCATCATATAGCGATATCGGAGGTATCCGTTAAATATACGTCGTTCGTGACGCCATTTGGCCAGTTTGAGTACGTAAAGCTTCCTTTTGGATATTGCAATAGCCCTTCTGTATTTATGCGCTACATTAATAAAATATTCAAAGAATTTATCGATAACGGGGAATTAATTATTTATATTGATGACATCTTGATAGCAACGGATACTATAGAGGAAAATTTTGCGATTTTAGAAAGAGTTTTTACAGTATTAGTTCAAAATGTTTTGTATTTACGCACAGACAAGTGTACATTTTTGACAACCAAAATAGTGTACTTAGGTTATGAGGTTAGTAAAGATGGCATTCGTCCAAGTGTTAATAATGTTAATGCAGTTACCGAATTTCCAATACCCGCTAATTTAAGACAACTACATTGTTTTATCGGAATGATTAGTTATTTTCGTAAATTTATCAAAGACTTTTCATTAAAGGCAAAACCATTATATGACTTGTTAAAGAAAAATATTAAAACTTATAACTTCGGAGCGCGAGAATTAGAAACTTTTGAGAACTTAAAAGATGAACTAGTGAAGCGTCCCGTCCTTTCCATTTATTCGCCTGTGTCCGAAACCGAGCTACATTGTGATGCCAGCTCAGTAGGATTCGGAGCTATACCTTTGCAGAAACAAAGTGATAACAAATTTCATCCGATATTTTATTTTAGTAAGCGAGCGAATGAAGCTGAATCACGTTATCATAGTTATGAGTTAGAATGTCTTGCAATTATTTATGCTCTAAAAAGATTCCACATTTATTTGCACGGAATTAAATTCAAAATAGTTACGGACTGTAATAGTCTAAAACTAACTCTAGAGAAAAAAGATATTAATGCACGCATAGCCCGTTGGTCACTATTACTACAAAATTATGATTATCAGTTAGAACATAGAAACGGTAATAGAATGAAGCACGTCGACGCGTTGAGTAGGCGCGATAGTATAATGATCATATGTGAAAATAGTTTCGAACGAGTATTAGCAATTAAACAAGACAGTGATTTAGAAATAAATAAACTACGCGAAAGACTCGAGCACGGCGAAGACAAATTGTATGAAATACAAAACGGTTTACTATTCAGAAAATGTAGAAACAATAGACTCTTCGTAGTTCCACAAGAAATGCAGAATAGTGTTATTAGGTTATACCACGATGACGTTGGTCACGTGGGAACGAACAAGGTGATCGAATTAATTTCGCGAACATATTGGTTTCCCGAAATGAAAAAAAAGGTTCGTAATTACGTATCCAATTGTCTAAAGTGTATCACTTATTCACCGGGAAGTGGTAAGAGTGAAGGCGTATTGCATAGTATTCCTAAAGGAGATTTACCATTCAATACTCTACACATTGACCATTATGGTCCGTTAGAAAAGACAAAATCGAATAAAAAGTATTTATTAGTCGTTGTTGACGGATTCTCGAAGTTTGTAAAGTTATTTACGTGTTCGTCTACTAATACGAAAGAAGTAATTAAACATTTAAATTCGTATTTTGCAAGTTATAGCAAACCATTAAGAATAGTATCAGATCGCGGAGCAGCATTTACAGCTACAAATTTTAAGGAATATTTATTGAATTTAGATATTCAACACATATTAATAGCAACGGGAGCACCCCGTGCTAACGGACAAGTTGAAAGAGTAAATCGTTCAATAACGCCGATGTTGTCAAAATTATGCAAGGACCCTAAAGAATGGGATGAGGTAGTGTTTGACGTAGAATTTAGTTTAAATAACACGGTAAATCGCTCTACGGGGCAAACACCGAGTGTATTGCTATTCGGAATTAATCAGAGAGGAAGAGTAGACGATAACTTAAGATTGTACCTCGAATCGGTTCAGAACAACCCACGAGATTTGTCGAGTGAACGCACACAAGCTAGTAAAAATATCGTTAAAAATCAGGAATACAATAAAAAGCAGTTCGATGCGAAACACAAACTACCGTTTAAATATCAATTAGGCGACTTAGTTGTGATTCCAAATGTAGACGTTACGCCGGGAGTTAATAAAAAGTTATTGCCAAAATTTAAGGGACCGTATGTAGTTAAATCAATACTAAACAATGATAGATATGTAATAAGTGACATAGAAGGTCATCAAGTAACGCAGATACCCTATGAAGGAATCTGTGATGCTTCGCGTATAAGGTTGTGGGCCGATTCTGATCAACTTCACTAATTAATAAAGATGAAATTATGTAATTTTATGTAACTTTATGTAATATAGTTTAATTTATGCACAATGTAATTTATGTAAACAAATAAGACTGACACTGCTAAAACGACCGCTTAATATATGATCGGGGCGATCATATGTCAGGCTGGCCGAACTGTAGGAAATAAGTTTAAATTCAAATTAGCGCCAAGGAAGTCTTATCTGTCAACCGGCAGTAAGTGCTGCCACCACTGTAGTTGTAAGGGTAAGACGAAGAAGAAGGGTTCCGGCAAAAAGCATGCAAGACACA
This sequence comes from Clivina fossor, assembly GCA_963966155.1. Classification (NCBI taxonomy): domain Eukaryota; kingdom Metazoa; phylum Arthropoda; class Insecta; order Coleoptera; family Carabidae; genus Clivina; species Clivina fossor. Next base: position 2,501,520 of record OZ014554.1, on the reverse strand, counting down.
CGCACAAATATTATGTTATGTTTATGTACGGCAGTGAAGCGACTTATGTGTTAAAGCTGAACGACTTATGTTTTATGTACAAAATTATATTTACGCGTACGTTAAAAGTATTCTGATTGATATATATATATATTAGTGTGTAATATTATCTTCAATATATTTGTATTTATTCAACCTGACACCACGAAAGAATTATTTCGCACGCGCCAATCCAGGCCAACCTTACCTCCCACAATAATAATAATAATAATAATAATAAAACAGAAAAGTACTTCTCTCATTGACCGTACCTACCTCAGTCGCACCCCACCCTAGATATTTCTAGAGAGACAAAGGAATAATAATAATAATGCTTTATTTTCAGTTTTGTGATACAATAATATACATAAAAACTAAATCCAAATACATAATAATAATAATAATAATAATTTTATTTGTCCAAAAGATCTTACAAACAAGACATAGGATTAGGATAAGTCAATACAAAGCAATACAAGTAAATTAAGACAACAAATATTCATCTAGACTATAATAAGATTTTAAAACTAGATAATTTTTAACATCTTTTTTAAATTTTTTCAAATTAGTAATGTGTTTTAACTTATTAGGTAATTTATTATATATATATATATATATATATATATATATATATATATAACATGCATAGGTAATTTATTATATATATAACATGCAATATCAGTAGGGTTACATTGACATTTGCTGGTACGGTATTTTGAAATAATTAACATATTATTGTTTCTTGTGCTGTAGTTATGTACAACAGAGTGTTTATCAAATTTTGAAATATTCATTTTTACATAAGTAACAGCCTGGTGAATAAAAACACATGGAAATGTAAGTATCTCTAACTTTTTGAACAAAGGTTTGCACGGTGCTGTAAAATATGATCCGGTCATATTTCTAATGGCTCTTTTTTGAACGAGAAATACTTTTTCCGCATTTGAACTTATGCCCCAGCATAAAATTGCGTATGACATTATAGCGTGAAAATGAGCGAAATAATAAGTTTTACGTACAAGTAGACTGGTGGTGAGATTTATTTTTTTTTATTGCAAAACAATGTTTAGAAAGATTTTTACATAAGTTATCTATATGAATGTTCCAAGTTAGTGAATTATCTACAAAAACACCTAAAAATTTGATATTATCTGTTTGTTTTAAAGATGAATTTTTAATTTTCAAGTATAAACTTTTATCTCTTATTGCAGATTTAAGTTGAAATGAAATAAATGCTGATTTATCTACATTAAGAATTAAATCATTTTCATCAAACCACATGGTTAACTGATCTAAAGTTGTGTTCGTATTATTTACTAAAGAATCATAATTAATTTCTGAATTCAAGATGGTGGTGTCATCAGCATATATGACTAATTTGTCGCATTTAATGTTTAAATGTAAATCATTCATGTACAAAATAAATAAAAGAGGTCCTAATATTGAACCTTGTGGTACACCATAGTTAACATTACGTTCCTTAGAGAGAAAATTATCAATCTTTACAACTTGTTTTCTATGTAATAAGTAAGATTTTAGCCATTCCAAAGCTAATCCTCTTAGACCATAATGTGTAAGTTTAGCAAACAATTTATTGTGATTAATAGTATCGAAAGCTTTACTAAGATCTAAAAATGTACCTGTCACTTTGTTACCTTTATCTAAATTTTTATATAAAGAGTCCATAAAAGTGATAATAGCGGAGACCGTTGAAAGACCATGTCTAAAACCATGCTGTTCTGAAGTGAAGATGTTGTATTGGTCCATAAAAGAAGTGAGTCTGATTGCGAATGCTTTTTCGATGATTTTTGAGTAGGGTGAGAGTAGAGCAATCGGCCGATAATTACACAATGAACACTTATCACCTTTTTTATGAAGCGGATGAATGATGGCTGTTTTGAGAATCTTAGGAAAGTAACCACTTGAAAACGATTCGTTAATAAGAAAAGTTAATGGTTTAACAATTTGATAAGCACATGTTTTGATTATAAATGAACTTAAATTATCACAACCACAAGATTTAGAATTATTTAAATTTTGAATTATTTTCAGAGTTTCATCTTCATTAATAGGAGATATAAAAATAGTATTTGGGTTATGTTTAATTCTTGCATTAAACAATTGATTGTTGCTGCAGCTACAGATTCACAGAAAAACTCATTGAATGTGTCAGCAATTTTATCTTTTTCAGTTATTTCAATATCATGATCATGTAACTTAATGGAGAAATTGTTATTACGTTCTGATGGAGAATTTTCATAAATTTCTTTATTTATAATTTTCCATACAGCTTTGCTTTTACTTGATAATTGAAGAATAAAGTTGTTATTATAATTTTGTTTAGCAAGTCGTATGACTTTTTTATAAGTTTTTTTATAGATTCGGTAATGTTGTATTAAATCCGTATTACCAGATTTTGTTAATTTATATAAATCCTTTAGTCGCAAACTTGAATTTCTTATTCCTTTTGTAACCCATGTATTCCGTGTGTTATGCAACTTAGAAGATTTAACAGTGATTTCAGGAATAGCGATATTAAGGCAATGTGAAATCGTATTGATAAAACTATTAAATTTTTTATCAAGATTTAAATCATTTGAGTATATAAAATTCCAATTTTCTTTGTTTAATAGGAATTTGAAATAATTTATATTTTCATTTGAAAAACATCTTTTGGTAATTTTAGTGTTTTCTTTAATTGTGTTGAAATTTAAATTCACAATTTGAGCTGAGTGATCAGATATAGCAAAATCAGTAACTGATGCTAGACATTTATCATTATTAATATAATCTATAATATAATTTCAATAATATTAATACTATCAATAAATTCTTTTACAATGTAGAATGCTTTATCTAATAAAAAATTGTTAATTACATATACGAATTTTTTATTTATTTAACTCACGTATAGAAATTGGTAGCAAGTTAAAAATTGTTGGGGACATTCTGCGGCATATTTTTTACTATGATAAGTTTACACAATGGTAATCTAATATCACCTTTTTGCCCGGTTTTATACTTATGGATGTTGCTATTTTTTAGAAAATTATTTAAATTTGATTTAATATATTCGAGACATTGTAAAATATAAATACTAGCTATAGTTAATATTTTCAGATCAATAAAGAGCTGTCGACAAGATTGACGATGGTGGCTACGTGTTAAGATTGTAACAGAATATATTTGTAATTTAAAAATCTTATCACTGTCCACAGAATTTCCACATAGTAAACAACAATAATACAGATGCATAGGAACCGAAGCGTAATACAAAGTATATGCAGTTTTAAATGATGCTACCTTTGTTTTAGAACCTATAATACTTTTTGGGTTTTATGGGTATTATGCGTTTTTTCTTTACTGCAGTCCATGTATTGTTATCATTTATGTTATTAATATCAACATTGTTTTTGTTTATATTTTCCATATTATTTATATTTTCAATAATATTTGTTTCGCCATCTTCTTTATCAACCTTCTCAGTAGATGGAGTTGATTTGTTATTGTTTTTATTATCAGCTATAACAATATTACAGACTTGCTCATGATTATTTGTATCGTTATCGTTTAATATTTTGGTAGATGGAGGAACTTGTACGATAATAAAAATAATATTATAAAACATCCCAAAACCACACTTAAATTAAAATAAAGCTAAATACGTATTTCGGAAGCTAAGCTTCCATCTTCAGTAGCAAATAAAATCTACAAAAATCTTACCTGTGATCTAAAGTACATAAACACTTAAGCACTTGTCGAAGATCACTGATCAGTGATTAACATTCCTTTTGTATCGTATAAAACACATTCACAAGCGTCACAGAACTTTAAATCAAAAGCATATTCAAATCAGTATCATCTAGAATTTAAATATTTATTATGTAATACAATAATGATGCAAATATTTACATTTATCAACCTTTCAATACTTTCAAACCTAATAATTTTTATTTTAAATCAAATTTTAACGATACAGTATTACTACAGTGTTTTGAATAATATTGTTTATTAAAAAATAAACATTCATCAAAATAAAAAATCAATAATTTATGGTTAAAATAGGCCGAATATTTGGTAAATTTTTTAATTTTTTTTTTATAATTTTTCTTATATTTATAATCTTTACGTAGTTAAACTTGATTTTCATAATATTATAAATTAATTTAAATTTTTCATTATAATTTCAATGTCGGATGAAATTTTTAATATTTTAAAATAAAAATCGATGATATATTTATTTTTATTACATGTAGTTATTTTTTATAATTAGCATCGGTATTAAGATTTCTAAATAATTACAATGTTTTTTTTTTAATATAATATTATTTTTATTTATATGACATTACAAATTTAATATAAATTATATTTCTAACGTCTTTGCTTTGCAATTAAAGATGAGAGAAGTATCCTGAAATAAAATTAAACATATACATAAAAGTTTTTAGAAATGAGATAGGCTAAAATTTAATAACAAAATGGTTAATTACTCATTTTTTTTAAACTAATTATGATGTTAATCTTCCAAATTGAATGTAGAAGATTCTACACAAAAATCACATTATAAATTTATACGAAAATAATATATTGTTTATTTATTACATAATATTTAAAAAAAAAAGTAAAGATTAGTAACATGCAAATTTGTTTTTTTTTTTCAAAAATTTAAACAAATTGGTTAATCAGTAAATTAGTTTATATTCTTAAAATTTTGTAATATAATTTCTTTCCGAAAATATTTTGTACTTACCTTAACCAATTTTATTTGCAATAATTTTACCAGCTGTTAATATGGCACTACCAAATCCAGGATCAGCTACTGGATGCGCATAAGAGACTTGAACAAATGATGATAATAATATACAAGCAATTATTGCTAGAAAAATAACTTGTGCAATAGTCATGATGGACAATTTATTTTTCAATATTTCTTTTGGAAACTGAAACTGTATTAAATATTGTTAATATTGTCAGTCTTATATACTCAAAATTATCAAGAATTTTATTTAGAGCTAAAAATTTTATATAGCATATTAATGTATTTTTTATAGATTTTTTTAATTTCCGATTAAAAATTATTTTGAAAATATAATTATAGATATGTTTTACATAATTTTTCAGAAATTTCTATAAAAATAGAATGCATATTTATGCACCTAAGATATAAACATTTATCTTTTAACATTAACATTAGCTATTATAATTAAAATAATTTTTAAATTGATAATTTTACTACAATAATAAAATAAAAAAATTAAATTTTATTTATGTAATCATAAAAAAAATGCATTAACGAATATACCGCTAAATTTCAACCAAATATTCGGCTATTCGAATAGTAATTATTTTTAATAATTTGACGTATGATTGGTAGTTCTCTTTATAATAATATTAATAATAAAACAGGAAAAGTACTTGTCTCATTGACCGTACCTACCTCAGTCGCACCCCACCCTAGATATTTCTAGAGAGACAAAGGAATAATAATAATAATAATGCTTTATTTTCAGTTTTGTGATACAATAATATACATAAAAACTAAGTCCAAATACATAATAATAATAATAATAATAATTTTAGAAAAGATCTTACAAACAAGACATAGGATAAGCCAATACAAAGCAATACAAGTAAATTAAGACAACAAATATTCATCTAGACTATAATAAGATTTTAAAACTAGATCTTTTTTAAATTTTTTCAAATTAGTAATGTGTTTTAACTTATTAGGTAATTTATTATATATATATAACATGCAATATCAGTAGGGTTACATTGACATTTGCTGGTATGGTATTTTGAAATAATTAACATATTATTGTTTTTTGTGCTGTAGTTATGTACATCAGATTGTTTATCAAATTTTGAAATATTCATTTTTACATAAGTAACAGCCTGGTGAATAAAAACACATGGAAATGTAAGTATCTCTAACTTTTTGAACAAAGGTTTGCACAGTGCTGTAAAATATGATCCGCTCATATTTCTAATGGCTCTTTTTTGAACGAGAAATACTCTTTCCGCGTTTGAACTTATGCCCCAGCATAAAATTGCGTATGACATTATAGTGTGAAAATGAGCGAAATAATAAGTTTTACGTACAAGTAGACTGGTGGTGAGATTTATTTTTTTTAGTGCAAAACAATGTTTAGAAAGATTTTTACATAAGTTATCTATATGAATGTTCCAGGTTAGTGAATTATCTATAAAAACACCTAAAAATTTGATATTCGGCCTAATTCTCTAAGAAAGTTGCTAAATTTTAACAACGTTGCTAACAACATTAGCCAATAAAATTAGCTGACACTAAATAAAAAATTAAAATGAGAACCATTATATTTGTTTCTATTGGTTATAATTGTTAGCAACGTTGCTAAGACTTAGCAACTTCGTTAGAGAATCAGGCTGATTATCTGTTTGTTTTAAAGATGAATTTTTAATTTTCAAGTATAAACTTTTATCTCTTATTGCAGATTTAAGTTGAAATGAAATAAATGCTGATTTATCTACATTAAGAATTAAATCATTTTCATCAAACCACATGGTTAACTGATCTAAAGTTGTGTTCGTATTATTTACTAAAGAGTCATAATTAATTTCTGAATTCAAGATGGTGGTGTCATCAGCATATATGACTAATTTGTCGCATTTAATTTTTAAATGTAAATCATTCATGTACAAAATAAATAAAAGAGGTCCTAATATTGAACCTTGTGGTACACCATAGTTAACATTACGTTCCTTAGAGAGAAAATTATCAATCTTTACAACTTGTTTTCTATGTAATAAGTAAGATTTTAGCCATTCCAAAGCTAATCCTCTTAGACCATAATGTGTAAGTTTAGCAAACAATTTATTGTGATTAATAGTATCGAAAGCTTTACTAAGATCTAAAAATGTACCTGTCACTTTGTTACCTTTATCTAAATTTTTATATAAAGAGTCCATAAAAGTGATAATAGCGGAGACCGTTGAAAGACCATGTCTAAAAGCATGCTGTTCTGAAGTGAAGATGTTGTATTGGTCCATAAAAGAAGTGAGTCTGATTGCGAATGCTTTTTCGATAATTTTTGAGAAGGGTGAGAGTAGAGCAATCGGCCGATAATTACACAATGAACACTTATCACCCTTTTTATGAAGCGGATGAATGATGGCTGTTTTGAGAATCTTAGGAAAGTAACCACTTGAAAACGATTCGTTAATATGAAAAGTTAATGGTTTAACAATTTGATAAGCACATGTTTTGATTATAAATGAACTTAAATTATCACAACCACAAGATTTAGAATTATTTAAATTTTGAATTATTTTCAGAGTTTCATCTTCATTAATAGGAGATATAAAAATAGTATTTTGGTTATGTTTAATTTTTGCATTAAACAATTGATTGTTGCTGCAGCTACTATTAATTAAAGTATCAACAGATTCACAGAAAAACTCATTGAATGTGTCAGCAATTTTATCTTTTTCAGTTATTTCAATATCATGATCATGTAACTTAATGGAGAAATTGTTATTACGTTCTGATGGAGAATTTTCATAAATTTGCTTTTACTTGATGATTGAAGAATAACGTTGTTATTATAATTTTGTTTAGCAAGTCGTATGACTTTTTTATAAGTTTTTTTTATAGATTCGGTAATGTTGTATTAAATCCGTATTACCAGATTTAGTTAATTTATATAAATCCTTTAGTCGCACACTTGAATTTTTTATTTCTTTTGTAACCCATGTATTCCGTGTGATGCAACTTAGAAGATTTAACAGTGATTTCAGGAATAGCGACATTAAGGCAATGTGAAATCGTATTGATAAAACTATTAAATTTTTCATCAAGATTTAAATCATTTGAGTATATAAAATTCCAATTTTCTTTGTTTAATAAGAATTTGAAATAATTTATATTTTCATTTGAAAAACATCTTTTGGTAATTTTAGTGTTTACTTTAATTGTGTTGAAATTTAAATTCACAATTTGAGCTGAGTGATCAGATATAGCAAAATCAGTAACTGATGCTAGACATTTATCATTATTAATATAATCTATAATATAATTTCAATAATATTAATACTATCAATAAATTCTTTTACAATATAGAATGCTTTATTTAATAAAAAATGGTTAATTACATATACGAATTTTTTCTTATTTAACTCACATATAGAAATTGGTAGCAAGTTAAAAATTGTTGGGGACATTCTGCGGCATATTTTTTACTATGATACGTTTACACAATGGTAATCTAATATCACCTTTTTGCCCGGTTTTATACTTATGGATGTTGCTATTTTTTAGAAAATTATTTAAATTTGATTTAATATATTCGAGACATTGTAAAATATAAATACTAGCTATAGTTAATATTTTCAGATCAATAAAGAGCTGTCGACAAGATTGACGATGGTGGCTACGTGTTAAGATTGTAACAGAATATATTTGTAATTTAAAAATCCTAACACTATCCACAGAATTTCCACATAATAAACAACAATAATACAGATGCATAGGAACCGAAGCGTAATACAAAGTACATGCAGTTTTAAATAATGCTACCTTTGTTTTAGATCCTATAATACTTTTTGGGTTTTATGGGATTTATGCGTTTTTTCTTTACTGCAGTCCATGTATTGTTATCATTTATGTTATTAATATCAACATTATTTTGTTTATATTTTTCATATTATTTATATTTTCAATAATATTTGTTTCGCCATCTTCTTTATCAACCTTCTCAGTAGATGGAGTTGATTTGTTATTGTTTTTATTATCAACTATAACATTATTACAGACTTGCTCATGATTATTTGTATCGTTATCGTTTAATATTTTGGTAGATGGAGAAACTTGTACGATAATAAAAATAATATTATAAAAAATCCCAATACCACACTTAAATTAAAATAAAGCTAAATACGTATTTCGGAAGCTAAGCTTCCATCTTCAGTAGCAAATAAAATCTACAAAAATCTTACCTGTGATTTAAAGTACATAAACACTTAAGCACTTGTCGAAGATCACTGATTAACATTCCTTTTGTATCGTATAAAACACATTCACAAGCGTCACAGAACTTTAAATCAAAAGCATATTCAAATCAGTATCATCTAGAATTTAAATATTTATTATGTAATACAATAATGATGCAAATATTTACATTTATCAACCTTTCAATACTTTCAAACCTAATAATTTTTATTTTAAATCAAATTTTAACGATACAGTATTACTACAGTGTTTTGAATAATATTGTTTATTAAAAAATAAACATTCATCAAAATAAAAAATCAATAATTTATGGTTAAAATAGTTAACACTTGTGTGTGATATTACAATCTGAGTTTATTAGTTGTAGAATGCTAAATTATTAGTATATGAAACTATTTTTTTATTTTGAAAGATATTTTGTACGTTGTTTATTTTTCGAGATATTCGGAAGTTTTCACTTATCGATGTAATCAATATAAGAAACTGATGAGTTATGAAAATAGTTAAAATTCAAAAATAATTTTTTTAATATATATTACAGAATTTCTTATGTAAAACAAATAAAAAAATACTAATACTTGTTTTCTATTGTTTAATATTAACGAGTTACAAATACCAGTGTCTATGATAAATGGTAGATGACTTCTTCAAACAATAAATATTTCAAAAAATTAAAAACACGTCAGTTTTATTTTTAACTAGGCCATCTTAATACACAACAAATTTTTTTTAAAAAAATTACATAACAATTAACTATGACATAAATTATATACCCGAAGTACAAAAAGGTAATTTTATTACGCTAGATTCTCCAAAAATCCCAAACTATCCAGTTTAGATACGTATATACAGAGCGAACATTACAATTTGCCTTAAAATATCAAAAAAATGTACTATTTGAAATAGCCGAATATTTGGTAAATTTTTTAATTTTTTTTTATAATTTTTGTTATATTTTATAATCTTTATGTAGTTAAACTTGATTTTCATAATATTATAAATTAATTTAAATTTTTTATTATAATTTCAATGTCGGATGAAATTTTTAATATTTTAAAATAAAAATCAATGATATATTTATTTTTATTACATGTAGTAATTTTTTATAATTGGCATCGGTATTAAGATTTCTAAATAATTACAATGTTTTTTTTTTTAATATAATATTATTTTTATTTATGTGACATTACAAATTTAATATAAATTATATTTCTAACGTCTTTGCACTGCAATTAAAGATGAGAGAAGTATCCTGAAATAAAATTGAACATATAGGTACATACAAGTTTTTAGAAATGATATAGGCTAAAATTTAATAACAATGGTTAATTACTCATTTTCTTTTAATTAATTTTGATGTTAATCTTCCAAATTGAATGTAGAAGATTCTACACAAAAATAACATTATGAATTTAAACGAAAATAATATATTGTTTATTTATTACATAATATTTAAAAAAAAAAAGTAAAGATTAGTAACATGCAAATTTGTTTTTTTTTTCAAAAATTTAAACAAATTGGTTAATCAGTAAATTAGTTTATATTCTTAAAATTTTGTAATATAATTTCTTTCCGAAAATATTTTGTACTTACCTTAACCAATTTTATTTGCAATAATTTTACCAGCTGTTAATATGGCACTACCAAATCCAGGATCAGCTACTGGATGCGCATAAGAGACTTGAACAAATGATGATAATAATATACAAGCAATTATTGCTAGAAAAATAACTTGTGCAATAGTCATGATGGACAATTTATTTTTCAATATTTCTTTTGGAAACTGAAACTGTATTAAATATTGTTAATATTGTCAGTCTTATATACTCAAAATTATCAAGAATTTTATTTAGAGCTAAAAATTTTATATAGCATATTAATGTATTTTTTATAGATTTTTTTAATTTCCGATTAAAAATTATTTTAAAAATATAATTATAGATATGTTTTACATAATTTTTCAGAAATTTCTATAAAAATAGAATGCATATTTATGCAGCTAAGATATAAACATTTATCTTTTAACATTAATATTAGCTATTATAATTAAAATAATTTTTAAATTGATAATTTTACTACAATAATAAAATAAAAAAATTCAATTTTATTTATGTAATCATAAAAAAAATGCATTAACGAATATTCCGCTAAATTTCAACCAAATATTCGGCTATTTCGAATAGTAAATTTTTTTAATAATTTGACGTATGATTGGTAGTCCTCTTTATAATAATAATAATAATAATAATAATAATAATAATAAAACAGGAAAAGTACTTGTCTCATTGACCGTACCTACCTCAGTCGCACCCCACCCTAGATATTTCTAGAGAGACAAAGGAATAATAATAATAATAATGCTCTATTTTCAGTTTTTGTGATACAATAATATACATAAAAACTAAGTCCAAATACATAATAATAATAATAATAATAATAATTTTATTTGTCCAAAAGATCTTACAAACAAGACATAGGATTAGGATAAGTCAATACAAAGCAATACAAGTAAATTAAGACAACAAATATTCATCTAGACTATAATAAGATTTTAAAACTAGATAATTTTTAACATCTTTTTTTAAATTTTTTCAAATTAGTAATGTGTTTTAACTTATTAGGTAATTTATTATATATATAACATGCAATATCAGTAGGGTTACATTGACATTTGCTGATACGGTATTTGGAAATAATTAACATATTATTGTTTCTTGTGCTGTGGTTCTGTACATCAGAGTGTTTATCAAATTTTGAAATATTCATTTTTACATAAGTAACAGCCTGGTGAATAAAAACACATGGAAATGTAAGTATCTCTAACTTTTTGAACAAAGGTTTGCACGGTGCTGTAAAATATGATCCGCTCATATTTCTAATGGCTCTTTTTTGAACGAGAAATACTCTTTCCGCGTTTGAACTTATGCCCCAGCATAAAATTGCGTATGACATTATAGCGTGAAAATGAGCGAAATAATAAGTTTTACGTACAAGTAGACTGGTGGTGAGATTTATTTTTTTTAGTGCAAAACAATGTTTAGAAAGATTTTTACATAAGTTATCTATATGAATGTTCCAAGTTAGTGAATTATCTATAAAAACACCTAAAAATTTGATATTATCTGTTTGTTTTAAAGATGAATTTTTAATTTTCAATTATAAACTTTTATCTCTTATTGCAGATTTAAGTTGAAATGAAATAAATGCTGATTTATCTACATTAAGAATTAAATCATTTTCATCAAACCACATGGTTAACTGATCTAAAGTTGTGTTCGTATTATTTACTAAAGAATCATAATTATGTTCTGAATTCAAGATGGTGGTGTCATCAGCATATGTGACTAATTTGTCGCATTTAATGTTTAAATGTAAATCATTCATGTACAAAATAAATAAAAGAGGTCCTAATATTGAACCTTGTGGTACACCATAGTTAACATTACGTTCCTTAGAGAGAAAATTATCAATCTTTACAACTTGTTTTCTATGTAATAAGTAAGATTTTAGCCATTCCAAAGCTAATCCTCTTACATTAGACCATAATGTGTAAGTTTAGCAAACAATTTATTGTGATTAATAGTATCGAAAGCTTTACTAAGATCTAAAAATGTACCTGTCACTTTGTTACCTTTATCTAAATTTTTATATAAAGAGTCCATAAAAGTGATAATAGCGGAGACCGTTGAAAGACCATGTCTAAAACCATGCTGTTCTGAAGTGAAGATGTTGTATTGGTCCATAAAAGAAGTGAGTCTGATTGCGAATGCTTTTTCGATGATTTTTGAGAAGGGTGAGCAAGGTAGAGCAATCGGCCGATAATTACACAATGATCACTTATCACCTTTTTTATGAAGCGGATGAATGATGGCTGTTTTGAGAATCTTAGGAAAGTAACCACTTGAAAACGATTCGTTAATAAGAAAAGTTAATGGTTTAACAATTTGATAAGCACATGTTTTGATTATAAATGAACTTAAATTATCACAACCACAAGATTTAGAATTATTTAAATTTTGAATTATTTTCAGAGTTTCATCTTCATTAATAGGAAATATAAAAATAGTATTTTGGTTATGTTTAATTTTTGCATTAAACAATTGATTGTTGCTGCAGCTACTATTAATTAAAGTATCAACAGATTCACAGAAAAAGTCATTGAATGTGTCAGCAATTTTAGCTTTTTCAGTTATTTCAATATCATGATCATGTAACTTAATGGAGAAATTGTTATTACGTTCTGATGGAGAATTTTTATAAATTTCTTTATTTATAATTTTCCATACAGCTTTGCTTTTACTTGATGATTGAAGAATAAAGTTGTTATTATAATTTTGTTTAGCAAGTCGTATGACTTTTTTATAAGTTTCTTTATAGATTCGGTAATGTTGTATTAAATCCGTATTACCAGATTTAGTTAATTTATATAAATTTCAGGAATAGCGACATTAAGGCAATGTGAAATCGTATTGATAAAACTATTAAATTTTTCATCAAGATTTAAATCATTTGAGTATATAAAATTCCAATTTTCTTTGTTTAATAAGAATTTGAAATAATTTATATTTTCATTTGAAAAACATCTTTTAGTAATTTTAGTGTTTTCTTTAATTGTGTTGAAATTTAAATTCACAATTTGAGCTGAGTGATCAGATATAGCAAAATCAGTAACTGATGCTAGACATTTATCATTATTAATATAATCTATAATATAATTTCAATAATATTAATACTATCAATAAATTCTTTTACAATGTAGAATGCTTTATCTAATAAAAAATTGTTAATTACATATACGAATTTTTTTTTAATTTAACTCACCTATAGAAATTGGTAGCAAGTTAAAAATTGTTGGGGACATTCTGCGGCATATTTTTTACTATGATAAGTATACACAATGGTAATCTAATATCACCTTTTTGCCCGGTTTTATACTTACGGATGTTGCTATTTTTTAGAAAATTATTTAAATTTGATTTAATATATTCGAGACATTGTAAAATATAAATACTAGCTATAGTTAATATTTTCAGATCAATAAAGAGCTGTCGACAAGATTGACAATGGTGGCTACGTGTTAAGATTGTAACAGAATATATTTGTAATTTAACAATCCTATCACAATCCACAGAATTTCCACATAGTAAACAACAATAATACAGATGCATAGGAACCGAAGCGTAATACAAAGTACATGCAGTTTTAAATGATGCTACCTTTGTTTTAGAACCTATAATACTTTTTGGTTGCTTGGGTTTTATGCGTTTTTTCTTTACTGCAGTCCATGTATTGTTATCATTTATGTTATTAATATCAACATTGTTTTTGTTTATATTTTCCATATTATTTATATTTTGTAGCAAAGTTTGAGAACCCCAGTACGCCAAAAATGCAAGCATGCTAGCGGAGAGGAAGGGAGTCGAGAGAGAGTCGTTGACGAGACATGAGAAAGAACGCTTTGTAACCAACACGAGTTCTTTTGTTATTCATTAAACATTAAAATCACATTATCTGTATTTGTTTATTTAAATTTAATAATTTCATATTTGTGTAGCATCTAAAGTAGTGTTAATAAACGTTATTACGTTATAAAGTGCATTTTATGTGTTTTATTAACTGCAAACATAACCAACTTTAACCTGCATGCTAAAGTGGCGTCCCAAAGTGGCGTCCCAACATAGCGGCCGAAACCAGTGTTTAAATAGTTTGTGTAATTTTAATTAGACATTTTCTGGTGTTCTACGAAATACCCGTGTCGATTAAATACAACTAAAAACTGTTTATTGTAATTCAAGTGTGTTAATATGAGTAATGAATAAGTACTGTTTGGTGCAAGTGTAAATCAATCAATTATTGAGACATTTGTTTGTGTCCAATACACAAGGTAAATACACACAAATATATTTATTGAGACATTCGTTTGTGTCCGGTAAAATTATATGAACCGTTGCATGGACATATTTTAACTTCAGTGCATAAATACCGCGTCATTCGTCGCCGTGTGTGGTCGTGCGCTGTTGTACAAGATAATTCCAGTGACGCTCAAACTTTTTTCGAGTATATTTTTATATTTTTTGATTATTTTTTTTTAAATAAAAATAATTAACACAAAGTTAAACAAAATGTCAAAAAAACTAGAATCAATCACTCTCACAAATGAACAATTCGAGCAACTTCTCACGCGTGTTACGGGTTCTTTAGGTGCAAATGTTGAACATCTTAGAAATAATGCTACCGATAGTCCGGTGCCGATTACTCAAAATTCCGGAAGTTTTGCAAAATGTACGTCTAGATTTGATGGAGGTGCATCGTCAGATGTTGACGCTTTCCTGGATGCAATAATAATTTATAAAGAGTGTTTAAACATAACCGATGAGAACGCATATAAAGGTTTACCAATGTTACTTGAGGGTTACGCGGCCACATGGTGGAAGGGTATTAAACAAACAATTTCTTCTTGGGATGATGCTGTTAAAACATTACGAGAAGTGTATTCCAAAAAGTTACCGGCACACTTAGTGTACAAAGAAATTTTTTCTCGTGAACAAAACGGAAACGAATCGACCGAATTATTTATTTGTCACGTACGCGCGTTGATAGCACAATTGCCATATAGTTTGGAAGAACGTGTTCAATTAGATATGCTGTATGGTCAGTTGCATAAAAATATTCGCCAGCGAGTAACGAGAAACGAATTTGACACTTTCCATAAATTGATTCAACGAGTTCGGGATATAGAAATCTCTACGAAAGAAGTAACTAAAACTGAAGAGAAACATACGGATAAACACGCTCAGCGTGTAAGATGCTCATATTGTAAACTATATGGTCACCTAATCTCAGAGTGTCGAAATAAAGAAAAATCTGATAATAAAAAGAAGAAAGAAACGGTCACCCCAGAACGAACCGTATCAAAATCAAACCCAAACATTTATTGTTACGGTTGTAAAGCACCCGGAGTGATACGTACAGAATGCTCAAATTGCAACAAAACTAAGAAGAGTGAAGTAGAAGCAAACATTGGAAACATAACTTTCTATGAAGCACAAATTGGAACTCAATTTCATAGACCAAATCTATCAGTCAAAATTGATGGTCTTCAAGGCATAGTTCTGGCTGATACTGGTGCAACAAGAAGTATTGCTGGCAAGAAACTTTTCGAAAATATTAAACATTCACACCCAATTGAAATCGAAGATGTGAAAGTTACTCTTGCAGATGGGAATGAGCAACAGTTAAAGCTTCCATGCATAGAAGTGAATGTGGACTTAAATGGGAAAATAGTACCAACAAAATTGTTATCTCTTCCAACGCCACACGATAACAGAACTCTGTTAGGTATGGACTTCTTAACACAAGCTGAAATAGTACTTGACACCGCTAAAGGAGAATGGTATTTTAGAAAGGAACCAGAAAGAAAATACTCATTTTCACCGACTGTATCAGAAATAAATCAAGTTGAATGCCAAAGAAATTTATATGAAGATATAATAAAACTGCGGGGAAATGAAGGAGAAGATCTAACATTAGAACAACGAGAACGTGTTAATGTTCTACTTACGAGTAACATGAGCATTTTCACACAAGGGGGAGAGCCAACTCCTTTTGCCGAACATCGAATAAATATCAAAGATGGTCAGTCACCAATCTCCGTACCACCGTTCAGAATGGCAAAACCAAAAAAGGAATACCTTCAGAAAGAGATCAATGAACTTCTTGATAACGGGATAATAGAAGAATGTGAATCTGCCTGGGCTGCTCCAGTGGTTTTAGTACCAAAAAAGGAGGGATCATATAGGTTATGCATTGACTATAGACGGTTGAACGAAATCACAATCACGGATTCGTATCCAATGCCACGGATTGACGAATTGCTTCACGCTGCGAAACAAAGTAATTTTATGACAACGATAGATTTACGCGCAGGCTACCATCAAATAAATCTTCATCCCGACGACCGAGATAAGACTACGTTTACCACGCCGTTCGGAACTTTCCGATATAATAGAATGCCCTTCGGACTCAAGAATTCTCCAGCAACCTTCCAACGGATGATAGACCGGTTTAGAACTGGATTAGACGTCACTATTTTGGCTTATATTGACGATTTGATAATAATCTCAGAAACATTTGAAGATCATCTATGTGATCTACAGAAAGTATTTGATCGGCTCAAGCAATTTAAATTGAAGGCAAATCGAAAGAAATGTGTATTTGTACGACCAGAAGTTGAATATTTGGGACACGTACTAACGCGTTCAGGGTTGCAAATCAATTCTAAAAAAGTAGCTACAATTCGAGATATGCCGATACCAACAAATATCAAACATTTGAAGACCTTCCTACAAACCTGCTCTTGGTACAGAAAATTTATAGATGGTTTCTCTAAAATAGCCAAACCATTGACTGATCTCACAAAGAAAAATGCTACTTGGAAATGGGAAGAGTCACAGCAAGAGGCATACGATAGTTTGAAAATTGCTCTTACAAGTGCTCCTATACTTGTTCAAGCAGACGAAAATCGCCGACCAGCTCCCCTGTACAAAAAAGGTGATAAAGTCCTAGTGAAGACTCACCTGTTAAGTAATGCGGTCCAAGGTCTTTCTGCGAAACTAATACCCAAACGCGATGGTCCATATCTTATCAAGAAAGAAGTGTCGCCTACTACCTATGAAATTGCTGATGTCAACAATCCGGAAATTGGACTAGGTAAGCATCATGTATCTGAATTGACCCCATTTATAGGTTCTAGCGATGCTGAATCAACACCCATCTACAAAAAACGAGGTAGAGGGCGTCCGAAGAAAACTCATCCTAGTCACTCGGTGAGGCCACCTTCTCGCGACTAGAGGGGGAGGATGTAGCAAAGTTTGAGAACCCCAGTACGCCAAAAATGCAAGCATGCTAGCGGTGAGGAAGGGAGTCGAGAGAGAGTCGTTGACGAGACATGAGAAAGAACGCTTTGTAACCAACACGAGTTCTTTTGTTATTCATTAAACATTAAAATCACATTATCTGTATTTGTTTATTTAAATTTAATAATTTCATATTTGTGTAGCATCTAAAGTAGTGTTAATAAACGTTATTACGTTATAAAGTGCATTTTATGTGTTTTATTAACTGCAAACATAACCAACTTTAACCTGCATGCTAAAGTGGCGTCCCAAAGTGGCGTCCCAACATAGCGGCCGAAACCAGTGTTTAAATAGTTTGTGTAATTTTAATTAGACATTTTCTGGTGTTGTACGAAATACCCGTGTCGATTAAATACAACTAAAAACTGTTTATTGTAATTCAAGTGTGTTAATATGAGTAATGAATAAGTACTGTTTGGTGCAAGTGTAAATCAATCAATTATTGAGACATTTGTTTGTGTCCAATACACAAGGTAAATACACACAAATATATTTATTGAGACATTCGTTTGTGTCCGGTAAAATTATATGAACCGTTGCATGGACATATTTTAACTTCAGTGCATAAATACCGCGTCATTCGTCGCCGTGTGTGGTCGTGCGCTGTTGTACAAGATAATTCCAGTGACGCTCAAACTTTTTTCGAGTATATTTTTATATTTTTTGATTATTTTTTTTTAAATAAAAATAATTAACACAAAGTTAAACAAAATGTCAAAAAAACTAGAATCAATCACTCTCACAAATGAACAATTCGAGCAACTTCTCACGCGTGTTACGGGTTCTTTAGGTGCAAATGTTGAACATCTTAGAAATAATGCTACCGATAGTCCGGTGCCGATTACTCAAAATTCCGGAAGTTTTGCAAAATGTACGTCTAGATTTGATGGAGGTGCATCGTCAGATGTTGACGCTTTCCTGGATGCAATAATAATTTATAAAGAGTGTTTAAACATAACCGATGAGAACGCATATAAAGGTTTACCAATGTTACTTGAGGGTTACGCGGCCACATGGTGGAAGGGTATTAAACAAACAATTTCTTCTTGGGATGATGCTGTTAAAACATTACGAGAAGTGTATTCCAAAAAGTTACCGGCACACTTAGTGTACAAAGAAATTTTTTCTCGTGAACAAAACGGAAACGAATCGACCGAATTATTTATTTGTCACGTACGCGCGTTGATAGCACAATTGCCATATAGTTTGGAAGAACGTGTTCAATTAGATATGCTGTATGGTCAGTTGCATAAAAATATTCGCCAGCGAGTAACGAGAAACGAATTTGACACTTTCCATAAATTGATTCAACGAGTTCGGGATATAGAAATCTCTACGAAAGAAGTAACTAAAACTGAAGAGAAACATACGGATAAACACGCTCAGCGTGTAAGATGCTCATATTGTAAACTATATGGTCACCTAATCTCAGAGTGTCGAAATAAAGAAAAATCTGATAATAAAAAGAAGAAAGAAACGGTCACCCCAGAACGAACCGTATCAAAATCAAACCCAAACATTTATTGTTACGGTTGTAAAGCACCCGGAGTGATACGTACAGAATGCTCAAATTGCAACAAAACTAAGAAGAGTGAAGTAGAAGCAAACATTGGAAACATAACTTTCTATGAAGCACAAATTGGAACTCAATTTCATAGACCAAATCTATCAGTCAAAATTGATGGTCTTCAAGGCATAGTTCTGGCTGATACTGGTGCAACAAGAAGTATTGCTGGCAAGAAACTTTTCGAAAATATTAAACATTCACACCCAATTGAAATCGAAGATGTGAAAGTTACTCTTGCAGATGGGAATGAGCAACAGTTAAAGCTTCCATGCATAGAAGTGAATGTGGACTTAAATGGGAAAATAGTACCAACAAAATTGTTATCTCTTCCAACGCCACACGATAACAGAACTCTGTTAGGTATGGACTTCTTAACACAAGCTGAAATAGTACTTGACACCGCTAAAGGAGAATGGTATTTTAGAAAGGAACCAGAAAGAAAATACTCATTTTCACCGACTGTATCAGAAATAAATCAAGTTGAATGCCAAAGAAATTTATATGAAGATATAATAAAACTGCGGGGAAATGAAGGAGAAGATCTAACATTAGAACAACGAGAACGTGTTAATGTTCTACTTACGAGTAACATGAGCATTTTCACACAAGGGGGAGAGCCAACTCCTTTTGCCGAACATCGAATAAATATCAAAGATGGTCAGTCACCAATCTCCGTACCACCGTTCAGAATGGCAAAACCAAAAAAGGAATACCTTCAGAAAGAGATCAATGAACTTCTTGATAACGGGATAATAGAAGAATGTGAATCTGCCTGGGCTGCTCCAGTGGTTTTAGTACCAAAAAAGGAGGGATCATATAGGTTATGCATTGACTATAGACGGTTGAACGAAATCACAATCACGGATTCGTATCCAATGCCACGGATTGACGAATTGCTTCACGCTGCGAAACAAAGTAATTTTATGACAACGATAGATTTACGCGCAGGCTACCATCAAATAAATCTTCATCCCGACGACCGAGATAAGACTACGTTTACCACGCCGTTCGGAACTTTCCGATATAATAGAATGCCCTTCGGACTCAAGAATTCTCCAGCAACCTTCCAACGGATGATAGACCGGTTTAGAACTGGATTAGACGTCACTATTTTGGCTTATATTGACGATTTGATAATAATCTCAGAAACATTTGAAGATCATCTATGTGATCTACAGAAAGTATTTGATCGGCTCAAGCAATTTAAATTGAAGGCAAATCGAAAGAAATGTGTATTTGTACGACCAGAAGTTGAATATTTGGGACACGTACTAACGCGTTCAGGGTTGCAAATCAATTCTAAAAAAGTAGCTACAATTCGAGATATGCCGATACCAACAAATATCAAACATTTGAAGACCTTCCTACAAACCTGCTCTTGGTACAGAAAATTTATAGATGGTTTCTCTAAAATAGCCAAACCATTGACTGATCTCACAAAGAAAAATGCTACTTGGAAATGGGAAGAGTCACAGCAAGAGGCATACGATAGTTTGAAAATTGCTCTTACAAGTGCTCCTATACTTGTTCAAGCAGACGAAAATCGCCGACCAGCTCCCCTGTACAAAAAAGGTGATAAAGTCCTAGTGAAGACTCACCTGTTAAGTAATGCGGTCCAAGGTCTTTCTGCGAAACTAATACCCAAACGCGATGGTCCATATCTTATCAAGAAAGAAGTGTCGCCTACTACCTATGAAATTGCTGATGTCAACAATCCGGAAATTGGACTAGGTAAGCATCATGTATCTGAATTGACCCCATTTATAGGTTCTAGCGATGCTGAATCAACACCCATCTACAAAAAACGAGGTAGAGGGCGTCCGAAGAAAACTCATCCTAGTCACTCGGTGAGGCCACCTTCTCGCGACTAGAGGGGGAGGATGTAGCAAAGTTTGAGAACCCCAGTACGCCAAAAATGCAAGCATGCTAGCGGTGAGGAAGGGAGTCGAGAGAGAGTCGTTGACGAGACATGAGAAAGAACGCTTTGTAACCAACACGAGTTCTTTTGTTATTCATTAAACATTAAAATCACATTATCTGTATTTGTTTATTTAAATTTAATAATTTCATATTTGTGTAGCATCTAAAGTAGTGTTAATAAACGTTATTACGTTATAAAGTGCATTTTATGTGTTTTATTAACTGCAAACATAACCAACTTTAACCTGCATGCTAAAATTTTCAATAATATTTATTTCGCCATCTTCTTTATCAACCTTCTCAGTAGATGGAGTTGATTTGTTATTGTTTTTATTATCAACTATAACATTATTACAGACTTGCTCATGATTATTTGTATCGTTATCGTTTAATATTTTGGTAGATGGAGGAACTTGTACGATAATAAAAATAATATTATAAAAAATCCCAAAACCACACTTAAATTAAAATAAAGCTAAATACGTATTTCGGAAGCTAAGCATCCATCTTCAGTAGCAAATAAAATCTACAAAAATCTTACCTGTGATCTAAAGTACATAAACACTTAAGCACTTGTCGAAGATCACTGATCAGTGATTAACATTCCTTTTGTATCGTATAAAACACATTCACAAGCGTCACAGAAGTTTAAATCAAAAGCATATTCAAATCAGTATCATCTAGAATTTAAATATTTATTATGTAATACAATAATGATGCAAATATTTACATTTATCAACCTTTCAATACTTTCAAACCTAATAATTTTTATTTTAAATCAAATTTTAACGATACAGTATTACTACAGTGTTTTGAATAATATTGTTTATTAAAAAATAAACATTTATCAAAATAAAAAATCAATAATTTATGGTTAAAATAGTTAACACTTGTGTGTGATATTACAATCTGAGTTTATTAGTTGTAGAATGCTAAATTATTCGTATATGAAACTATTTTTTTATTTTGAAAGATATTTTGTACGATGTTTATTTTTCGAGATATTCGGAAGTTTTCACTTATCGATGTAATCAATATAAGAAACTGATGAGTTATGAAAATAGTTAAAATTTAAAAATAATTTTTTTAAAATATATTACAGAATTTCTTATGTAAAACAAATAAAAAAATACTAATACTTGTTTTCTATTGTTTAATATTAACGAGTTACAAATACCAGTGTCTATAATAAATGGTAGATGACTTCTTCAAACAATAAATATTTCAAAAAATTAAAAACACGTCAGTTTTATTTTTAACACAACAAATTTTTTAAAAAAAATTACATAACTATTAAATATGACATAAATTATATACCCGAGGTATAAAAAGGTAATTTTATTACGCTAGATTGTCCAAAAAATCCCAAACTATCCAGTTTAGATACGTATATACAGAGCGAACATTACAATTTGCCTGAAAATATCAAAAAATGTACTATTTGAAATAGCCGAATATTTGGTAAATTTTTTAATTTTTTTTTATAATATTTGTTATATTTATAATCTTTACGTAGTTAAACTTGATTTTCATAATATTATAAATTAATTTAAATTTTTCATTATAATTTCAATGTCGTATGAAATTTTTAATATTTTAAAATAAAAATCAATGATATATTTATTTTTATTACATGTAGTTATTTTTTATAATTAGCATCGGTATTAAGATTTCTAAATAATTACAATGTTTGTTTTTTTAATATAATATTATTTTTATTTATGTGACATTACAAATTTAATATAAATTATATTTCTAACGTCTTTGCACTGCAATTAAAGATGAGAGAAGTATCCTGAAATAAAATTGAACATATAGATAAAAGTTTTTAGAAATGAAATAGGACAAAATTTAATAATAATATGGTTAATTACTCATTTTCTTTTAATTAATTTTGATGTTAATCTTCCAAATTGAATGTAGAAGATTCTACACAAACATAATATTATAAATTTATACGAAAATAATATATTGTTTATTTATTACATAATATTTAAAAAAAAAAGTAAAGATTAGTAACATGCAAATTTGGTTTTTTTTTTTCAAAAATTTAAACAAATTGGTTAATCAGTAAATTAGTTTATATTCTTAAAAATTTTGTAATGTAACTTTCTTCCGAAAATATTTTGTACTTACCTTAACCAATTTTATTTGCAATCCATTTACCACCTTTTATTACGGCACCAACAAATCCAGGATCAGCTACTGGATGCGCATAAGAGACTTGAACAATTGATGATAATAATATACAAGCAATTATTGCTAGAAAAATAACTTGTGCAATAGTCATGATGGACAATTTATTTTTCAATATTTCTTTTGGAAACTGAAACTGTATTAAATTGTTAATATTTTCAGTCTTATATACTCAAAATTATCAAGAATTTTATTTAAAGCTATAAATTTTATATAGCATATTAATGTATTTTTTTATAGATTTTTTTTTAATTTCCGATTAAAAATTATTTTGAAAATATAATTATAGATATGTTTTACATAATTTTTCTGAAATTTCTATAAAAATAGAATGCATATTTATGCACCTAAGATATAAACATTTATCTTTTAACATTAATATTAGCTATTATAATTAAAATAATTTTTAAATTGATAATTTTACTACAATAATAAAATAAAAAAAATTAATTTTAGTTATGTAATCATAAAAAAAATGCATTAACGAATATTCCGCTAAATTTCAACCAAATATTCGGCTATTTCGAATAGTAAATTTTTTTAATAATTTGACGTATGATTGGTAGTCCTCTTTATAATAATAATAATAATAATAATAATAATAATAATAATAAAACAGGAAAAGTACTTGTC
The DNA here is from genome assembly GCA_963966155.1 of Clivina fossor. Lineage (NCBI taxonomy): Eukaryota > Metazoa > Arthropoda > Insecta > Coleoptera > Carabidae > Clivina > Clivina fossor. Next base: position 2,477,285 of record OZ014554.1, on the reverse strand, counting down.
TCATTGACCGTACCTACCTCAGTCGCATGCCACTCTAGATATTTCTAGAGAGACAAAGGAATAATAATAATAATAATAATAATAATAATAATGCTTTATTTTCAGTTTTGTGATACAATAATATACAAAAAAACTAAGTCCAAATACATAATATAATCTATAATATAATTTCAATAATATTAATACTATCAATAAATTCTTTTATCTACAACTGCTTTGTTATATGGTCATTATATATATATATATAAAATCAGATAAATAATATTAGTCTTTATAGCCCAAGGGAAATAAAATACTAGTCTTTATTAACCAAGGATAATAAAATATTAGTCTTTATTAACCAAGGGAAATAAAGAAACGATCTTTATTAACTTGATTTCTGTACGCACGCTTCGTTGCTAGGCAACATCAACAAACTAAATATCTCTACGCCAGATGGCAGCAGTTATCAGTCAAAGTAATAAAATGACAGTTGTAGTTAGTTAGTTAGTTAGTTGTTGTTAACATCATAGATTTGAATAAGTAAGTACAATATTAAAAATATATAAGCAGTTGTAGATAAAGTATAGTATTTGACTTGCAAATAATGCCTACAATGCCTACGAGGATGTTTTATTCCCCTCGCTACGCTCGTGGACTAAACAACATCCTCGTACATTATAGGTGCCATTATTTGCTCGTTAAATAATATACTATTACAATGTAGAATGCATTATCTAATAAAAAATTGTTAATTACATATACGAATTTTTTTTTTATTTAACTCACGTTGGTAGCAAGTTAAAAATTGTTGGGGACATTCTGCGGCATATTTTTTACTATATTAAGTTTACACAATGGTAATCTAATATCACCTTTTTGCCTGGTTTTATACTTATGGATGTTGCTATTTTTTAGAAAATTATTTAAATTTGATTTAATATATTCGAGACATTGTAAAATATAAGTACTAGCTTTAGTTAATATTTTTAGATCAATAAAGAGCTGTCGACAAGATTGACGATGGTGGCTACGTGTTAAGATTGTAACAGAATATATTTGTAATTTAAAAATCTTATCACTATCCACAGAATTTCCACATAGTAAACAACAATAATACAGATGCATAGGAACCGAAGCAAAAAACAAAGTACATGCAGTTTAAATGATGCTACCTTTGTTATTTTGCGAAGCATATAATTTCCAATTCATCTCTCTAATTGACAAATGTTTGTATGTTTGTATGTTTGTATATATGTTTCTTCAGCATCTTCTCCTAAACCCCAGAACCGATTTATATGGGAGTGGTGTCATTTTAATTGATTCATTCCCTATTTGAGAATAGGCAAGTTTCATTTTTCTATGATTTTATCTTGGTTCTCAAAAATTTGAAAAATTATGTTTAATGCTAACCTGCAAATGTCAAATGACAGCGTAGTTGCGCAGCAACGCACAACGGGAAAGCTGCAGTTGCGCAGCAATGCGCGACAAGAAAGTTATCTTTCAAATACTGAATTTTTGCGCAGTTTTGCAGCAGTATTTATTTTATTAGCAACATGATTTACATGTTGTTTCCAATTCAGCTCTCTATCTAAAAAGAATCCCAAAAATTTTGCTGTAAATTTTTTACTATAAATGTTAGTATTGTAATTTACTATACGATTCACGCTGAAAATAACATTTTTAGTTTTACTTTCATTTAGTAAAAGTTTATTACAAGTAAACCAGTCATAAGCTTCATCATTCGTATATGCAATGACACCACCATTGCCTTTATCAGGCTTTACGATATAATTAACAAAGGTAGTATCATCTGCATATAGAAACGTATTAGCTTTAGTAAAGCTAAATGGCAAATCATTAATATATAGTAAGAAAAGTAAAGGCCCCAAAACAGAACCTGATCAGTGATCTTCGACAAGTGCTTAAGTGTTTATGTACTTTAGATCACAGGTAAGATTTTTGTAGATTTTATTTGCTACTGAAGAAGCAAGCTTAGCTTCCGAAATACGTATTTAGCCATATTTTAATTTAAGTGTGGTTTTGGGATTTTTTATAATATTATTTTTATTTAAATTTCGCCACAGTAGATCATTTTCTAATCTTTTGTACGATAATGTTATTTGGTGTTTGTTTAGGTGTTTCTACCGTTTCAATCACGAATTTAGGTGTAATTATTGCCGGCGATTCACAGCTGATGTTTTACGAATGCACATTTTTCTTTTTCAGTTCACTAACCTCTTCAACCAAACTATTTGCTGTTTTTGAAAGTTCTTCAATTTTGGTTAACAGTTTGTGGAAAATCGGTGCTTCACTCGCAATACTGCCACCCTTCATGATTAACATTCCTTTTGTATCGTATAAAACACATTCACATTCTAATAAACGTTTCGTTAAAAAGATTTATTTGAATGATTTTGATGGTAGACGTTTGCGTGGACGTCCGATGAGTAGTTGGAGTGGTGTATGATTGAGAGAGTGGCTTGCGTGAGCGAAAGTTTCCAAGTAGTAAGAATAAAAGAGCATGTATGAGAGAAATTATGAATGTGGATGAAGCGAAAGTTGTTTGTTTAGATAGGAATGTTTGGAGGCGACTGGTTTTGGGATGATGAAAAGAGTTTGTGCCACACCCTTTTGGGTACATGGCGTGATTGTGTATGTATGTATGTATGTACAAGCGTCACAGAACCATTTTATATTTTGTGAGTATCCGGTAAGCGAATTAAATTCTTTTTCACCGATTTTTACACAATTGCAATGGTAAGAAAAACCACACACCGCGGCACATTTTATAGGTGCATCTGTAATTTTATTTTTGCAAAAATTGCAAGACACATTTGAGACACTAACTTTTTTATCCGCCATTTTTAAAAAAAGTTTTATGTTTTTATTTGTTTAATTAATTATTAATTATACAATTATTAAATAGAATAAATTATTAATAGAAAAATAATTTATTTTAAAACAAATGTGTTTTTAGATTATCTCTGAAGAAGGAAACACACACTTTAATAATATTGCATAATTAATAATTTAATCGCGTGTTTAACTATGTGATTAAGTTGTCAAAATACACACATAATTAACTTGTTAATTTAATTATTTTTTTAACTAAATTAATAAAATGTTTAATCCAATTGTTTAACATTTTATAATAAATTTAAATAAATTCTTTTTTCCATATTTATTTTCATTTACAACGCACGTTTTAGTTTTAGTGTTAGCATTATATAATTTATGTAAACATATATCAACGCATAAGTTAGGAAAAGTGAATAGTTGATTACATTCGTTTGTGTTAATTATCAAATTCTATTAAATATCAGTTTTGAAATATTTATTGGATTTAATTTTTTTACGCAAAAAATATAAAAAAAAATAAATTACGCAATTTTTCTTTAAACAAAGTTTTTATTTTATATTTATTTTTACAAAATAATATTTGAAAATATAACAAAAAATTTGTTATATCTAATTAATTTTCTTATCTTTATGACCTTTGTGTCAGAAACGATTATTTACTATATATATGGAGTTTTTTAAATTATTTTTCATTATTTCCCTGTCAATTTGAAATATTTAATAAGTTTTATTTTTTATGCAAAAATATGAAAAGAAAATAATGCAAATTTTACGACTTGTACGTCAATATTAATAAATTTAATACAGAACAATATCCTTGGCCGTTTTATTTTAATTCCAACAAAATATTTGAATAAATCTACTGATGGGAAATATATAAATATTTTACTCATTATAAATATAATCTTTTTATTTTTTAAAGTAAAATTTATAAAAAATTAGATATTTGTATTTGTAACTATTTTGTAATATAATTTATTTATTAAATAGTAAAAAAATCTCTCAGAACTTATTGTATTAAATTAAAACGTTTTTGTTTTTAATTCCAACAAAATATTTGAATAAATCTACTGATGGGAAATATATAAATATTTTACTCATTATAAATATAATCTTTTTATTTTTTAAAGTAAAATTTATAAAAAATTAGATATTTGTATTTGTAACTATTTTGTAATATAATTTATTTATTAAATAGTAAAAAAATCTCTCAGAACTTATTATATTAAATTAAAACGTTTTTGTTTTTAGTTCTGTATTAATTTTTATCAATAATCGACGTTTCGACGACGACGTAGGTAGACGTCGATTATTAATGAAAATTAATGCAGAAGCCGTTTTATTTAATTTATTATATTTCAACTCAGTGTTTTTTTTTTTGTATTAACATTTTTTTCCAAAATCAGATTTTACTATATTGTAACGCAACCGAACTTACTCGAACTGCTATACACTACTGAGAAGACCTGAAGATGGCACATGAGACTGTGCCGAAACGTCGTCATTCAAATCGACAACCGACAACGCGGAACCAATCCCGGAAACAATCCCGGAAACCAGATACGTCATATATATATATATATATATATATATATATATATATATATATATATATATATACAGGCTGATTTGTAAATAATTGGAAATATTTTAACTGGAGTATCCTGGGCTCAGAATATGAAGATTTGACCCAAAACACTTAGATAAAATGTGGCTCCTTAGTGAGCTACAGGGTGTTTTCTTTAAAAATTTAAAAACGATTTTTGCCCAGTACTTAAAAACTATTTGACGTATCCTTATCATACTTGGCAGGAAGTGTAGGTACCATACACCATACTAAATTATGTTAAATAAAAGTTTCTGGCTCCTGCCAGTGGCGTACAACAGGGGCAAGTAAGAGGTTGATCCTTCCTAAATTCTACGCCACTGGCGGAATTGTTATTTTAGTACAATTTTTCAATTCTCCAATACTTTCTGTGTAAAAAACATACTCTTTCTTCGTAACGATAAAGTCACTATTTTTCGAGATATTTAAAGTTAAACATAAGCTGCACCCTTGGGATTTTTTCAAAATTTGCTCAAAAAAATCTGAAAAAATTCAGTAAAATAGAAAAGAAAATTAGCTACATAATAACTAAGTAACTTTTTTCTCTAACTTATTCTGGTTTGGCAGGAAAAATTATTGAAAATAAAAAATTAAAATGCAAAAAATATTAATTTTCATTAATTTTTCCTGCCAAACCAGAATGAGTTAGAGAAAAAAGTTACTTAGTTATTATGTAGCTAATTTTTTTCTCTATTTTACTCAATTATTTCAGATTTTTTTTAGCAAATTTTGAAAAAATCCCAAGGGTGTAGCTTATGTTTAACTTTAAATATCTCGAAAAATAGTGACTTTATCGTTAGGAAAAAAGAGTATGTTTTTTACACAGAAAGTATTGGAGAATCGAAAAATTGTGCTAAAATGACAATTCCGCCAGTGGCGTAGAATTTAGGAAAGATTAACCTCTCACTTGCCCCTGTTGTACGCCACTGGCACTAGCCAGAAACTTTTGTTTAACATAATTTAGTATGGTGTATGGTACCTACACTTTCTGCCAAGTATGATAAGGATACGTCAAATAGTTTTTAAGTACTATGCAAAAATCGTTTTTAAATTTTTAAATAAAACACCCTGTAGCTCAGTAAGGAGCCACATTTTATCTAAGTGTTTTGGGTCAAATCTTCATATTCTGAGCCCAGGATACTCCAGTTAAAATATTTCCAATTATTTACAAATCACCCTGTATATATACAGTATTGTGCAATTGTTATTACATTTGTAATTTGATAGGTAAAGTTGTTATCAGTAATTCACTTTTACTATCACCTTTCTTTGACTAAAATTGTTAATACTTTCACTTGTTTTTTAAAAATTGCGATGGCCCATCGATAATCTAATATCGAATTAGTTTGGACCTCGCACAGTATGTGGAGTTGTGGGTACGACGAGCGAGACTTTCTATGCAACATGATGGATAAATTTGTAGTAGACAATGCTGATTAAGTAGTATATTTATTTATAATCGACGTATTCAACGTCCGTCTTCGTCAGGACAAATGATACAAATAACATTTACAGTAAATAATAGAACATAAAAACAAGTTACTAGGGGTAACAAATAAGTAACTAGATCATGAACTTTATACATTATTAATTATTATTAATGAAGGAAGCCAAATTTTATTTAAATCAGTGACCCCTCACAGTGACCCCTCACTTTGACTGCAAGGAAAAAGTGGTATAGCGTTTGGTACGGTGTCTGTAACATTTTCAAAAAAAAATAATTGTGTATAAAAATCCTTCACGTAGTCCCTAGATGACGAATCTGAACTTAGTTTATGTGTGTGCGTTGTCAGCTCGCTCGCTCGCTCGCTCGGTCGTAAGTCAAAATTTTGTGGCCGCAACTCCTCCTAGACGGTTCAACCGATTTTAATGAAATTTTCAGGATAAATTTGTCTAGTACTCAAGATAGTCATGTGGTTTAATTTTTTTCCAGTCATGCCAAATTTCCGAGAAAAAAAATACTAAAATTTTTAAAAATTCATATTGGCTACGTTATTTATCCGATTTTAATCAAATTTTCAGAAAAGATTTCCCTAATTCTCCCATTAATTACATAATTTTATTAATATTCAATGTTGCCAACTTTCCGAGAAAAAAATTACTAAAGTTTTAAAAATTTTATTATGGCCATGTTATTCAACCGAATTTACTCAAATTTTCACAAAAGATTCTCCTAGTATTCATATAATTTATGTAATTTTAACAAAATACAGTGTTGCCAAGTTTCCGAGAAAAAAATTAGTAAAATTTTTAAAAATTTATTTTGACCATTTTATTTAACCGATTTTAATCAAATTTTCATAAAAGTTTTTCCTAGTGCCTAAATAAATTATGCAATTTTAACAAAATACAGTGTTGCCAACTTATCGAGAAAAAAAATCACAAAATTTTTAAAAAATTCATTGTGGCTACATTATTTATTCGATTTTGATCAAATTTTCAGAAAAGTATCTCCTAGTGCCCACATAAATTATAATATTATTAAAATACAATGTTGCCAACTTTCCGAGAAATGTCAAAGTAGTCTATATATGGGTTTACCCATATACTTCTAATCTTGTTTCTTTATGAATTTGTATTGCTTCTCTTATCAATCTACTGTCAATATTGACGGGTCTTGCAATTATTACAATATCTTCAAATTTTACATCAGAAAGATATTCTAACTCATGTTGTGCAATAACAAATTTATATGGATAGTTTAGTAGTTTTATTTTAGTAATATAAATACTAACGATAGTGCATTTTTTTGTTTTTAGATAAGCACCAAAAAGATTTCGTGTTAGTAATTTTCAAAAAACAAATAATAATAAAAATTCTTATACATATCATGCAGACTTGTTGGCAGACACAGTATATGAAAAATATTTTCTTTATATTAAAAATATTCCCTTTTTTGATATTTATATTTTGATGGGAGCGGACCATTTTCAGACTTTGTAGAGCTCAAACTTTTAAATTACGGCACAGATCAAAAATTTAAATAACAAAAAAATCTTTCAGATCTCATTTTATTACAATAAAAAGGGTTTAGGATTTAATTCTGTAATAATTTAATTAAAAGTCGACGTTTTGACGTATTCTATGTATCATTTTTCCTGATGATGATGTACGTGGAGTTAGTTGAATCATCGACTTTTAATTAAATTATTACAGAACTAAATCTTAAAACCTTTTTATATTGATTCCTACGTTTTATAATTTCAAGTTATTCAACTCTCTCAACTACAATTTCTTCTTCCTTTCTCTACAAGAAGTACAAATACTTTTTATCTAGATATTGCTCATTCTAATTTTCTAACAAAGTCTCCCATTTATCATATATGTCACTTATTTAATAAGTTATTTTATCTACAACTGCTTTGTTATATGGTCATTATACAGGGTGTTTCATTGGTAAACGGAAATACTTAAACGGTGAATAGAGGTCACCGAGGCGGTTCTGGAAATACCTCATTTATTGGACCTAACGGTCTTTGTAATCGAGATACAGGGTGTTTTATCGATTTTGATTATTTCTTCCCGAGGTCATAACTCTCGAACTACCCCGTATATTTTTTTGATATTTGGTACACATGTTTCTCATTCAGAGCCCAAATGAGCCACGTACTATTCACAAGAAAAATCCAGGTCCGGATTAACAAAAAAATAGATAGCAATTGTGACCTTGAAATAACACCCTGTATATTGAAATTTTCAAAATCCGTTTGCATATTTGGAAAGAGCACAAAAAACTAAATTAAAATGTGCACTTTAAATTTTTCCGCAGAAAATTTAACTATTTACATTTTGAAATTAAAGTAAAATTTTTAAGAACTTAGAGCCAAAAAAATAGTTATTATTAACTTTTAATAATAAATTATAAAACTTTTGAATCCATACTCATTTTAAAATTATTGAATAACTTTTAAATACATTGGTTTCTATTTTTATAGTTAAAAAAAAATAATAATAAAAAATTAGAAAATAGTAAAAAAAAAAAAATAAAAAAAAAAAAATAAAAAAAAAATAAATAAAAATAAAAACCAATGTATTTAATAGTTATTCAATAATTTTAAAATGAGTATGGATTCAAAAGTTTTATAATTTATTATTAAAAGTTAATAATAACTATTTTTTTGGCTCTAAGTTCTTAAAAATTTTACTTTAATTTCAAAATGTAAATAGTTAAATTTTCTGCGGAAAAATTTAAAGTGCACATTTTAATTTAGTTTTTTGTGCTCTTTCCAAATATGCAAACGGAATTAGAAAATTTCAATATACAGGGTGTTAGTTCAAGGTCACAATTGCTATCTATTTTTTTGTTAATCCGGACCTGGATTTTTCTTGTGAATAGTACGTGGCTCATTTGGGCTCTGAATGAGAAACATGTGTACCAAATATCAAAAAAATATACAGGGTGGTTCGAGAGTTATGACCTCAGGAAGAAATAAGCAAAATCGATAAAACACCCTGTATCTCGATTACAAAGACCGTCAGGTCTAATAAATGGGGTATTTTCAGAACCGCCTCGGTGATCTCTATTCACCGTTTAAGTATTTCCGTTTACCAATGAAACACCCTGTATATATATATAAAATCAGATAAATAATATTAGTCTTTATAACCCAAGGGAAATAAAATACTAGTCTTTATTAACCAAGGTTAATAAAATATTAGTCATTATTAACCAAGGGAAATAAAGAAACGATCTTTATTAACTTGATTTCCGTACGCACGCTTCGTTGCTAGGCAACATCAACAAACTAAATATCTCTACGCCAGATGGCAGCAGTTATCAGTCAAAGTAATAAAATGACAGTTGTAGTTAGTTAGTTAGTTAGTTGTTGTTAACATCATAGATTTGAATAAGTAAGTAAAATATTAAAAATATATAAGCAGTTGTAGATAAAGTATAGTATTTGACTTGCAAATAATGCCTACAATGTACTCGGATGTTTTATTCCCTTCGCTACGCTCGTGGACTAAACAACATCCTCGTACATTATAGGTGCCATTATTTGCTCGTTAAATAATATACTATTTATTAATCATTTACACATTGTACACACTTAATGCTTTTAAAATAAATTTATGTATTATATTTTATGTCTATATGTTTGTATCATTTGCGCTATTTAATTGAGCTTTGCCTGTTTTGTGTAATTAAAAAAATAAATATTTATTTAAAATTTAAAATTAAATTTTCCCTAAAATATAAATTCATAATAAATTTACATTAAAAACTTAATTAATTAGCTTTATTTTATTTTATGATTACATATGATTAAAAAAAACACGATAATATTTTAAGACAAAACTAAATTATAGCAAGAAAATATTTATTATTATAGTAAATATTCTTAGAGTTTTTATATCAAAAATAATTAGTTATAAATTTATTGACGTCTCAATAATATAATTTCGTAGTTTTTTCCTTATTATGAACAAACTAAAAAACATCTGAGAAAAATTAAACAAATAAACTAATTTTACATATAATTACCGAATTAATAACATGATTATTATCTTCCTGCTTATCAAAAGTGTTTCTAAGTAACACTACAGAAATAATAATAATAATAATAATGTGACCTATGAATGTTCGTCTTCAATTAATGAGATATAATTTCATATGTTTACAAGCAAAATACGTTAGTAGTGTGTGCTGATCACCATGACGAGTCACACGTACATTTACGGTGAGTAACTAAAATTAAATAATTTCATCTATACGTGACCAATGCTGCTGTTCTGCTATAATAATGTTACAATTTTAAGGGGGTAGCCCAGTTATGCAAAGCTACAAAACTGTTATAAAATAAAGTTGAGATTTTTTTCGCAAAATTTTACAAGTTACTCAGTCATTGAATCGGCTAGCTAAGCTGAGTAACTGAGTGACTGAGTAACTTGTGAGATTTTGCGAAAAAAAAATCTCAAGTTTATTTTATTTTAGTTTATTTCACAGATATATATATACACTTGTGAACGTTTTTTGTTCAATGTTATTATTAAAAAACTGTTATTTTCAAAAGCGCACAGCTCAAAGGGAAATTCATATTTTGGAATGTGGTAAAAAGCACTTTATTATACATTATTCGAAAAACAAAGTAACATCGCAAATGTTTTTTTTTTCCGTTGCTGCATGCCCGTAAAATGGCGTCACCCGTAAGTCCTCCAAAAAAGGTGGCCTGATTGCTCAGAAAATGACCGCTTGTAAAATAAAAAAAAATATTTTCATTAAACTCTCTTGAAGATTAAAAGTGTGGCTATCGACTCTCAATTGATTTTTTTTTGAAAATTAACAAAATTATTGTGTTTTGAAATAAAAAAAATTTGTATAAAAATATTGATAATTTTTTTGAAATAAACACATGGAAAATTTGGATCGAGAGTCGATAGGTAGTCATATTTTCCATCGTCAGAAACGGCCATTGTTCAAAAAGATTGAAAATTGTACGAGTTATCAACGGAATCATGACGAAAACGTACGTTTCGAGAAAACGAGCTTTAAAGTTTTTCAATCTCTATTTGACGGCCGTGCACGCGCTTACGTTTTTGGCTATAACTTTTTTATTTTTCGAATTCGGGAAAACCGTTTCTACAACACATTCTACAAACTTACAGCTTTAATTTTATGCAAACAAAATCGATTTTTCAATCCAGGGAACTGGGTTACCCTCTTAAATATCTTTAGCTTAAATGAGACTTTAACTTGGCGACTTTAGCCGATTTTATAATAAACACTTTAATTAAAGTCGACTTTAAATCAAAAAAAAATGTATCAACTTTAAATTCTTCTTGTATAATTATTATGGCTATTTTAAAACGATGCGTTTTTGTTAACTTTTCAAACTTCTAATGGCAACGTTATTTGTTATTGCCAATAAAATAATGCTTTTTGTGCTAGCTTAAAGTCGACTTTAGTTAAAGTGTATGTTATGAAACCGGCCGTTAAATAAATTTAAATAAAACGATTCTAAACATGCATGCTATTTACAATTTAAAAGAATTTAAAATAAAAGATTTTACATTTAAAATTAGTGACTAGAATTGAAATTTACTTAAAGTTATTTATCTGACCAGAATAGTGTCAAATAGTTTGCTATATCTATGAGAAAAACTTGCTGAATTTGTTTAAAAATATATGATATATTCAATTTTTGTATATTTTAAAGGTAATCATGTTTATATTACTGATAAAAACTATACTTACAATAACGTTACCGAAACTTACCTCAAAAAAATTAAGTGAGAATGAAACTGCATATTCGAATTCAGTGTAAAAGAATATTTTATTTTTGATATTAAATACATGATATACTGTGAAAAATATTGTTTTAGGTACAATGTTTTTTCTTTTAACTCAAAAAAGTAAACGTATTTTTGAACAGTAAACTTATGATTTTCTAATGTACTTAAATAAAAATTTTAATAAAAAAAAAAAAATAATAAGTAATAGAATAACTATTTCAAAAGATATATAAAAATTATTTACTATTTAGTTTGGAATATTATTATATTAATTTCACAGATACCCTTATAAACTTTTGTTCAAATGTTATTATTAGAAACATAGGCTTTATCTGGTATAAATATCATTGTAAAATTATTAATAATTTTATTTAATTAATAATAATTATACATTATTATTAAATAATATTTATAAATTTATTTTTAAAGTAAATATTAACTGATTTTATAAAAAAAAAAGCTTTGAAAAATAGTTATATTGTTTACTATATATGGGGTGTAACAGAATAACTATTCCTAATTTTCAGAAATGATAGAGTGCACTTAGAGAAACATTTTTTATTAATAAACTAGTGTCCGAAAATTTTTCGGTGTCAAGATACACTAGATATCGTTAAAAACAATTTTAATTATTACAACGTCAAAAAGTAGTTAAGTTAAGGAACATTTTATTAGAAATAATAGTGCATTAAACTTTATAAAAATTGTTTGAAGTTACGACCACCATTTTCGATACACAAGTTGTAACGATGTACAGGCTGGGCAAATTTGGACGTTTTCATAGGGAAACTCGGAAACTATAAGAGATATGGAAAAATGGACCGCGCATCCTCGATCGCTTTTTTTGAAAGAAACTCAATTATGAAAACAAAAATTAGCTATCGTCTTTTGTTTTCGAGTTATGGCGAAAAGTTCGCTTTTTCCGTATTTTGATAAATGGCGATATCTCGATGGTTTTTTAAATTAGATGAAAATAATTTTCACATTCTTAAGGCACTTTTTTGAGTAGAATAAAATGGTCTAAACGGATATTATAAATCTCCGTTAATTCTCGGGTTATAACATAAAGTTGTGTTTTTTACAATCGACTGCCGAAAAAAAAAAGAAAAATTTCCGGACAATAGTTTATTAATAAAAAATGTTTCTTTATGTGCCCTCTATCATTTCTGAAAATTAGGAATAGTTATTCTGTTACACCCTGTATAAAGTTACAGTTCAAAAACATTTTTACTTTTGAGTTAAAAATAAAAACCTTGGTCCGTATTCTCATCTCACATTTAAAAATAACTTTTTGTCAAAATTACTTTTGACGTTTACTTAGAAATACGGGGCCTTGAAACTAAAGCAAAAAAATATTTTCAGTGTATGACAATAATTGTTTAAGGTTAATTAAATTTTAAGGTTTCAAAAATTAATTTTGTATTTATACAAATATTTTGAAAAATAAAAGTTTGCGTACATTTTCTTTGTTTCTTATATAAAAAATACCATTTTGTTATTAGAATCTTGTTTTAAATTTTTAATCTTGATAATAAGTATAATAATGATAATAATTTATATTATTATTTTATTTAGGAATGCTACTGTTATGTTTCTGCCAGAGTTTGGCAGAAAAATTAAGCGAAGAACCAATTCGCATATATTCTTATGATGGCGAAATGATAAATTATAATTCGTATTCTGATGAAACATATGCAAGATGGTTATTATCAGGAAACGTTAAAATGCAATTTACTGATAAATTTGCAAACTTTAAGGTAACAACTTATTGTTCATCTTAGGTCTATTATTGCCAAATGTTGGAACAAATATATCTTAAAAAAACACAAAATCTTTATGAACTAATTATATTAAAATAAAACTGTTTTCGGTTAAAGTTCTGTATTAATATTTATTTAAAATTGACGTTTCGACGAAACTCAACGTCTGTCTTCATCAGGATAGATGATACACCTGACATTACAGTAAATAGCAGAACATAGAAATAAGTTACTAGGTAATAAATAATAGGTAATAAATAAGTAACTAGATCATAAAATTTATAAATTTTTAATTAATGGAAACCAAATTTTATTTAAGTCAGTGCCTTGATGTTATATTTTTTTTTTATAAAGTTTTATTACTTCTCTTATCATTCTGCTGTTAATATTGATGGGTATTTTCGAATTTTACATCGTGAAGATATTCTAATGCATTTTGAGCTATAGCAGATTTTTTGAAGCCATTTTATTTTAATAATACTCAAAAATATTTGAGATTTTATATTTTTCCCAAAATTTCACAAGATACTCAGTCATTGAATCGGCTTGTTAGGCTATGCATCAATGACTGGCCAGTTTTAACCGTAGACACGTGTTTCGGTCTTTTGGACCTCATCAGTACGGTGCTTTGTTCAGTTGCTGAAAGTCAAGCAACTGATACCGATGTTTATTCTGGCTGCCTTTTATGGCAAGTACTTTGTAGCGATAGCAAAAAGAGGTAATAAATACCACCAACGCCATCTATACAATAATGCGATAAGCAATTATAGTAATAGACCTTGAACAAATAAATGTTCGTATTGTCATTGTAAAATTTAATATAGTAATACTCAAAAATATTTGAGATTTTATATTTTTCCTAAAATTTCACAATTTTATTTTAATCTGATGAGTTCTAAAAGATTTTTTACTATGTTAAATAATTATGTTCGATAAAAATTCAGGTTTATATAACAATGGCGTTTTGAATATTTCAAATTTTAGCTAAATGATTTGAAAACAAGTTTATACAATGGTTTAAGATCAGGTGCAAATTCAGCTCAAATAAAACCAATTCCTAAAACTGCTCAAATTTTAATGGATCCTTTCGTAGTTGCTAATAATGGCAATAATAATTTAGAAATTAAAGTTCAAGAAGATGAACCTTATTGGTCTGTAAATTTGAAACGAGCTATTGGTTCAACTTTTTTTCTTGATCCAGAATCATATAGTAATAAAAAACAACAAGTAGACGAAGTAAGTAGTCTTATGTTTGCTATATACCTATTGTAAATATTAAATTATTTACATTAAATTATAGAGAATAATGTTTGGACAATGTAAAGTAAAATATGAATACGATAATAAAAATGGAAAATTGGTAGTACATAAAATAATTGATGAAAAAAATTGTAAAGAATTTGAACGCTTACACAATATGTTCAATTTAGAAGTCAATGAATTAAATAAAGATTTCGATCAAATAGTTATTGATACTGTAAATAGTTACACTATAGAATATATAGATGGTGAAAAAATTCTAACTGAAATTGAAGCATTATCAAATATCACTTATAAAACTATGCCTGATGATAAATTTCTTCATCAAATTGAACAGCGGTGAGTACAGTTATAGTATAGTTTAAGAAAAAAATGTATTGTTTTAATAATATTTTAGTCAAATTTTCAAATTGTTAAATACACCTGTTGAAAAAGAAGAAATTATAGATGTGTCTAAAAATACTCAAACCAAAGACATTATATATGATTATGGTCCATCGGCAAAGTACGATTTTCGCTGGTATCCCATAAATTCTAGAAGCTTTAACAAAACACAGGAAGAATTAGCAGAAAGTTATCTAAAACAATATGATGTGCTTGATAATTATTTTCAAATTCAAACCAATCTCACTAATTATAAATGGTCTGAACCAAATTCCATTGATGACATGACGAAATACCTACTAAATATGAATTACGATGGACTTACTATTTTAAAAAATAAAATCCTTGAAAGAAATAATACAAATATGGATAATATTTTCCTAGATATACTTCCATATATTGGAACTAACACTTCTACGAAATTTGTCATAGAACTAATTGAAAATCGAACATTTGACTTAGTATTGCATCAAGCAGTTAAAATGTTAAGCATATTACCAACACACTTGAAATTACCAACTGAAGATATTTTGAAAGAATTAGAAGACTTCACCAATTTTGAATTTGATAAGGAACTTGTACCTGGTCTAATGGTACCAAGTCCTGCTATTTTACCGTTTGCCTCATTGGTTGAAAAGTCAAAGAGTAAAAATTTATTGAGTCAAGAACAGTTTGATAAATATAGAGATTCGTATCATGAAGAATATCAAAGTAAGTGTTTATTTATAGTTATTTGATATTAAGCCAAGGCAATTATTTTTTAAATTTATAGCTAGAGAAGATTACGAAGGAAGAATGATATATTTATTAGGCTTGATAAATATGGGAGAACATTTAAATAGAGATTTCATGTATGGAGTTTTAACAAATTTAACTGAATCTAATTATTTAAGATCTTTGGCAATATATGGTTTTAAAAAATATTTGATTTGTGAACCAGAGAAGGTAAATAATATTTAACCTATTACTATTGGGATCTAAAATGGGGGCGTGGCCTATTCAATATGGCGGACCTAAGCGTGCACTTGTCAAAACTCAATCAAAGTGTATGGTTTCTTTTTAATTAAAAAATATTATTAACTCTTGAAAAAATTTGCAAATGGGCCGGCTTAAACCCTTGTCAGAACAATTCTACACAAGCTGAGCGTATTTTAAACGCTGGACATATTATACAAAATGGAAAATCATTAGAAAAGTGATGTGATGGCAAGATGACAGTCACATCATCAATTTATAAGATGTTCCACATGAAATCTCAATGACAATTGACAGAAACGGTGCGATTAAGTCTGTAGTGTGTTCCTGCAAAGCTGGTTTAGGTGAAAAGTGCAAACACTGCATCGGAACCTTATTATATTTTGATATGGGTTAGTTGACACTTTGCACAACAGAACTTTAAATCAAACGCATATTCAAATCAGTAACATCTAGAATTTAAATATTTATTATATTTATTTAATTATTATATTATTTATTAGAAAATAGCGTTTTTTCCGCAAGCTGTCACTTTTGATCATTGAAACAAGTGCACGCAGTGTTTTAGTTTCTCATTTCGCCACCAGATGCCATTCAGAACATTTTAGATCCCAATGATTTGCTAAATATTTTCTTTGTAGCTGTTTAAAACATTTTGGCCAATTGTACAAAATAAATCCGAATCGTTTGATGTTCGAGTAGCGTCTTTGGACCTGCTATTATCAACTAAACTTTCCGAAAATCATCTAAATGAAATTGCTGAAGTTTACGAGAGACCACAATCGGATCCTGACGAACAACATTTGTCAAATTATTTTCTTACTACTCTAGTTTCAATTAGAGATGTTACAAAATATTATGATCCTTTGTAAGTAACTTGCATTCTAAAGAAAACATTATTTAATTTTACCTACAAACCATGAGACACAATGATGCCCAGTATTTTTAGATATAATTACTCAACTGCTGAAATTTTACATAATTGTTTAAAAATTATTAGAATTATTACAAACATTATATAATATGATATATTACCAACGGAATGGAAAATTACATATAGGTATATGTAATATTACAGTTTTTCAGTAAAGTCTTTTTTTAGTAAATATACAGAACTTATTTAGTCCTGTAATATTATTGTTGGTATAATTATATACTCCTACTTTTTTATATTTACATGAGATTGTTTTTTGAAATAAATGAATTACATTTAAAATATTTTATTAGTATTATTACACAAAATATGTACTAAGTTTCATTATTTTGATGAATATCAACAATATGTAATTCTACATTAAGTATGTGATGTAATTTGCAGAAAGTAAGCAATTTTACATACTTATTAATTCAATTTTATTTAATTTATGTGATTATTATAAATGATATAAAAATTACAGAATTTTGAGGTAGAAATACAGAATATTTATGGTAAAATAAAATTACAGATTTTTTATAGTAAAATTTTACTACTGTTTTTCTGTAATTTTGCAATTTTTATTTTACAATGTGTGTTAGTTTTAATATTTCTAAAATTAAATTATATTTTGTTACAGAGGATCGCTAGCTACAGAAACTTTAAAGAAAAGAGATTTTCCTAGTTATTTACAAGCTTGGGGTACAGGAAATTATAGATTTTCCTATACAGATTCCAAGCCAAACTTGGGACAATTGTTTCAAACGCGTTTAGTTGCCGAACCATCTAGTAACATGATTAATTTAGTACAAATTAATTACAATTCTTTTGCTTTAAATCGAAATTTGGGCAGTTACTCTGTTTATCTGAAATTAGATGGCGTTGTGAATGAATTTATGATTTCCAGAATAAATATAAGAATGAATGACAATCCAATTGATGTTTTAGTAGATGTGTTAAAAACGAATAATTTCAAATTGAAAGACAATCAAAAAATTCATGTGGATTTTGCACTTTTTAAGAATGAAAAAGCTATATTTGCCATACATACTGATGACGTAATTACGTACAAAAAATTATTTCAATATCTTAGTAAGTTTCCTAAATAATTTCATTTCAAACAAGCTATGATTATTAGATTATAGTATTTTGTTTTTGCTTAAATCGCTATTAACATATAATATATATACTAACAAATCTATGATTGTGTTTATTTAGACAGTATGAAAATGTTAAAAATTAATTTTTAGTGGGTGTAATTGAATACATGTTATCAAATTCATTCCATGTTGATTTCCCTATAATGGATTACACAGCCCTTCCAACTGCTTTTGGTACCGATCTGTGGATTTTACTTGACGACGAAAATATTGCTAGACATGAAATGGATCAACAATTAAACTTCAGGTATTTATTATGGATTTTGTCTTTTAGATTAATTATAATCTTACAGTGATTTATTAAGAATAGGATATCGTAAAAACTGAAAATACAACATGCCTCCTAAAAATGTTACATGTATCGACCTAAAAAAATAAGGTTTTTTAGGATTTTTTTTTAGCTGAATGAAACAAGCTACAATGCTGTAGTTTCTTTTATTCTATGTGACATATAATCAACTACACTTATGAATTTTTTTAACTTTCTGTGACTTCTGGGTGATCTCGGAACCAATCTTAAGTGATGTCGCGTCCGCCTTGCCCGATCATATGGCGGGAATTCCTGGAACCGGAAAATTTTTTTTTTTTTATTTTTAGTCACTGATCATGATTCTCTGATATATTTTGTTCTATGTGAATTCCGAAAACTACAAAAAAAACGGATATTTTATCATTTTAACTCATTGTGAAAAAAAAGGTCAAATTTTCAGCATTTGTTTTTTACTTTAGACACCCCTAAAAATAATTTAATGTTAATATTTCCGTTATATCAGAATTTCATATAGAATAAAATTCTATTTTCTTTTAAACACACAAAGTTTCAACTCATTTGTATGAAAATTGCTCGACTTATCACGCCCGCCATTTGTAAAAAAACCGATTCGAGAAAAACTCATTTAAAGTCGCCCGTTAGCCAAAGCGGCTACCGAGACGCATGTAGAAAAATGCCTTTTTCTCGGTAAATACATTTCTGATCGGTTAGATATTTTGCTGGATAAATCTTCGATGTATAAGCAAATCGAAAAAATGTATTTCCCCTCTTAAGTTATAGTTAATTAATTAAGTTAATATTTATTAATAATCGATGTTTCGACAAATTCAACGTACGTCTTCATCAGGAAAAAGATACAAATGACATTTACAGTAAATAAACAGAATATAGAAAAAATTTATAAATGTTTATTTAAAGGAAGCCAAATTTTATTTAAGTCAGTGCTTTTACAATGTTTTTTTTTATAAATTTCTATTGCTTCTCTTATCAGTCTGCTGTTAATATTGATGGATCTTGCAATTATTACAGTATATTCGAATCACGAAGATTTTCTAACGCATGTTGAGCAATTGCAGATTTATCTAGATGGTTTAGACGTACTGACCCTTTTATATTCTGTCAATGTAGTAGAAACAGTTTTACCTATCTGTCCAACATAAACCTTACCGTATTCGCACGGTGTATATATACAGGATGATTTATTATGTCGGAGAAAAACAACACCGGATGATTCCTATGAGTAATCTAAATAAAAAACTTCAAATATACATATGTCCGAAAATGCTTTCTAACGGAACTGTAGCCGTTAGAAGTTTATTACATGTAACATCAATCGTGTTAGCCTTATTTATTATATCAGAAAAAAAAAAACAAGTCATAAACTTCTGAATAATTGTAAAATTACTGATTGATTTTCTAACATTTGGTTAAACACTAGTAAACCAATTTACTAGTTTATATATTTTTGTACACACATAAATCAATATTTAATAAACAATTTACAATAATTAAAAATCGAAGACAATTTTTGTCGGTACCCAGTAAGTCATAACTAGTAAATTGGTTTACTAGTGTTTAAACAAAATGTTAGAAAATCAATCTGTAATTTTACAATATTATTGAGAAGTTTATGACTTGTTTTTTTTTTTCCTGATATAATAAATAAGGCTAACGCGCGGATTGATGTTACATGTAATAAACTTCTAACGGCTACAGTTCCGTTAGAAAGAATTTTCGGACATATGTTTATTTGAAGTTTTTTATTTAGATTATATAGATTTAGATTTATATATATATATATATATATATATATATATGTGTATATATATATATATATATATATATATATATATATTCCCGAAGATGAAAGAGGAATAATATCTTTTACATTTTTCAACATGACAAATTAGAATTTAGAACTAATACTATTTAAAAGATTAGTATTTAAAAGATTTGTATAATGTAATTGTCATATTTAAAAAAAATAAAAATAAAACGAGCTTCAAGTTCTGTATTAATGAATAAGTTGTTCGAAACGTCGATTATCAATAAATATTAATACAGAACTTAAACCTAACGTCGTAATGAGTTCTGAAAAATTTTTTACTGTCTTAATATTTTGTTCTCTAGTATATAAGTTTCAAGGTTTCTCATTTTTAATAAATGTTTTTTTATAATTCATATTAAAATATACGATGTATTTTAGCGGAAGAGCACAGTCAAATAAGGTTACATGGTTTGAAAATCATATAACATATTTAGATGCAGCCATTACTAGTTTTAAAAGAATGAGTTCTGAATCTGTTACTAATATAGTATTGTGGAAATATAACGCAGAAAATTCATATTTTGCATTCGAAAATAATAATAGTACCAATTATACATCAGTAATTGATCATATTGCTGGTACTATGGTATCTGGGAAATCTTTGAAAGAATTTTGTCCAAATTGCGAAAATATTTATGAAATACCTCTGGACGTTATTGATACAGACAATAAGAGCGTAAGAAATTTTATACTTACTTACTTTTAGTTTTTTTTATTTTTTATAAATTTAATGTATTTTTTTAGATTTTAAAGAAATTTACAGGAATTGAATTTAATACTGTTAAGCAATATAGAAGCAATGACGAAATCAATACAAATGATGAAATAACACAGCTTTTGAATTCACATGAAGCTAATTACTTGTACGTATTTAAACATGTTTTTATTAATTTGCTTTTTTCCTGTCTATTTGTTTGTTTGTTCGGTACAAAGTTTGCAATCGATTTTAAACTAATTTCCCGATGAGCTAGAAACTTGACACATTAAACTTAGCTCAGAACTGGATGACAATGCAAAATCAACATTCATAATCAACCACACCATGTACTTAAAAGTGTGTGGCATAAACTCTTTCCACTATCCCGCAATTCGTTTTCTCCAAACATTCCTTTCCAGACAAACAACTCACACAGAAACTACAGAAAATACAGAACACACACACACAAGACTGAAAAGCAGAAAATAATTATTTAAATAAATATAATATTAATATACTTACTACTTTTTAAAACGGACTAAAATGTATAAAATAATTTCTGCTAGAAAAACGTGGGACCCACGTTTTTCTAGGAGAAATTATTTTATACTTTTTAATTCGTTTTAAAAACGTTTATTTATTTAAATAAATTTATTAACTGTTTGAGTGTCAAGAAGTGATTTTGCGCTTTTTTTTTGTTTTGCTCGAAAAGTGCCAGCGCTCTAGCAAGCTCGATTTCTGTCTTTGCGCGACTTTATGACTACCGTTCTGTTTAGGTAAAAATAAAATTAAAGTAATATTACACTTTGTAAGTGTATATCTATTTATTCCTATAAACAACGACTACTATAATAATAAATAATGTAGAATAGGAACTATGAACTAAATAATGTAGAATAGGAAATAAGACAAACGCAAAAGCGCTTCTTGGCACTCTTGAACGGGGAAACAAAAAAAAACCGTGGCACTCAAACGGTTAATAAAGATTCAAAAATTTTATTAACTATAGAATATTTTTTTAGCTTTTCACCTATAGCAAGAAGTGTGCTACTTTATCGACATTATTCGGATTATAACAAATACTTTTTAGGAAAACTAACTAGAAGTCGAACTGCTACTAATCCAAATATATTCTTTAAGGTACTGTATTACTAAAGACTGAAGATTGTTTCAGTATTGGAATATTTACTTAATAATACTTATTGTAATAATTCTTCGTTTTTTTTTACAAAGCAAATAAAATTATACATTATAATTTATGTAATTGAACAAAATTTATGGAACATAATAAATAGGTATATTACAGATTCTTATCCAAGTACTTTCAAGTGCAAATTATTTTAATCGAGGACCCTATGCTGATAATTATATGAATATTAGTATTTCATTTTTAAATCGAGACGAAACAAGATCAGTCACAAATAATTTCGCAAATCTTACTTACAAATTTTTGAGAAAATCCGATCCAGAAATAAAATACAGTCAGATTATGCAATTAGTTTTCGGAGAAGCAACAAATAGAACAAGTGTAAGTTTGCATATAATATTTTATTCTAGTGAACAAAGTGTTAAAATCATATTCGTTTTCAGGTGTGTTTAGATCGTGAAATTATTTTTCCAAATATACCGGTAGATCCTCTTCATTTATCACCTCCAGATACGGCATCAGGACAAATGAAACTTACTTACGATAGAAATTTACAAGATAATGATTCTACATGTAAAAGTGAATTTACTGTCATACCAGAACGTCTATCTGTAAGTTAATTATGTATATTTCAATGGATTGTTATACAATTTACTACTATATTTACTACTATATTTATTAATTTTTAAGATACCAGTTGAAAAATCCGACAAAATTACGAAATCTAAAGAATATAAAGTGTGTAAAGAACAATCTTTGAAACACAAATTTATTCCACCAACACCCGAATGTATTGCCGTGCACAATAAGTTATCGAAATATTCTAATTATGAAGTGCGTGGCGATTTTTCAAAGGTAAGAAGTTAGATTTTCTTGCAAAACTTATACCTATAAGATAATTTAAAACTTGCAAATGAAATTCTAGTTTAGTCAAGGAGCCTACAAAGATATAACTTTAGCACAAATAATTCGCGTGAATGATTACACGTTACATTTAGTAAATTCGCAAGAAATATTACAATCACTGTTGTTTCATACACCGGATTATATGAAAAATTATTTAAATTATAATATTACTGCTGGATATTTTGATCGGTTTGTTGGTGATCCGACAAGTATTGCTTATAATAACAATGATATGGCATATGGATTAACCCGTAAGTATATAGTGGATGTTTAGTAAGTACAACTATCTACGCAAAAACAACTTTGCATGTTCAATGCGCGCAGAAGAAAGAAATGCAAGATAGAATCAGCATTAGATTGAACAGAGATACAGAGGAACCTCGCATAACGAGCATAATTCTTGCCGAAGTTTTACTCGTAACGCAAAATCCTCGTTAAGCGAAACAGTTTTTACGATATACATAAATTAATGTAAAGTACAATAATGCGTTCCATGCCGAAAAAAATACTCAACATATATATACCGTGTGTTGACTTGGAGCGTCGTACATAGGGATTTAGCATGTAAAATCAGACATGTGCGATTTCCTGCTTCCCAAATTATTTTACAAAAAAAACTTTAGGATACAAGTTTTAGGAAACACTTTTTTACATGTAAATCAATCAACAAAATTTTTTTGTGAAACCATCCCAACGTCAGGAATTAGCCCTAAAGTTGTCAATTGACTGAAAATGGCATTAGCCGTGAAATTGGAACAAAAATAAAACAAATGCTAAATGCTATATGCTATTTCACGGCTACTGCCATTTTCCAGTCAATTTCTTAACAACTTTAGACTTAATTCTTGACGTTAGGAAGGTTCCAAAAAAAAATTTTAGTAATTGATTTACATGCAGAAACGTATGCCCTAAAACATTTATCATAAGGTTTTTTTTTGTAAAATAATTTGGGAAGCAGGAAATTGCACATATCTGATTTTACATGCTAAATCCCTATGTACGATGGTCCAAGTCAACACACGGTATATATATTATACTATATCAAATTTATTTTAAGCATATTGTTTGTACGATTTAAACAAATTTTCAGGATAGATTTTTTTTTACCACGCTTATATTAGCTCACTCTGTTGTCACGGTCAAATCTTTAACACGCTTATATTAGCTCACTCTGTTGTCACGGTCAAATCTTGTAACCAATTTTCAGACCACTTCCTATTATCTGATCTCACAGAAATTTTGCAAGTAGTTTTATTCCAAGAGACAACACAATATTTTAGCAAAAAAAACTTGACTAAAACGCAGAAAATAAAATATATAAAAAAAACTTTTTAAAAATCACGCTTATTTTAAATGCAATAAAAAGAAAATAATTTTTTTTCTGGTTATCCAAAATTTTTAGAAAGTAATAAAAGCGTGGGGCGCTTAATCATCATTGCAAAATATATAGTTTCCTGGCGCTCAACGCTTTTATTTTTTTCTAAAATTTTTGGATAACCAGGAAAAAATTTATTTTCCTCTTTTTATGCCAATTTTTGGTGAAGAAAATATAAAATTTTTATTCCTATTTCTTAACATTTACATGATAATGTCAAAGTGGTGTATATATATACAGTGTGTCCACGGATTGAGTTCACTATAGGTGTAATCGACAAAAAATTTAAGAATTTCATTTTTATGTTTTGGGATTCCGCCCTGCTTTGTCTGAAACCAATTTTAAGCATATTTTTAGTTTTTTAAAAATCAAGGTGGCCATAAAAAATGTAAAAAACTATTTTATATTCAGGTAAACGGCCTTTTTGGTCAATAATACGGCATAATGTTCTTAAGAAACTTTGTTCAGAATATGAAATTATGGCTCTGTGCAAAATTTCAAAAAAATTGGTTAAAAAAAATGTGTCTGAACATAATGCCGACTGAACAAAACGCCGACCGTTCATTCGCATTTGCGATAGATATTTTGCATGAGATTGATGTAGTGATAGATTTTACTCAACCCCAACGTTTTGGCTTGTACAAGCGTCAACCTTTTGTTTATTTAGCCTGCGCAAACGCGAATGAACGGTCGGCGTAGTGTCCCCGGTCGACGTTTTGTCCAGTCGGCGTTATGCCCAAACAATTTTTTTTTAACTGATCTTTTTAAAATTTTGCACAGTGCCATAATTTCATATTCTCAACAACTTTTCTCAAGAACATTATGCCGTATTATTGACCAAGAAGGCCGTTTACCTGAATATAAAATAGTTTTTTACATTTTTCATGGACGCCTTAATTTTTAAAAAAACTAAAAATATGCTTAAAATTGTTTTCAGACATAGCAGGTTGGAATTCCAAGACATGAAAAAGAAATTCTTAAATTTTTTGTCGATTACACCTGTAGTGAACTCAATCCGGGGACACACTGTATATATATATATATATATATATATATATATATATATATATATTATATACATATATATATATGTATATGGATTTACTCATATACTTTTAATTTTATTAAATTATAGAACGAAAGTAAGAAACGATCACACATTCATTCATAAAATCATATAAAGACCATTCCTATCGAAACAAGCAACTTTTGTTTCATCCACATTCATGATATTTTTTATATATTCTTTTTTAGTTTTATCACACATATTTTTTTAAACTTTTATTTATCTACGTATTAAAATTTCATATCTTAATTTATCAATAAAAACTGACACGCTTTTGCAATTATTTTTAAATTTTATAACTGTTTGTTAATTGATTTTCTAGGTGCTTGTGTAATAACTCCAGATACTGTAAGCAAATTCTCCGGTAAAATTTTGAACAATTATGTTGCGAAAAATAACAATAACGTGGCACTAGTAGAGTGTATGGGAACCCCACAATATGGTTTAACATTTAAGAAAGTTAACAACAAATTTATTGAAATTACATTACAAGCCAATAATAACACAATTCTGGTTACAAATAACGGAAATAAAATTGAAATATCTTTGAATGAAGAAAGAATTAACAAGAATTACGATAATTCTGAAGAGAATATTATGTAAATATTAATTAAGAACGATTTTAATATGTTGACAACAATTTTTAACAATTTTTCTTCTTTATTTTAGGATCAATTATTTAAGCGAAGATGTTGTGCATATTTCGACAAAAATGTTTAATATATATTATAATACTGAGTACATGTTTATTAAATCTTGGTCATTTTATCAAAATATTATCTGTGGTCTATGTAGTGATGACTGAATATTTTTAATTAATTAATTGATATAAACATGGTGATTTATGACGGTGGGGAAAAACTACACCGGCTGATTCCTATGAGTAATCTAAATAAGAAACTTCAAATAACCATATGTCTAAAAATGCTTTCTAACGGAACTATAGACGTTAGAAGTTTATTACATGTAACATCAATCGCCTTATCAGAAAAAAAAAACAAAAACAATAATTAAGGTACATGCAGACATAATTTTACATACAAAATATAAGACACTATGATGTCCAGTATTTCTAGATATAATTACCCAACTACTGTAATATTATATTTGTTTAAAAATACATAATATCAGAATTATTACAAAAATTTTGTAATATGATATTACCAAGTCTCTTTTAGTAAATTTACAAAATTTCAGTAAATTTATTTTCAGGAATTTACCATAAATAGGTAAAATTTGTTTAGTTCTGTAAAATTATTGTTGGTATAATTACATACATTTCTAAATTTACATAAGTGATGTATTTTAAAATGAATGAATTACACTATTACACAAAATATGTACTAAGTTTTATTATTTTGATGAATTATTACAAATATTAATATGCAAGCTGTAATTTTACATAATTTAAGAAATTATACCAACAATATGTAATTTACAGAAAATAAGCATTTTTACTTATATAATTATTAGGTCATTTTTACTTTATGTGATTATTATAACTTATGTAAAAATTACAGAATTTTGAGGTACAAGTACAGAATATTTACGGTAAAATAAAATTACAGATTTTTATATTAAAATTTTAGTACTATTTTTCTGTAATTTTGCAATATCTTTTTTTACAATGTATATAAAGATCGTATATTATATATAAAATTATTATATTTCTTTACTCAATGATTAAATATATGGTTGTGCTTTATACAATATTATAGTAAATAAATTATAAAAAATTAATATATTTTTCTGATTTTATTTAATGCTACTTGCATTTTTTAACACTTTGACTGAAAGGTAATGAGGTATAGGTTTCGGTACGGTGACTGTGTCATGTTCAAAAATTAAAAAAATTATACCGAAATCTTTCATATAGCCTCTAGTTAACAAATCCACATTTAGTTTATAAGGGTCGTTAGTAAAAATTTTGTGATTGCCACTCTTCCTAAACAGTTCAACCAATTTTGATAAAATTTTCAGGATAGGTTAGTACTAAAGTTTTAAAAAAAATCATTATGGCTACATTATTTATCCGATTTTAATGAAATTTTGACAAAAGATTTTTCTAGTACCCACATAAATTATAAAGTGTAGCCAATTTTCTCGAAAAAAAAAATTACTATTATTTATACGCGATTAAACAAATTTGTACAAAGATTCTATTAGAATTTAATTTCTTCTCCAACAGGGATGTAGGTCACGTTTTTTTTTAAATAAAACTACTAGGATTTTATTTTACATGCTACTAGTTTCGGTACTATCGCGTACCTTCATCAGGCAATCTATTTTATTTTGTGAAAAAATAGCAGTGTTAAAAATCATACAATCATACATTAATAAATTTCAATGACAATATAACTTACGTAAAATGTAGATTAAACAAAAACATTTGACGTTGAATAAGTCGTACCAGAATATATAAGTAAACAACAGCACACACAGATTTTAACAATTATTTATATCAATACAATATACGTCAGATTTTTTAAAATAATAAATATATAAAACATTAAAACTTATTAAAAAACAAACAATTTCGGTTTTTTTTTAAAATACTACTGACACATTCAAAAACTGCCGATACACTAACTGAAACTAGTAGCATGTAAAATAAAATCCTAGTAGTTTTATTTTAAAAAAAACGTGACCTACATCCCTGTTGGAGAAGAAATTAAATTCAAATATATCAATATCCACATGAAATTCAGTTAGTGTATCGGCAGTTTTTGAATGTGTCAGTAGTATTTTAAAAAAAAAACCGAAATTGTTTGTTTTTTAATAAGTTTTAATGTTTTATATATTTATTATTTTAAAAAATCTGACGTATATTGTGTTGATATAAATAATTGTTAAAATCTGTGTGTGCTGTTGTTTACTTATATATTCTGGTACGACTTATTCAACGTCAAATGCTTTTGTTTAATCTACATTTTACGTAAGTTATATTGTCATTGAAATTTATTAATGTATGATTGTATGATTTTTAACACTGCTATTTTTTCACAAAATAAAATAGATTGCCTGATGAAGGTACGCGATAGTACCGAAACTAGTAGCATGTAAAATAAAATCCTAGTAGTTTTATTTAAAAAAAAACGTGACCTACATCCCTGTTGGAGAAGAAATTAAATTCAAATATATCAAAGGTCGTTCAACTCAATTATTAAAGATTCTATTAGTAGAAATCAAACAATTAATTAAAATTAATATTAAAAAAATCTAATGATTAAAATCAGCCCAACCCTGCCTTTTAACACAAAGTGTTTTGGATTGATCAAATTCTTGTGCTTGTACGTAAAACTAAAACGGCATTAGGAATAAGGCTTAATGTAAATATATAAAAGATTGTTCTATTTATTTAATTTTTTAATCGTCTTTTACAATGATTCTTATAATTTAAAACATTTTTTAACGTATTTTTAAAATTACGTATGAATTGATTCAATTTTTTTTATTTTGTGTTTTAATTTAGAAATGTAAAACAATTATTAAAACCAATAAAAGTCAAAACTACACTGTTCAGAAAATATCTTGAATCAATGACCGGTTTCAAATATTTAATATTCATCATCAGATCGAACCGGAAAACTATAAGAAAACAATGAATTTGATACAAAGAAATTTAAGTCAATTTAAAATAAAAATAAATAACTCACACTAAAAACTACAGGAAATAGCGAAATTACAATTTTTCTTCTGTTTTTTTTTGTAGTCTTCCGGTTCGATCTAATGATAAATATTAAGCGGGTTTTACACGATCATTCGGAATGACATTCAGACCGAAG
Organism: Clivina fossor; assembly: GCA_963966155.1. Classification (NCBI taxonomy): domain Eukaryota; kingdom Metazoa; phylum Arthropoda; class Insecta; order Coleoptera; family Carabidae; genus Clivina; species Clivina fossor. The sequence continues at coordinate 2,448,078 of OZ014554.1, read as the reverse complement.
ATTGACATTTTGATTGAAAATGTAAAGTCAAGACTGATGAACTGATGAATGGATTGACGAATTTCCAAATATTTTGAAATCCGAGCTTCAATCACGGGAAGTGGAGGGGAGAGACTGACAGTCTCATTGGTCACGCTAATCACGAAAGGTCTGTTTAATGTCAACTGAACTAAAACTACTTCAATCAGGCTGTCAGTTTGACTGATAAGTCAAACTGATTGATTGAAATCAGGTATGACAATCTGATTTTTCAATTAAACTGTCATTCCTGAATGACCGTGTAAGGCCCATTTTAAATATTCGAAACCGATATTTTCGGTTTTATTGGTTTTAATAAACTCTTTGCACTTTTCCTCAACACAGTAAAAAGGCTAATAATAGAACAAAATAAAAAAAAAACCATTTGAAATAAAATATTATTACAGAAAAATGATTCGAACTTCTAAAAGAATTTTTTTTAAGTTATTAAAAAACTGAACGAATGTTTTTCAATTAGTAGTTAAATTTATCATAAATGTATTTAAGACAAAATGTTATCTTTAAAATATGTAAGTAAATAATTATTTCATGAACACGATGCTTAAAATAAATTACAATAAAAGCACAAAAATTTTATGTAAGTAATAAATAAGGTTATGATGATCCATTTGTTTATGTTAATTATCAAATTCAATTAAATAATATTTGATTTGAAATATTTAATGAATATTATGTTTTACGTAAAAATACGAAAAAAAAATAAGAAAATAACGCAATTTTTCGGTATACGAAGATTTTTTAAATATTTATTTTACCAAATAATGTTTTAAAAATATAACAAACATGTTGTTATTTCTAATTAATTTTATCTATATGACCTTTGGGTCAAAAATGATTATATAATATATACGGAATTTATTATATTATTTTTAATATCATTTCAGTGTCAAGTATGAAACAACTTTCTTGTTCAATAATTGGTAAATATTGTTTTTAATTATTTTATTATTTTGTATAATGACTTTATTAAAATAAAATATAACATTAGTATATTTGATTTTTTATTTGATTTTATTAATTTAATAAAAAATGTCTTTGTTACATTTGTTAATTTATCTTAAACCAAAATATAAATTTAGTTTATTTAATAAGCATTAAAATAAACTTTAAATCAGAGATTGTTTACGTTAGATAACTTTTAAAAAATGAATTATTATGTTATATAACATTCCGAAAATAACGTTATAAAAATAATTTTTATTTATAACATTGAAATTATCTGTAAAGTGTAAATTTAAAAAATATTATCAAATTAACTTTCATGTTTTAAATTCAAACAAAATATATTTTTCTCTTAAATGAAAACTCATGGAAAATAACGTTGCAAAATAACTTTTTACGAAACGTTATCGGTTATTATAACGTTACTGAAATATTGTTACGTTATTGTATTAGAAATTATAGTTTAATCGTTATTATAACGTTAAAACGGTACATTAAAATTTGTTACGTTAACATAATTATGTTTTCTTATTATTTTATATTTAAAACATACATAAAAATTATATAAGTTTCGAATAATAAATTAAATAATTATCATATATTTTATATTTTTAATTATTATATATATTTGTTAAGGGGGTAGGGTAATTACTAAAATTAACAGAGAATCGTTGTACAATTACAGTTGTGTTTCAAATTCATGTATGATCCTAATGGACATTGAAAATCTCGATTAAATTCCTTTGAAATTCTAAGTGGTCCTATAACCGTCCATTTAGTAAATTTTATATGAGATATTGATGGTTGTTTCCTGGTCTTGCTACACAAGTTTTGGGCATAATTTATCCAGAACAATTGCCTTGATGAATAAGGTATGCCATATAATTGGAAATCTCCTTCTTTATGCTGATTAGTCCATTTGTTATAAGCTGTATATGCTATTTGTATAGCTAAATTGTCGTTTTCATGTTTCTTTGCATCGTAATTAAAGGTAAACTGCAATGTAAATTACATTTTGATATATATATATATATATATATATATATATATATATTTTAATAGTTTGAATAATTACACATCGAATTTAATTGGAAAATTAAATTAAAAATTGTCAACCGCCTCGTCTGGGATTCGAACCCAGGACATATAGGTCGCTAGCCTAATGCTCTGTCCACTGAGCTAACGAGTCGCAGACGAGAAGCCAACAACTTTTAATCAAACTATTAAATTAATACTCTGCTGACAGGCGATAAATATTCTAACTTATATATATATATATATATATATATATATATATATATATATATATATACACCGGGTGTTCGTTAGTCAAGTTCGTATGGGCGTTTAACATGTAATTTCGATAAATTACGATATGCTATTTTCTCGAGTTAAATTCGAAGAAATACTTAGAATACTTTTCGATAGGGCATAAAAAGTTTAATTTTTTTCTACTAAACGATTCATCGTAGAATAATGGTTTCTTCATTCAATTTTAGTCCTCATTGTTCCGCAATTTTCCATACCATGCTTATTTTCCTACACCTCATAGTTTTTGAGAAAAAAAATAAAAACCAAAAAATCAAAAAAAATTCTAGCGTCCAAACGGCACATGCTAGCAAATTAAAACTAAAACCAAATTATAGAACTTTCTATTGTCTATTCTATGTATTTCTCCGAATTTAACTCGAGAAAGTAGTATATCGCAAATTATCGAAATTGCATGTTAAACGCCCATACGAACTTAACGAACGAACACCCGGTATATATATATATATATATATATATATATATATATATATATATATATATACAGTGCGGAAATTAAGTAAGGAATATTAATATTAACTTTTTGGAAAAAATCTCGAAGGGGTATAGCGATTTTGACTACAGCGAATATTTTCAGCCTATTTTCAGTTTCTTACGTCATTTGTTTTTCATATTATCGACTTTTTTTTAAATGACAACCTATATTTTTTATTATTGATTTTGGTAGTACTTTTATTCTGTTTCCAACCGTATAATATTTTCAATATGTTACATTTAAAAAAAATTGAGAAAAATAGTCTTAAATTTCAAATATTAAAAATTAATTAAATTGGTTAAATGAATCTAGTCACCTAAGTTTGACGGAAAGTTATTGACGCCACATTTGTTTTTATTTTGAGATTATAATAAAAGGTTAAAAATTGAATTAAAAATTTATTATCTACTCAATTCAAAGTTATAAACCGATAACTAGATTCATTTTGCCAATTTAATTAATTTTTAATATTTGAACTTTAAAACTATTTTGCTCAATTTTTTTTTTAAATGTAACATATTGAAAATTTTATATTGTTGGAAATGGAATAAAAAGTACTACCAAAATCAATAATAGAAAATATAGGTTGCCATTCAAAAAAAAGTGATGACGTCATAACATAAAAAAACAAATGACATAAGAAACTGAAAATAGGCTGAAAATATACGCTATAATCAAAATCGCTATACCCCTTCGAGATTTTTTCCAAAAAAATTAATATCACAACGGAATTATTAAATTTATTCCTTATTTAATTTTCACAATATATATATATATATATATATATATATATATATATATATACAGGGTGTTTACAGTATTCTCTATGTCCTTTAAAATGGGGAAACATTTGCTATATAATATAAAATATAATTTTACATGCCTCTCGACTACTCTATTTTGTTTTTATACTGTAACTTGTTATTAAAGTCGTAAATTTACTATGCTGCTAATAAAAAACATTTTAATTTCTTGTAGTTGCGCAACTAAATAAAATTGGACCTTATGTTCATATAATATTTTCTTACTTAAAATGACCTTTTAGTACATTCGTTATAAATCACCCTATATATATATATATATATATATATATATATATATATATATATATATATATATATATATATATATATATATATATACAACTTTTTGTTATATTATACTTTTAATTTATACTATGTACATCATTTTAAATTTTACTTACTTTGTTATCTGTACTATCCCAGTACTTAAAAGTTTTAAATTGCTCTTTAAAACATTTATGTTGTTGATTATACTCGTAAGCACTTTTATCATTTGCCACTAGTTTGGATTCAAGTATTTCATTTGCTCGAAAAGCTATCATAGATCCAACCATATATCCTACGCTAGCGTAGTTCATACTGGTTGGCCTTCCCTTTGTAAAGAATAAATTTCGAAATAGAAATGGTGATAACGCTGCAATAAATAGGTAATAATCTACATGAATTTAAAGTTCTCTATTAATATACGAGGGTAGTTCCAGATTTAACCGACCTAACAAAGAAAATACAAAAAATTTAGGAAAACAAGATTAGAAATATATGGATAAACCCATATATAGACTACTTTGACATTTCTCGGAAAGTTGGCAACACTGTATTTTAATAATATTATAATTTATGTGGGCATTAGGAGATACTTTTCTGAAAATTTGATCAAAGTCGAATAAATAATGTAGCCACAATGAATTTTTAAAAAATTTTGTGATTTTTTTCTCGATAAGTTGGCAACACTGTATTTTGTTAAAATTGCATAATTTATTTAGGCACTAAAAAAAACTTTTATGAAAATTTGATTAAAATCGGTTAAATAAAATGGTCATAAAAAATTTTTAAAAATTTTACTAATTTTTTTCTCGGAAAGTTGGCAACACTGTATTTTGTTAAAATTACATAAATTATATGAATACTAGGAGAATCTTTTGTAAAAATTTGAGTAAAATCGGTTGAATAACATGGCCATAATAAAAAATTTAAAACTTTAGTAATTTTTTTCTCGGAAAGTTGGCAACACTGAATATTAATAAAATTATGTAATTAATAGGAGCATTAGGAAAATCTTTTCTGAAAATTTGATCAAAATCGGATAAATAATGTAGCCACAATAAATTTTTAAAAACTTTAGTAATTTTTTTTCTCGGAAAGTTGGCATCACTGGAAAAAACCGAAACCACATGACCATCTTGGGCACTAGGCAAATTTATCCTGAAAATTTCATTATAATCGGTTGAACCGTCTAGGAGGAGTTGCGATCACAAAATTTTGTCTGACGACCGAGCGAGCGAGCTGACGAGTGATTGTGTATGTATGTGTGTATGTATATAAACGAAGGAGCAGACACCTCCGCAGAGTAGAAATTAGCTTCGTTTTAATATTGGTTGAACTGAGGCCATTCAGATGAAAGTATTTTATCAGATATTGATACAAATTCACTGAAAGCGTTTCACTATTGATGGCTGCTCCAAACAAATACTAAACAGCGTAGCGTCATCAAACTTCAAACTTATAAGCTTCATAAGATTGGTACTTTCTATCGTAGTCATTCTTTTCAAACAACAACCGCCATCAATACTTCAGATCGGGTACTTCTGGTACTACCTTCGTATATATGTTTGTTGTGTTTGTCTTACCTACTAGCATAGGATGCATATAATTATAATATATAACCAGTGTGTGCTCCAAATAACTTGCTGCAAAACTATGAACATTTATTTTCGTAGTGATTATTTTGCGTCTCAAATATATTTCTGATTCAAAGTAAGCGCTTTCGTTTATTTCAATCTGCAAATTATAAACTTAGGTACAGTATGTAATTTATATTAAATGTAATAAATAGTAAGAAAAAATCAATTTCATGAACCTAGTATTTTTTTAGATTTAAATTTTTCAAATATAATATTATTTTTTCTTAACCCAAACTCACATTATAGCTCAATTATATGAGGCGTATAGATGCAAAACTCACTATTCGATAAAAAGTGAAAAATGAGATTTTGCGCGATTTGGACGTAGAATTTTACTAGGAATACGATATTTAGGTTAGTTAGAAAAAAAAATTAGTATTAAATATGAGAAACACTCTTTAAAGTTTAGTGTTGGATGCAAAACTTACTACTTGCGTTGATAGTTTAGATGCAAAAGTAACTGTTTGCTTTCCACCAATAAAAATTTTATTGGTGGAAAGCAAACAGTTACTTTGTATGAATTAATGATGTATAAAACCAATGATTCACGATTTTAAATAAGAATTGCCATCTAGTAACAAGATTTTATCATCAAAATACAATTACACTTAGCTATAACAGTTTTTTGCAAATATTTCAGAACTTAAAATTTGCAAAAAGTGAGTTTTGCATCTATACGACTCATTTGATAAATCAAAGACACAATGCAAATGTTTATTAAAAATTTTAATATAGTCCGTGTTGGCATAAAAGAAAATTTTATATAGGGAAAACATTAATTTAGCGCCTCCCCCCTTCCAATAAACATTGATGAACTAATAGGTCCAGAATCGCAAATTTTTAAAAAATTGGATAAAACAAAAACTAGTATTTTTCTGTAATGACTAGTGATGGCTATAATCGAATTATTTTAATATTCGAATGGCAGGAATATATCCAGAATATAAAGTACAGTCTACCTATTCTAAGCTGGCAGGAACAGCATGTGTTCCGCGCGAAATACGCGCGAAGTATAGTTCAATGTATAATTTTTTTCTAAAAATTATTTTAATATCCATATTAAATTATATTGTAATAATTTTTAAAAATACGTAATAATAATTACATATTATTATATTCGTATTAAAATCGCTAGATTGTATCACAATCGCAACGTTTTGCGTAACAATATTTGAATAATTTTTTTTTTAATAACGGAATATTATAATAATAAATATATCTCTTTCTGTTATGTGTTAAATAAATTATTATTTTAATTATTTATTAAATAAAGTTAAAATTGTATGAGACTGTTAAAACTTAAGGTTGTTTTAGTTCTGGAAAACTGGACTACCCCCGTACTAATACCGAACATATTTTCTGTTTTCTTACTTTTGCATCAATTATAATTATATCTATAATTAATACTTACATCGCTAAATAAATTGTCGATAGCCGATCCATTTAAAAATGGTTCTTCGGGTATGTCTGCCTCCATTGTTATATTTAATAAAAATGTTAAATTATGCATAAAATAGGCGGATTGTGTTATTTCTATAATTGCTGCTTGGATATTATTTGTAATTTCCTTTATTTCCTTTAAATTTTCTTCATTGAAATATTTCTTTTTATACAATGATAGTATTGTTAGTGCGAAATACTTCTTTATTTTTCTAACGCAAGTTTGCCATCTAAGTGGCTGATCATATATTCCTGCAACTATACGCTGATGCAATAATTTTGCTTCCAATAAATCATTAGGTAACATATCTAATGTTACCTCTAATACTTTCCATAATATATAATTGGCAATGGTACGTTTTGGTGTTTGCTCAAGTAATCTATAAAATATTTCCATTGCATTTGGCATCTATAATAAATTTAAATAATATATAAAAGATATATATATATATATATATATATATATATATATATATATATATATATATAGGAAATTTATTAAAACACATACAACTTTATGTAAAGTATCAGATAAAACAAAACCACAAACATTTAGAATACAATACAATAAGAACATCAGTAATAGCTTCAAAAATTTATTCAAAATATTTAATATCAATTTAGCTTTCACTAACAAATAAAAAATAAAAAACATATTAAATAAAACAACAATTTTAATCAAGACAACTTAGAAAATTCAGGAATTTATTCAATAACATGTACGAATATAGAATGTAAGAATAACATATACATTGGCCGAACTAAATGAAAAATTTCTACCAGATATAAAGTACACAATTAAAGAAATTTATAAATCAACTACCTATTGCATATGATCAGCATAATACAGTACATAACTTTAGCATACAAAACGTAAAATGCGAAAAGATTTGTAATAATAATAATAATTTAACCAGGTTAAACACATTTGAATATTATACATATTATTAGTATTAACATAAAGATAACCTACAGAATTTTGATTTAGCACCTTTGCAAAATCGTTTGTTATGATTGATTTATAACTAATAACAAATTGTAGAATTATTGTATTATATATATATATATATATATATATATATATATATATATATATATATATATATATTAGGGTGGACCTTAAATGGGGTGAAATCGAATTTTAACCGGGCCGCCCCCTCAAAATGATACCAAATTAAAAAAAAAAATTCTAGTAAAATTTTTTCCGCGTAATATTAAGGTTTAAGGGTGCCGAAATGCACTTTTCTACTTTTTATTTAGATAAAATCGGATTTTTACACATTTTGGGACTTCATTTCTTTTCGAAACAATAGGAGGTTTAAAAAATCCACTCAGCGGTGGAAAACAGTCTATAATTACCCGATAATGTGTGGTGATGATTCTGATATTATTCTGAAGAGATTTAAAGATGATCAAACTATCGCTCAAAAGATTGAAAAGCCGTTTTGGGTTAGATGATTAAAAAGATGACAAAACAATTATATAATTTCAAATCTACAATAAAATTACTAAATCAATTGTTAATTAACTGACTTAATTTTAAAAGTGTTATTATTTAAGGATTTTCAGCAATTTCAAAAATGTGAGTGATTTGGTGCCACATTTGTCGGTGGAGATACTATAGGGAGAGTTTGGCCGATAGCCTGAAAATAGTGTGGCAGAATAATATCAGAATCATCACCACACATTATCGGGTAATTATAGACTGTTTTCCACCGCTGAGTGGATTTTTTAAACCTCCTATTGCCTCGAAAAAAATGAAGTCCCAAAATGTGTAAAAATCCGATTTTATGTAAATAAAAAGTAGAAAAGTGCATTTCGGCACCCTTAAACCTTAATATTACGCGGAAAAAATTTTACTACAATTTTTTTTTTAAAATTTGGGATCATTTTGAGGGGCGGCCCGGTTAAAATTCGATTTCACCCCATTTAAGGTCCACCCTAATATATATATATATATATATATATATATATATATATATATATATATATAAATTGTATTTAGTTTTATGTATTCATATTTGTACTGACGATGGTAAGCATTGCTGTCAAAACGCGCAGATCAAGTTATATTTTAAATTTAAATAAACTTTTACTTTACAATTACCAAAAATAAGTTTTAAATTAGAACATAAGAGGTTAATTCGTCTAAAATTTAGACAAGAGCAAATTTATCTGGATGATTTAGACCCTAAATCATCCAGATAAATCTGCTCTTGCTGAACACGCTCTAGAGCATTCCGGAACATTCTACCCTTTTCTAGAACAAGTTATATACCAGGTAGAATGTTTACATCTAGCGCGTGTGCGTTGGTAGGTTGCGCCATTCGTACATACACCGTACCCATTATACGTTACTACTACTTTTTTACTTATACGCTGTAACGTTAATGGTATATTTTATGCATTGCCTGACAAAAGTTTCTAAAATCTTAGCAATATTTTGGAAAGTTCTCTATTATTATATTATGCACTTACCCTAATGGTTAATTTAGTATCATTATAAACCTGTACAGGTGACACTGCAATTTTTATCAAATCCAACCAGCGAATATTCCGGTATTTTTCTTGTATTTCAGCAACAGATACCTGAACAATTGTCCCATCAATTCCAGGAAGCTACAAAAGACAAGACTTGCAGAAAATTATACTTGTGCGAGTATTTAACTTAAGAAATATGTCTTTTGCATTTAATATTGTCATGTCGGTGAGCGTATGTAATTTGTGTGTATGTGTGTGCGCATGACGTAATACAAAAACACACATTGTTCCAGAATGTTTTGGAGAACTCGCGTACTCGTCTGACTGCCGATATATAAGGCTGCGTCACTATTAGCAGAGTCAGTCACAGTTCAGAAGTTACACAGAGAGTTAACAATGCGCAGAAAATTGTTTTGTGTGTGTAAACGCAAAGGCTGGTTACCTTCGCGTAGATTGTGGTTCCGTAAGTATAATGTGAAAATAAATAAGTAGTGATATTATTTAGTTTGTAAGTTGTAAATATTGTTTTTGTAATTATAATAAGTTATATTGCGTAAATATTGTGGACTTGCTCGGCCAATAAATGTTATTTAGTATTTAAGGTGTATTAAAAATTAATAAATATTAAGTGAGTTGCCGTCGTACGTACTAGTAATTTTAATATTGCCTAGCCCAGGACCAAACACCAAAGGGGCACGTAACAATATAGTCTATTCTAGTTTATAAAAAAATCGTTTACATATGCCAGTGATAGATTTTTTTTAATATTTGCGGTATTACATATTCTAAAAGAAATAATAATATCCGCAATTAATTAATTAGAAAAACAAAACAAAATGAAGAAATATTTTTTAATTTAAAAAATAACTGTTTTTATTCGTTATTCACCGGTTTGAATAAATTATAATATAACCCCTTTTTTAAATCATGATACAGACAAAGAACGCATCTGATGTAAAAGGAAACAAGCTAGTAACATATTTAAATATACAAATTTACGTAAAATTACTGCTTATACAATATATCAAAAATGATACACGGATGTCTGAAAATGGTATAATCATTATGAAAAAAAAACATAATGCGAACAAACACCAATTATTAATATAAATCCAAAATAGCTAAGAAAACATTTCCGCATTTTTCTATTTACACGAAGAAAAGAATCTCAACTTCCTTCCAATTTAAGTAAGTACGACGAGAGACTCTTGCGCATCTCTCATCGCAGGTACATAGAATAAGTAATATATATATATATATATATATATATATATAAGTAATTGGATAATGGGTTTTGCAGTCAATTTGGAAGACGATGATTAAATAAAACTCATTTAAGTTTAATTAAGCAAGCTTTCGGATTTATTTTTAATCCTTCTTCAGGCTTAAAACTAACAGAGTAATGGTTACAAATTATTTTTATACACCATGTGATACAATGCATCAAATTACGAAATTGGAAAACCCATTATCCAATTACTTAAAAAATTATTACCAGTCATTATATATACCTACGTATATATATTATATATATATATATATATATATATATATATAATATATATATATATATATATATATATATATATATATAATATATATATATATATATATATATATATATATATATATTAATTAAATAATTAATAGAAACCAAATTTAGTTAAAACCGACTAGTTATTATTAAAATAGTGAATAATTAATATTAAAGAAATCAAGACGATTAAAATTGCGACTTAAATCAAACGATTAATATCAACCCCAATTCTGGTATCTCGCCACCTGTATTATAAGTTTGTTGTGCATTTTTATAACGCGAAAGGTGTGTGGTTAAGGTCATTGATGGGCGTAATTTACCCTCCCTCCCTGAAAATTTGACTTCATTCATATAGTGTTGTTTGTGACGTCAGAATTAAGCTAAATAAAAAAAAAATAGTATATATTTCGAATTCCAATTTAGCTTACTACGTGTTTTACGGATAACCTTACGAAAGCTACAGATTTATAACAGGCCATCTGTTGAGAGAAGGAAGTTATTTGGGTTGGGGAGAACGTGTTTAACACCCTCCTTCGTAGCGGTGGTTCCTTAACTGTTACCAATTTTGACAAGTGAGGTATTGATTTCTACTATATTTACACCATAGATTACGATTCCATTATTAGTTTTCTAATTGGAGGTTGTTTACACCTTCTTTCATAGGGGTGGTTTTTTACGGGTTGGGTCTAAGGATCGATCATGCTGGGTTTGGTTAGAGGAAGTCATGTTGACTTAAGTTAAGTTAAGTCATGTTGTGTTGGGATTGGTTAAGGAAGTTTCTTATCTCTTATCTATGACATCTTTTCTGGCGAGGTTCTGACTTATTCTGCCTACTCCAGCCTATTAAATAAAAAACTAGGAAACCCGTGACCTTTAAAGGGTCACGTTTGAAGTCGAAAATAGTAAGAAACAACACAAAGACTCAGTATATAAATATAAAAAAATAAAGGCCGCGCACACGCGCGCGCCCCGTAGAAAGTATTACGTAAATATAATAATAATATATTAAAAATTTTTGATTTAAGCTCTTTTTTTTTTATCCGACGAAAGATTCGAATATTCCATCTTCATTCTCTTGGCATTTTTATTGCCGTTTATATTAGATTTTGCTCATTTGGGCATGATACAAATTTTTTATAATACAACAATATCAATGAAATGTACTTTTTACTCTTATTTTAATGAAAAAATTTAAGTAAATGAACTGATATATGTAAAAAAATGTACTTGCAATATATTGTGACAGCTGTTTTTATTTATTTATTTCATTCATTTTTTTCATAGCTATCTAAGTTTATTTTTGACATTTGCATTATAAACATAGTTTTTCAAATTTTTGAGAACCAAGATGAAATCGTAGAAAGATGAAACTTGCCTATTCTCAAATAGGGAATGAACCAATTTAACACTAGAACTACCAGGATTTGTTCTATACCTATTTCTACCAACCGGTCAAAATGACCGGTTTGATGTGTAGTTGCACGTGTAATTACTGAATAAATATATGAAATATTATGTATATGATAAAAATATTTGTTCACAACTTACTTTTACAATATTAGCAACAATGGTAAAATATTTGCCAAAATATTGTTCACTTTTTATATTTATTTCACCTCGCACCAGAAGCACCAACAAGAAAATGAAACTACTTAGCCGCAGAAATGTGAACCAGAACAGAATCTTTTTATTCGTGGGACTCCCCGTATTTAGAGTAAAAAAATATGTTTTGTGTATGCTACAATGTTGACAGACTGTGTTGCTAACGCGTGTTTTAATTTTTTTGCATTTGCACAAGCAATCCTAAACTCTGGTAATGTTTTTATATGACGGTCAAAATGACCGGTTGGTATATTTAGGTATACCACATATTTATCTCTGTAAAATGAAATCGCACGAATCTAACATTTTGTAAAATTAAAGATTTCATAAATTTAGAAAAATACATACTATTCTAAAAACAATATTTTTTGTAATTATGAACAAAAAGTGGTGATGAACTGATGCAACCGGTCATTTTGACCGGTTGGTAGTTCTAGTGTTAAATGACACGACTCCCATCAAAATCGGTTCAGGGGCTTAGGAGGAGATGCAGCAGAAACATATAAACATACAAACATACAAACATTTGTCAATTAGAGTGATTGATGTATGTATAAAAATTATTTTTGTAAATACCTCCATAAAACTTTTGTAAAATTTTAATAAATCCAATATGTCGTTTTGCACTGATTGTGAATTTTTGTCACCACCCATTATTTCAATATAGTTCGCTATAAGTTCACCTAATGCTCGATAATCTTCACTAGTTAAGAATTTACCACCCTGATTTTCTGGCATATTTTCAGTACGAGCTGGTTCAATCTAAAATTGATATTACATTATTTTTATACTAAGAACATAATCATTGGGAAACTTACAAAACCGTTCGCCACATCTATAAATATTAAATAATTCCTGTATAAACCAGTTTGTCTTAATTTCATTAAAACTTCAATCAAATCAAAAGTCTGTTCATTCCATTTGTCACCTTCCAATATTGGCCAGCCGCCAATCAATTTGAAAATTCGATGAAGAGGCTCAAAACCACGTCTTCGAATCTGACCTATAAATATTTAATTATTTCAATTACAGTAAAAGCTGTTTAATTCGGAATTATATTAAACGGCACGTTTCAATAAAGTATGTTTTCATACCACACAGTGATATATAGTGAATTTGGAGAGAAGAAAATTTATAAAACGGGCCTTACACGATTATTCGGAATGGCATTTAAACCAAAGATTCACATTCTGATTGAAGGTGTAAGGTCGAGACTGATGAACTGGATGAATGGATTGACGGATTTCCAAAGTTCCAAATTTTAATTTTCTTTCGACCCCTAGAACGTTTCCAAATTTGACAAAAAAAAACCGGGAAAATATTTTTAACACTTAATTTTAACAATAAACCGTGCTTATAGCGCCCTATTACCAATCCCATAACATGTTTGGAGGCGACATTTACTAAAATAACTTTAATTAAATTTTTGCGGTTAAAAAATGTTTGTTTCAGTTTTAAACTCAGTTGTTCAAAAATACAAAAAAACTAATCATTTTTAAAAGCAAACATTTAATTAAAGTTATCTGCAAACATATTATGGGGTGGATGATAGGCCGCTATAGATACGGTTTATTGTTAAAATTAAGAGCTAAATATATTTTTTCGATTTTTTATTGTTGCACTTGGAAACGTACTAGGAATCGTCGGAAGAAAAATAAATTTTCAACCTCATTAAGGATCACCTTAATATATATATATATATGCAATGAATCTAAAGAATTTTATATACTATGCGTGATTTGTAGTAGTATATAAATATGCACTGTGTTTTAAAATCATATATAAAATGTGTCTCGAGAATATTTAATCTATTATTTTACATATTCGTGTGCACGCGCCTTTTATAATTTCAAATTTGTCTACAATGTATAATGTGCCTTTTATGTACAAAGTTTACTGTATTTTTTTATATTATATACGAATATGTAATGTGTTTCAGACACCAGAGTATTGTGCTACATGCAGTATATACCGGGTGATTCATTTAACCTGGAATTTGTTATATTTCGACAAATACGCATCGGACAAAAAAATTTGCCGTATTCAAACTTTAATATCTCAAAGGGAGGCATCCGTTAGTACTGAATTCTCGCCACCCCTTACCCCCTGTGGGCGGGGCGAGGGGCAACTTTGAAATCTTAAAAATTTCTTGCGATTACAGCGCCATCTGTCGAGAATCGAAAAATTTTTTTTGGACAAAATGTACGTAGTTTTTATCGCAAAATCCGAATCTATAATAAAAAAATAGGGTTAGCTATTTAAAAATTTAAAGTTGCCCCCCGCCCCGCCCACAAGATGTGGGAAGGTGGCGGAAATTCAGCACTAACGGATGCCCCCCTTTGAGATATTAAAATTTGGATTCGGCAAATTTTTCTGTCCGATGCGTATTTTTCGAAATATAACAAATTCTAGGTTAAATCTATTTTTTGCGATTACAGCGCCATCTGTTGAGAATCGAAATTTTTTTTGGACGAAATGTACGTAGTTTTTATCGTAGAATCCGAATTTGTGATAAAAAATAGGGGTTCCTATTTAAGATTTCAAAGTTGCCCCCCGCCCCGCCCAGAGGGGGCGGGGGGTGGCGGGAATTTAGTACTAGCAGATGCCCCCTTTCGAGATATTAAAGTTTGAATTCAGCAAATTTTTCTGTCCGATGCGTATTTTTCGAAATATAACAAATTCCAGGTTAAATGAATCACCCGGTATATATATATATATACAAAAAAGGGAAAATTAATGATGGGTTTGGCAGCCAAAATGTTAATAAAAAATCAACAACTCATTTGATATTCACCAAGCTTTCGGCACCAATTTGTGCCTTCTGCAAGGGTTTTTTTTTCAGTTTTTCTTGATAAAGACGAACGCTGAGTTTCATCGAAACGTCGATTTTAAATAAATATTGTTACGAACTTGAACCTAATACAGTTTTATTTTAATATAAAGTGTTTTGAAAGATTTTTTACTGTTCTTTACTTACTTTCATTCATGCATGCCTTGAAAAATTGTT
The DNA here is from genome assembly GCA_963966155.1 of Clivina fossor. NCBI lineage: Eukaryota > Metazoa > Arthropoda > Insecta > Coleoptera > Carabidae > Clivina > Clivina fossor. Next base: position 2,432,522 of record OZ014554.1, on the reverse strand, counting down.
GAGCTTTTCCAAATGCTGCCGTTTCGTTTTGTGAATTATCAAGTAATTCGATTATTTCCATTTCTACTGTATTCATTATTTCCTTTTCTATATTTATTTCTATTTCATTAAGAGGCACAATTTTCTCTTTTAGCATTTTCCCGCAAGCAAATTCATAAAAATTATCGCATGGATTGACAGAAACATTCATTCGATTTAATATAATTGAACTAGATTTTATGCAAACAGGTGACCTACATTTGCTACTATCTGTAAAAAAAAAAATTATTACATTTCAGTTGTACGAAAATTGCCTTTTTTATTTCAATAAAATGAAATAATTTTCTTTAAACCCTTTAACTTAAAAAAATTATTACATTTCAGTTGTACAAAAATTGCTTTTTTATTTCGATAAATTAAATTATTTTCTTTAAACCCTTAAACCATAAAATTTTATTTTATTAACTTTCGCCACAGTAAGATAACATTTTAATTTATTATCTTTATATTTCGGATTTAGAAAACAAAGACAAATATTTATGACTGAATCTGATTCTATTGTTTTTCAAAATATTCTCTATGAAGATATCAATACTTTTGCGAATACGTTTGAAACAATTTTTGAAGCACTTTTTCCACTCCGATTTAGGTGTACCGCCTAAACATGCATTTTAAATGAGCATCAATCAGGTGCCTCAAGAACGTTGATCTTTTTTAACTCACGAAATTTTTTATTTTTATATATAATATACATATATATATATATATATATATATATAATTTATTTATTTATACTTTAAAATGTTCTTCCGGTTTAGATCGAATCAAACCATAATAAAAAATATTTCAGGTAAATTTAATATTTTTGTATTAATATTGAAAAACAAGTTATTTTAAAAAAATAACATTTTTGGCATCTATAGTTTCCATAGCCTACTTAAATAAAAATACATAGAAATACAGTCAATGTTACGTACAAATATTCGTAAAAATCATACTCAACAAATATCAAAAAATTGAAATAAATATGAAGAATTTCTATTTAAATAATTGTATTCTTCTTCCGTTCGGGTACAAAACCGTACAAAATGAGAAATTTTCTTAATTAAAATTTCAATTATTTAAATAAAATATTTTGTGAATCAACTGAATACTATACAGTGTGTCCCCGGATTGAGTTCACTATAGGTGTAATCGGAAAAAATTTCAGAATTTCATTTTCATGTTTTGGAATTCCGCCCTGCTTTGTCTGAAAACAATTTTAAGCATATTTTTAGTTTTTTAAAAATGAAGGTGGCCATAAAAAATGTAAAAAACTATTTTATATTCAGGTAAAGTGCCTTTTTGGTCAATAATACGGCATAATGTTCTTGAGAAAAGTTGTTCAGAATATGAAATTATGGCTCTGTGCAAAATTTTAAAAAGATTAGATTTACAAAAAAATGTGTCTAGACATAACGCCGACTGGACAAAACGCCGACTGAGGATGCTACGCCAACCCGTTCATTCGCATTTCGCAATTCGTTGTTATTGATAGATATTTTGCATGAGATTGATGTATGACAGATTTTATTCAACCTCTAACGTTTTGGCTTGCGCAAGCGTCAACCTTTTGTTTATTTAGCTTGCGCAAATGCAAATGAACGGTCGGCGTAGTGTCTTCAGTCGGCGTTTTGTCCAGACGGCATTATGTCCAGAAACATTTTTTTTTTAATTTGATCTTTTTAAAATTTTTGCACAAAGCCATAATTTCATATTCTGAACAACTTTTCTCAAGAACATTATGCCGTATTATTGACCGGAAAGGCACTTTACCTTACTATAAAATAGTTTTTTACATTTTCCATAGCCGCCTTGATTTTTAAAAAACTAAAAATATGTTTAAAATTGTTTTCAGACAAAGCAGGGCGAAATCCTAAAACATGAAAATGAAATTCTTAAATTTTTTGCCGATTACACCTATAGTGAACTCAATCCGGGGACACACTGTATAAACATATTAAATTTTAAAATAAATAATTGTAATTAAACTGTTTTTACCTGTGGAATATATACGTGTTATTACAAAAAATAATATGAAAGTTGTCAGTAATAGAATAAATATTACTAGAAATACTGATTTTTCTAATACTGTTTTCCTTCTCCTCCAAGATGGGCACCTAGTTAAGAAAAATAAAACATAAATAATAAAATAATTATATTATTTCAGTAGTAAATTGGTTTAAAATGCAATAAAATTAATTTATTTTTTTTCTCAAAAACTATGAGATGTAGAAAAATATGCATAATATAGAAAAATGCGGAATATTGAGTGCTATAATACAGTAATGAAACTATTATTCTAGAATGCATCGTTTAGTAGAAAAAAATTAAATACTAAATTTTTGAAAATTTCTCACGGAAAAATTATTGAAAATTAATATTTTTTTGCAGTTTATTTTTTTCTGCCAAACCAGTATGAGTTAGAAAAAAAAGTTACTTAGCTATTATGTATCTAATTTTTTTCTCTGGTTTACTAAATTTTTTCAGATTTTTTTGAGTAAATTTTAAGAAATTTTCAAAAATTCAGTTTTTAATTTTTTTCTACTATTTCTTCACTCAATTATGGCACTCATTATCCAGCATTTTTCCATATCATGCTTATTTTCTTACACCTCATATTTTTTGAGCAAAAAATAAAAACCCAAAAATCAAAAATAAAAATTCTAGCATGCTAACATGCTAGCAAACATGCTAGCAAATTTAAACTAAAACCAAATTATATAACTTTTTATGTTCTCAAAAAGTACTCTAAGTATTTCTCCTAATTTAACTCGAGAACCCCCCCCCCCCAAGAACCTGAACTACCAAAAACATACGTATGTGAAATATGAAATATGTTATTTTACTTTCATTTTTATAAAAATAATTTTTATTGCTCTTTATTTTTTATACAAATTATAGTATTATCTTTATTGATTCATATTAGTAACCCCCCCCCATGACAAGTTTCTGGCTACGCCACTGATCTCGAGAAAGAAGTATATCGCAAATTATCGAAATTACATGTTGAACGCCCATACGAACTTAACGAACGAACACCCGGTATATATATATATATATATATATATATATATATATATATATATATGAGTTCAGGATATTATTCAATTTATTGTAATTTCCAATATTTCGCCTCCAAAATTGTTGGCTTCATCAGGGAGAACACTAAATAATAATATTAAGCATGTAAACATTTAATTAATAAATACATAATGAAAATAAAAAAAAAACAGTTGATGAGAACTTGAATTTTTTTTAATATGAATAAATCTACTGTTTTTTTTATTTTTATTATGTATTTATTATTTAAATGTTTACATGCTTAATATTATTATTTAGTGTTCTCCCTGATGAAGACCACAATTTTCAAGGCGAAATATTGGAAATTACTATAAATTGAATAAATGTAATCAGATTTTTATTCAATATATACCGCATATCCGTTATCCTGAACTCCTATATATTATTACGGTAGTGAAAAATACATATACATATATATATATATATATGAATTTACCCATATACTTCGAAACTTGTTAATTTATAGTACTTCTAAATTAGAACTGGGCGATATTGGAATTTCAATATCGATATTTGATATTTAAAAAATGACGATATATTGATAATATTAATATATGTATAATCATATATCGATATAACTATATATCTGTAATTTTTATCTTTATTGTCAATTATCAAAATATCGATAAATTATTGATATATCGAGATTTTTTATCGAGCTTTATCTCAAATACACAAGAGAGCAGAAAATTGCATAAAAATGATATATATATATATATATATATATATATATATATATATATATATATATATATTTAATATAAATAGGAAACGATTAGATGCTGTTAAATGAAGACAACAAATCTAGATTCTTAGCTGAGCTTTTGATGAAAATTATCACCTTCTTCAGGGACAAAATCAAAAAAAATTCTTTATAACGTATTTTAATGTAAGCTGTCAACATAACTTATATCATTAAAAATAAACTGGTCTCTTTTAAACTATATTAATGTATTTTAGAAATTACTATTATTGTCACAACAATTAAAATAATAAATACTATATAATTAATTATGTAATTTTTAGTATTTTATTATTATTATATATATATATATATATATATATATATATATATATATACACGTTCTAGTCTAACAGTTGGTCGGTAGTTGCAACAAACATAAAACAAAATAATTTGTTCAATTAGTAATCTTAGTTACTTCATCAGTTATATGAAATTTTTATGTAATTCTATGCAAAAATATAAATATAAGTAAAGATAAATTCGTACCTAACTGTAGAAATGTCCATATTCACAAATTAAATTTGACAGAACACAACAATTTGTTTACAACTACTGAGTTTCTGCATAAATAATAAATTTCAAACTAATCATAGCATATTACCCAAATACCTATATGCGAGGTACAGTGCGAGGGACAGAGAGAAAAAAAAGAGAGAAATTGCGTAATATTTTTTGGTTATGTGTATAAATTAATAACCAGTTTCTCTTCATTTTAGTTTTAATGTAATGTTGTCTCTGAGAATCAAGGTTATTTATCGAATATGAAAATATAGAATTATGTCATGCCCCGTACACATCTAAATATGATTCTTTACCTTGCGTGGGCAAATTTGGAAGCAACTGAAATTATATTTATCGGCAAATCTTGAATATTTACACGGCAGTTACACTTACTTATTATATATATATATATATATATATATATATGTGTAAATTAAGAATTTCACGACTAGAAAATATTATATTGTAAAATTGTTTTCACCGGAAGATAGTCATTGGTTAGCAATCCAATATAATCTACAATATTCCCTGTAAATATTGCAAATTAAATTATATTGTTACGAGGGTTGCCTTTTATATTTCGGGATTAGAGAACAAAAACAAATATTAATCATCGAAAATCACTTTATTGTTTTTCAAAATATTCCCCATAAAGATCTATACACTTTTGCATGCGTTTGAACCAATTGTCGAAGCACTTTTTCCACTCTGATTGAGGTATCTCCAAAACATGCATTCTGAATGCAGCAACCGCTTCTTCAGGTGTCGAAAAACGTTGACCTCTCAGTTTGTTTTTTTCGTACGGGAATAAAAAGAAGTCATTTGGTGAAAGGTCAGGACTATATGGCGGATGACTCATCAAATCGATGTTTTGGGTGCTCAAAAATGCAGTTGTTTGAGCCGATGTGTGAGAGCTCGCATTGTCGTGGTGAAGAGTGATCCGTCTTCGGCGGTTAGTTTTCCTGATTTCTTGAAAGATAACTGGCAAACAAATTGTTGTGTACCACTCAGAATTGACTGTTCTGCGTTGTTCTAGTGGTACGGTTGCGACATGTCCAGTTTTTCCGAAAAAACATGCGACCATTTGCTTGGAAGTGCTTCGTGCGCGAACAACTTTTGTTGGATTTGGCTCATCTTGAAACACCCATACAGTCGACTGCTGTTTACTTTCGGGCTCATACGCGTAAATCCACGATTCATCACCTGTCACGATGTCATAGACGTGTTTTGAAGCACCGCGATCGTATTTTTCGAGCATTTTTTTCGACCAATCGACACGAGCCTTTTTTTGAGCGATTGACAAATTGTGTGGGATCCAACGCGAACAAATTTTTTTGACAGTTAAATGTTCATGCAATATTGAGTGTATGCTGGTCCCACTAATGCCTAAGGTTGTCTCTATCTCACGATAGGTCACATGACGATCTTGCAATATCAGTTCGCGCACAGCATCAATGTTTTTCAGAACAACAACTGATTTTGGACGACCTTCACGAAATTCGTCTTGGAGTGAACTCCGACCACGATTGAATTCACCATACCATCGATAAACACTGGTCCTTGATGGAGCTTCATCGCCAAAAGTTGAATTAAGTTCATTCATGCACTGCTGCTGAGTTAATCCACGTCGAAAGTTGTAAAAAATAATCGCACGAAAATGTTCACGATTTAATTCCATTTTTGGGGGCAGATGAATCTTTTAACTTACTGTAAACAACACAAATAGCGCTCGTATGTCAAAACGTTCTGAGTACGTATAACCTCAAAAACGTCTAACTTTACGATAGAGCTGTCAGTTGACAGTTTGCAACACCAGGGTTGCCAAATCCCGAAATATAAAAGGCAACCCTCGTAACACAGGCAGATTATTTAAAGACAGATTGGCACAACATAAATCTGACAATAGATTAAAACCAGGCTCAACTGCATTATCCATCCATGTGAAAAATACAACACATAATGTAGATTATGAAAACAGTAGTATTCTGGATACGGAAAAAATAATCTAAAAAGATTGATATTAGAAACGATCTACATAAAATCTAATAAAAAAACTATCAACAAACGTACAGATATTCAAAATTTAAGTGTTACTTATGATTTTTTAATACAAAAATACATCAGACAAAAAATAAAATAATGGATCACTTTGATAAATTTTATAGGTTAGGTTTTTAATTATCAGAATCAATTAAATAATATCTATCAAAATCAAAGTAACCCAACATAATTTTAATTCTTAAAATAGATGGCAACACATACCACAAATGTAACAAAATTCTCACTTTTCATACAATTCAAAAGTAGCGCTAATTATTGTTTATAACTTTTGTTTTTATGTCTCATTTTGTGTTTTTCTCGAATAGTCTACAATTTTCAATATTTTTTATACAGAGTTTTACAAATTACCATTCAAAATTTTATTTTATTATTTATTTATTATTTTAATATTTGACTAAAACTTTTTTGTGTTACATTTTAAGTTTAAATTATATTTTTCGAGTTAATGTTTTCATACAATTTACTTATTTATGATTGCTGTACCAGTTATGTTCTAACAAGAACAAGTAAGGTACAATACTTGTTATTATAAAATCTATTGTAATATTTTTAATGTATAACCAGTTTTATTGAAAATAATAAAAAAAAATCCAGGTCCTGAAGAAGGTGTAAAATCACACCGAAAGCTTGGCAAATGAATCTTATATAGAATTTGATTTAAACATCTAACCTTTGACTATCTTCCCGTTAAAACAATTTTACTATATATATATATATATATATATATATATAAATCAAATTGAATCAAAATGAAATCAAATTCTCATGTAAGATTCAATTGTCAAGCTTTCGGTGTTATTTTACACCTTCTTCGGGACCTGGAATATTTTTTATTATATTCAATAAAAATGGTTTTACATTACAATAGTTTGATAATAATAAGTATTGTAACTTACATGTTCTTGTTAGAAATTGAAGAAACAAAATTAAACATAAATGGTACAGCAATCATAAAAGTAAATTGTACAGAAACATAACTCAAAAATATAATTAAAACTTAATAAACCAATGTTCAATAATAATAAAATGTAACACAAGAAGTTGTAGTCAAATAATAAAATAATAAATAAATAATAAATAATAAAATAATATAAAATTTTTGAATTGATATTTAAAACTCTGTATAAAAATATTGAAAATTTTCGAACATTCGAGAAAAAACACACAATGAGACATAGTAACACAAGTTAAACAAGTTATAACAATAATTTTGCGCAAATTTTGAAAAGTATGAATTTGAGAATTTTGTTGAATTTATGGTATGTGTTGCCATCTATTGTAAATTTAAAATATGTTGGGCGAAAAAATTCAAAAAAATTCAAAAAAAATTCAACAAAATTCTCAAATTCATACTTTTCAAAATTTGCGAAAATTATTGTTATAACTTGTTTAACTTGTGTTACTATGTCTCATTGTGTGTTTTTTCTCGAATGTTCGAAAATTTTCAATATTTTTATACAGAGTTTTAAATATCAATTCAAAAATTTTATTTTATTTTATTATTTATTATTTATTTATTATTTTATTATTTGACTACAACTTCTTGTGTTACATTTTATTATTATTGAACATTGGTTTATTAAGTTTTAATTATATTTTTGAGTTATGTTTCTGTACAATTTACTTTTATGATTGCTGTACCATTTATGTTTAATTTTGTTTCTTCAATTTCTAACAAGAACATGTAAGTTACAATACTTATTATTATCAAACTATTGTAATGTAAAACCATTTTTATTGAATATAATAAAAAATATTCCAGGTCCTGAAGAAGGTGTAAAATAACACCGAAAGCTTGACAATTGAATCTTACATGAGAATTTGATTTCAACATCTAACCATTGACTATCTTCCCGTTAAAACAATTTACAAATATAATATCGTCTAGTCGTGAAATTTTTAATTTACATATATATATATATATATATATATATATATATATATAGTAAAATATTAATGGGAAAAGCAGCCAAGGTTATTTAATTAATTTAAATAAACAACTTTAGCTGCTTTTCTCATCAATTTTTTAATACATAAGATTTCCAGCCACGAAAATTTTTGTTATGCTATATATATATATATATATATATATATATATATATATATATATATATATATATATATGTATATATATTTGCTAAATAACATAAATTGTAAATTCCTTTTGTTTGAATACTATCAGAAAACTTGTCAATTTTTAACTAACCATTCTGTTCCACAGAGCAATTAAAAATTTGAATAAGTATTCGAATTTAAAAATTACACACGAAAAATACATTCAATTTTAAATGAAATATACTTGTAAAATATGATATAAAAATGATTTTTTGTAAGTATGTAAAATGTAACAGTATTAATTGGTTGATAATACAAAGTGTTTGGTTAATTTAAATGAAAAATAATCAATTATTTGATTATGAAAATCATTCGAGATATCTCGAATTAAATTGAAATCATTCGAATAGATTGCCATAAAAATAATTATGTGCAAAATAGATTATAAAATTAAAAGACATACTTTAAGGTACAAATATTTTATAATTATTCGATAGCAGAGTAGTAGCCAACCTAATCAAGTAGCAAATAATCATTAGAACTATATGAACTTAAATTGGAGGAAAAACAATAACAGATGCCAACATATGACTTATAAATAACTCGTATTTAATTCTAATTTCCTACATAAATAATAAGTAAAAATAAAAGTAAATAATGTAATTTTATTGAAGTTATTTAATAAATAATTACTTTATTTAATAAATAATTTAAAATATTTTTATTATTTATAATATTTAGTTACTAAAAACTGCAAAAACGGAAAATGACTGCTGTGGAATTGAGAATTTTACGTGGGGTATGTGGTGTAAATAGGAGAGATCGGGTACGAAATAGATTAATGTATGATGAGTGTGAAATTCGAAAAAATGTTGAAGCAAAAGTTGGTGTTAGTCAGTTAAGATGGTTCGGACATGTTGAGCAAATGCCTAATGAACGTTTGGTTAAAAAGATTTATTTGAATGATTTTGATGGTGTACTTTTGCGTGGACATCCCATGAGTAGTTGGAGTGGTATGATTGAGAGTGTTTTGCGTGAGCAAAAGTTTCCAAGTAGTAGGAATAAAAGAGCATGTATGAGAGAGGAATTATGAATGTGGATGAAGCGATAGTTGCTTGTTAGGATAGGAATGTTTAGAGGAGAGTTTGTGCCACACCCTTTTGGGTACATGGCGTGATTGTGTATGTATGTATGTATGTATGCAAAAACTACATTGAAATATTTTTTATGTAAATCGTTGCGATTGTGATATACCATCTAGCAGTTTTAATATAACTAACAGAGATATACAATCATTCGTATTATTATATTCATTTCTATCGTCCGTCATTTGAATAAAAATCCGATGATTACATTCATTCGAATACAAATCTATAGTTTATTAAAATCATTGGATTATGCCCCCCACCAACACTAAATACAACTAGCTAGCATTTAAAAAACTTTTCCCGTGTAAGTACAAAACAACGCAACAACATATAGTATTCGAATAAAGCGAATGTATACAGATGTATACAGCGGATGTAACAGAATAACTATTCCTAATTTTCAGAAATGATAGAGTGCACTTAGAGAAACATTTTTTATTAATAAACTAGTGTCCGAAAATTTCTCGGTGCCAAGATACACTAGATATCGTTAAAAACAATCTTAATCGAAACATCAAAGAGTAGTTAAGTTAAGGAACATTTTATTAGAAATAATAGCGCATTAAACTTTATAAAAATTGTTCGAAGTTACGACCACCATTTTCGATACACAAGTTGTAACGATGTATAGGCTGGGCAAATTTGGACGTTTTCATAGGGGAACTCGGAAACTATAAGAGATATGGAAAAATGGACCGCGCATCCTCGATCGCTTTTTTTGAGAGAAATTCAATTATGAAAACAAAAATTAGCTATCGTCTTTTGTTTTCGAGTTATGGCGAAAAGTTCGCTTTTTCCGTATTTTGATAAATGGCGATATCTCGATGGTTTTTTAAATTAGATGAAAATAATTTTCACATTCTTAAGGCACTTTTTTGAGTAGAATGAAATGGTCTTAACGGGTATTATAAATCTCCGTTAATTCTCGGGTTATAACATAAAATTGTGTTTTTCACAATCGACTGCCGAAAAAAAAAAAAAAATTGCCGGACACTAGTTTATTAATAAAAAATGTTTCTTTATGTGCCCTCTATCATTTCTGAAAATTAGGAATAGTTATTCTGTTACATCCTGTAGATACAAGAACAAAGCTGGTCATTCATCATTCGGAAAACCTATTTGAATGATTTATTCGAGTATTTGCTATTTGCTAGTCATTATTTAAGTTTTACTTTACGCATACTACATGTAAACGCATCATTATTCAAATGATTCAAAATTAATTATAATGATTTCAATTTAATTATTGAAATATCTCAAATAATCGATTTTTTTTAATTATTCCATCACTAATCGATACTACAAAGAAAAATTCGTTTTAATGTGAATACCATGCTCCGCTTTTTATTTTAAAATCTTTTGTTTTTAATAAAATAAATAGTTATTTTTTTGTTATAAGTTTAAATTTATTAAAATTTAACTAGTTACTTATATATTTTGTAATAGTTTTGTTATTTTCAATTATAGATAGACTTCAAGAATAATTCCAAAAAAAAAAAAATACTTTACTAAATAAGTTACTATTGAACTATAAGAACACTTGAAATTTTTTATGAACAAAAATAAGAAATTGTCTCTAGGCTGACACACCTTCAAAATATTGTTTTAGTTGGTAGGAGTGTTTGGAGGCGACCGATTTCGGAATAATGAAAAGAGTTTGTGCCACACCCTTTTGGGTACATGGCGTGATTGTGTATGTATGTATTTTTTTTGTAATAATTACAAAAAATAACAAAAATTTTCAGGGTAGGTTCTCTTGATGCACAAGACAGTGGCGTAGCCAGGGGGTGTTAGGGGGGGTTTAAACGCCTGAACTACCAAAAACATACGTATATGAAATACGAAATATGTTATTTTACTTTGATTTTTATAAGAATAATTTTTATTGCTCTTTATTTTTTATACAAATTATAGTATTATTTTTATTGATTAATACTATATCATTTTAGTAACCCCCCACCCATGACAAGTTTTTGACTACGCCACTAGCACAAGATGATTCTAAAAATTTATTATTCTTTTATTGCAATGGCAATTTTTTGGTAAACCAAATTTCTAAAGGTTTGAAAAATTTATTCCGGCTACACGGTTTATCGGAGATAAAATTTTATGAAAAATTCTTCTAGTGCTTGCAAAAATTATATAATTTTATTTTTCTACAGTTTATTTTTCAGAGAAAAGAATTACTAAATTATTCAAAACTATATCATTATTCTGTTTATCTGAAATTAATAAAATTTTCAAGAAAGATTGTTATAATGCCTACAAAAAAAACCTATAATTTTACTTTTGTACAGTATTGCAAAAATATAATTATTTGATTGTTGTTTATCTAGAAAAGATTATTTGAAAAATACCTTATTTGTCTATATTAATTGTTTTTGATATTAAAAAATAGCAGGTTTGCAACAAAACTATTCTTCAGTAATAAAAATAATAATAATACAAATCACAAGAATAATTATAAAAATAAACAGATAAATTATATAAAGATTTTTTTTTTCCTAGATAAACAATAATCCATTATCATATATTTGTGTTTTTTCTAATGAAAAAAAAAACTTTTTATTATAGTTCGGCCTTCCTGACACAATGATTGCCCCTAATCATCTGTAGGTTAACAGCAAAATTCACACAGAAGGTTGAGTGGACAGTTCAAAATTGCTCTGTCGGTGATTTAACAGCCAGTTGTAATCTTTTACGAATAGACTATACGGGTACTCCTAAGGAAATCGCGCAAAGATTGTGTGAACATCTGACCAATTTAGATTTATTACAAGGTCGCCCCAGTGACGAAGACGTCGACACTGAAGACCCCGATGACGAAATCGACGAGGATCAAGATGAAATACGAAGTTCCGTAAGTCAACAACTTGTCAATACTAATGCCACTATAAATTTTAGAGATATTGAAGACACAATTCGATTGTTCGATGGTAATAACTATCCTGTTAAATTATGGGTGACCGAATTTGAGGATAATGCAATTTTGATGGGCTGGAATGAGCTACAGAAATTTATTTTTGCAAAGAAACGCCTAAGTGGATTAGCTAAACTATTTATTCAGAGTGAACGGGACATCCGATCGTGGAAACTCTTACAACAAAAACTTATTGAAGAATTCTCGTCAAAAACAACTAGCGCACAATTACATAAAATGTTACAAGATAGAAAAATGAAACGCGATGAGTCGGTGCAAGAATATTTCTTACATATGCGAGAATTAGCTTCAAGGGGAAGTATTGAAACGGATGCTGTTATACAATATGTTATTGACGGTATAACCGACGACCCGAATCGAAAAAGTATTTTGTATGGTGCACGTAACTTCAGAGAATTTAAGGACAAGTTAGAAATCTATACAAAGATTCGCGCATCATTCCATTCTTCATGGAAACGAACTTCGTCCGTTCCAAGCATTAGTCGATCGCAAGGAATTGATCGAAATGAAACAAGTAAGAAGCAGATGCCTGCCGAAGAAAAATCGAAGACCGACACTAACCATGTAAGATGTTTTAACTGTAATAATTTAGGTCATGTTGCAGCTTCTTGTCCCCGACCACGAAGGCCCAGAGGATCCTGTTATGGTTGTGGATCCACCGCACATTTGAAAAGAGACTGTAAACAAAATGGCAGAGAAGCACGTGGCTCCGCACCTGCTGACAATGATGGTCGTCAAACCGGTGAAACAAGTAATGCCTTCCATCTTATAGAATCTGCTCCAACTGTTGTGTTACCAGTTCCGAGTTATACGGTGTTACTTCAACTGGAACAAAGTGAGATATGTGCAACGCTAGATACAGGTAGCCCCATATCCCTTTTATTAGAAAGTAAGGTGCCCAAAAATGTGAATTTGAATACAAATGTAAAATCTCATAATTTTGAAGGTGTCAACAGTAGCAAAATTATTATATTAGGTCAATTAAAGTTAACTGTAATGATTAATGATATAGAATTATTAGTAAATTTCTATGTTGTACCAGATTGTACTATGAGTTGTTCCTGTCTATTAGGTAGAGATTTTATTATCCGAAACGACATTCAAATAAATTTTAGTAATACTGTTGAAATAATCAAAAAACCTGTTGTTAACATTGTTGATAATTCGTGGGATAATGAGATTCTACATATTGCGACAGAAAATAATAACACAGTAAATTTAAACATTAATGAGAAAATTGATGTTCAATCAGGTGGTAAGGTTTGTGAGATAGTTAAAAAATATTATTTTGATGTTGAAAGACCAAACGAACCACAAACGAGTTTAGAAATGGAATTAATTTTAAAAAATAACTTCAAACCTTTTTATTTCAATCCTAGACGCTTGTCATATCAAGAAAAGGAAGCTCTTAAAGAAATTATAAATGATCTTTTAGCTAGGAAAATAATTCGACCGAGTAAATCACAGTTTGCTAGTCCGATTGTGTTGGTTTCTAAGAAATCAGGTGAATATAGAATGGCAGTCGATTACCGAGAACTAAATAAAATGACACAACGCGACATATTTCCGTTGCCAAGAATCGATGATCATATAGATAGATTAAAAGATAAAATATACTACACTCGTTTAGATTTAAAAGACGCGTTTTATCACGTTCGAATAAAAGAGAATTCAATACCTTTTACTTCTTTCTCCACGCATTTAGGACAATATGAATACGTAAGATTACCTTTCGGATTGTCTAACGGTCCTTCATTCTTCACTCGCTATATTTATGCTGCATTTCGTAAATTATTAGACGAAGAAAAAATATTAATTTATTTAGATGACATTTTAATAGCGACTGAAACTATAGATGATAATTTAAACATTTTAAAAGAAGTATTATTAACTTTGACGCGAAATCATTTAGAACTAAAATGGGTTAAATGTGCATTTCTGTTAACGCAAGTTGATTATTTGGGGTATCGTATTGATGCCAGCGGAATTCGTCCAAATCCAGAAAACATTGAAGCCGTGACACAGTATTCAATTCCTAGAAGTTTTCGCGAATTGCATAGTTTTTTAGGATTAATATCGTATTTCCGTAAATTTATAAAAAATTTCGCAACTTTAGCCAAACCGTTATATGATTTATTAAACTCTAAAACCGACTTTCAGTGGAATAATGAATGTTCAAATTGCTTTGAATATCTAAAACGCATTTTGATTAATGAGCCAGTTTTAGCTGTTTATTCTCATACGACCGATACCGAGTTACATTGTGACGCGAGTAAGCACGGTTATGGATCTGTTCTGATGCAAAAACAAACCGATGGTAAATTTCATCCTGTTTGTTATTTCAGTAAACGTACTTCAAAAGCTGAAGCAAACTATCATAGTTTTGAGCTAGAAACTTTAGCAATAATTTATTCTTTAGAACGTTTTAGAATTTATCTACAAGGAATTCCATTTAAAATCGTAACTGATTGTAATAGCCTTAAACTAACGTTAGAACGCAAGGAAATCAATCCGCGAATTTTACGGTGGTCGTTAATTTTGAGGAATTACAATTATACTTTGGAACATAGATCGGCGGAACGTATGCAGCATGCGGATGCGTTAAGTAGACAATTTGCAGTACTTGTTATTACGGAAAATAGCTTTGAGCGAAATTTAGCTATCTTACAGAATTTGGATCTTGATATTGTCAAAATTAAGAACGATTTAGAACATCGAGAAGATAAAAATTTTGAATTGCAAAACGGATTAGTTTATCGGAAAACAAAAAACAAATTATTATTTTATGTACCGAAATCAATGATAAATAATGTTATTAATGTTGCCCATGACGAGATCGCTCATCAAGGAACAAATAAAACCGTAGAATATCTCATGCGTGTTTATTGGTTCCCTGATATTAAGAGAAAAGTGCAAAATTATATTTCTCAATGTTTGAAATGCATTACTTATTCTACAATAGCTAATAAAGGTGAAGGTAGATTACATTGTCATGATAAAGGAAAACAACCATTTTATTGTCTTCATGTAGATCATTATGGTCCCTTAGAAAAAACGAATCATCGTTATAAATACATTTTTGAGGTTATAGATTCTTTTACTAAATTTGTTAAACTTTATGCCACAACTAGTACTAAAGTCGATGAAGTAATTACGCATTTAAAAAGTTATTTTAACCATTATAGTAAACCGAGGAAAATTATTTCGGATAGAGGTAGTTCGTTTATGTCCGACAAATTTAAAGAATTCTTAAACAATGAAAATATTCAGCATATTGCTATTGCTAGTGCAACCCCACATGCTAATGGTCAAATCGAAAGAATAAATCGAAGTCTGACGCCAATGTTAAGTAAATTATCTAACAGTTTATCCACATGGAATACCACTTTAAGCGATATAGAGTACGCGTTAAATAACACTATAAACCGTTCGATTGGAACAACCCCCGCACAACTCTTATTCGGAATAAACCAGATCGGTAAAATTAAAGATGATTTAAGCCAAGCTTTATTAGACCAACAAGACGTTGATCGTGATTTAATTCAAATGCGGGATGATGCTTCTAAACAAATACAATATACTGCTAATCGTAATAAAAATTATTATGATCAACATCACAAACAGCCGTATGAATATAAAATTGGAGATTATGTTATGATCAAAAATGTCGATGTTACTCCAGGAGTGAATAAAAAATTATTGCCGAAATACCGTGGTCCTTATGTAATTAGAAAAGTTCTAGACAATGATCGTTATGTAATTACGGATCCTGAAGAACATCAGTTGACTCAAAAACCATTCGAAGGAATATGTTCTCCGGAAAACATGAAACTTTGGAAGGAACATATTTAATCGAATTCAAATTGTTATGAATATATTTTACTTTAGTTATGTTACTTATTATCTTATGTATAACTTATGGTTAAGAAAAAAATTATGACCAACCTTATGTATTTTAAGATTTTATGAATCATTTATGAACTTATGTCTTTATCAACAAATTTATGTATTTATGTATACTTAGATTATTTATGTACTTATGTCTTAACAACCGAATTCATGTATTAGTTATGTGTGAACCATTTATGTTAAGTGTTCCAATGATATACGAATTTTGCTGTTAACCTACAGATGATTAGGGGCAATCATTGTGTCAGGAAGGCCGAACTATAGTGCTAAACATTTAAATTTGAATTTACCGCGATGTTATAGTTGCGAGCTAGGTGGCATGATGGTGGTTCCTGGTCGGTAATACAGTGTGTGTGTCAGAGTGAAGCAAGCTGGCGAGGTGTGCGTTTAATGGCGCGACATGTTAAATTTCACTACAACAATAAATCAACTAATATCTTATGTCTAGTGTTTTATTTCTTGGCCATCACTTACTACATTATAATATTTGCAATACTGCAGAAAAATAAAACATAAATTAACTTCCACTAAGCATTCCTATCTAGAGAAGCAACTTTTGCCTCGTCCACGCTTATAATACTGCTCATGCATGATCTTTTTTAAAAATTAACATTCTATTAAAAAAAAAAAGAAATTTGTTGCTCATTACCAAAATGGAACAATTAAAAAAATTCTTTGATAAATGCATAATATAATAATAATAATAATAATAATGACGTTATTGCTCAACAGTTATACAACCAATTACAGGACAAGATACATATAAAAAAAATCAGTTTGTATACATACAATAATGTTAATACATATACAAATATATTATTTGCTAACTTAATTATTTAAGCTATTAATTAATGAATATAAATTTTCGTGAAAAATATCAAAATCAGTTAAATAATTGTTAAAATTTCTGCACATTATGTTAACTGGTGCCGCATATAAAATATTTGTTCTCGACGAATTGCAATAAAACATTAGCGTAGAACGAAATGAAAGTCTTGGAACAGAAAAACTAAGGCACGTATTCTCACCTCATATGAAAAAGTGCTTTTTCAAAAAAGTGCTTTTGACGTTCACTTAAAATCATTTATTAAGCATTTTAAAATAGTTTATTTAAATTTCATAATACCAAATATAATAAAAATGATTAAATATAGAAAAATTATTTATATTTGATGACAAACAGAAGCAAAAAGTTATTTTAAAATTAATGATAAAAAGCACTTTTTCACGAAAAAGTGAGGTGAGAGTCCTTTTTGATTTTGCTGTTATTTTTTATTGCGGTTCGTAACTCCCTATTTTTTTTTTACCTTCACAGCATGTGACTCTGAAGAATGTTTGTTGCAATTTTTATTTTAGAAAAATACTTTTTTGTCTGTAATTACACATTGTAATTTTTTTTTTTATTTTTTTCGTTTGTGAAATTAAACATGAAAAATAAAAGTGGAAAATTTTAATTGCGGCAGTTTAAATGCAAAGTGAAACTACTAAAAGTTAATTAGTTTTAATGAATATATATATATATATATATATATATATATATATATATATATATATAAAGATAAAAATTTCGTTAGTTAAAAGCAGTCTGTTAAAGCTTCTGATAAAAGAAACTCAACTGAAATACTATCCAAGTTTTCGATTAATATCAGGGAGCTATAATAGCCAAACATATAATTAATATAACATTTTTTTTTAAGTTAAAGTTCATGTTAAACTTACAATTTAAAAGCTTGGATAGTATTTCAATTGAGTTTCTTTTTTCAAAAGTCATAATAGACTGCTTTTAACACACAAAATTTTTATCTTTATCTGTTGTTATCAAATCATGACAAATCCAATTCTACATATATAGGTATATATTAGGGTGGGCCGAAAAAAATTTATTTTTAGTGAAAGAAAAATCGCAGTTTACCTGGAAACACTGCTCAAAAACGCGCTTTTTGCACTTTTTTTAGTTTTTCAAGTAAAACTGCATCTTATATTAATCGAAACTGGTTCAACTTGTGATATTTTATTCCCAGATAACCCGTGATAAGATCATTGTAATAACATGATATGTCATTCTCTCCCTAGAGTAAAAACTTTAAATATAAAAACATAATTTCACTGTTATTTTATAAATATAGATAATCGATTGAGTTTTTAAATTAAATTATATTTTTAAGAAAAATCGTTATTTTAAAAAATTGATAAAAAAGCTGATTTTTGCGGAAAAAACAGCATTTAATTAGCTTTAAATATCCTGAAAATAATATATATATATATATATATATATATATATATATATATATATATATATATATATATATATATATATATATATTACATGATTGATAGCAGTCAAAAAGTTTGTAATATTTCGACTTCTAGTAAAAAGTCTAAACAACATTTTGCAATATATCAGATAGTAAAAGAAACTAAATATTTTTGCATACAAGCTTTGCATATTATAGTTACACCACTGAAAATGCATGCATATAAATTATAAAAAATGTAAATATCGTTATTTGAATAACAATAATAATATAAATAATTCATTTTCAGCCAACTATATCTGAAAATCTCTTTGTTCATTTTTCAGCTAACGACTCCACTTTATCATTTGCCATCAATAAGCTGAAAAACGGAATTGCTGACAAAAAAAGCAAAATACAAACAACTACTTAATCTATAAACTGTCAAAAATACGAATTCATTCGTTGGCGCGCGCTGGCAAAAGCACAAATTTTTAATAAAAAATCACTAGAAATTAAAGTGAATAGCAATTTGTATTTTTTTTTGTTTTTTTGAAAATTCAATTTATACACAGGAACAAGAAAATAATATTTTAACGCCTCATAAATTACGTGTCAAGCTGAAAAAACAACAAATTCGCGGCGGAAAAGGAAAAAAAATGGTAAAGAAAAAATAACAAAAGTTTATGTTGTTATTAAACAGTTATAAAACATCCCCTAAACATGCTGTCATTTACAGAATATTTTGTTACACTTTTTTTTGTTCATGCCTTCAAATAGAAATTAAATTTTTCCTTTAATTTGCGAGACAATTTTTTTTACGACAATTTTTATTATATGCCAAGTTGTTTTTTAAAAAAAATACTTATATTTAAATTTTTATTAAATTTCTTTTATATGATGTGCACTTGAAAAATAATAAAATAAACGTATTAATACAATTTTCCAGACATACGTGATATTGACAAGAATAAAATAAGAAAGCTTTAGGATTAAATTTTGTATATATGTTATTTAAAAATCGACGTTTCCATATACTCTATGAGAAACTCTATTAGATAAAAAAATTTATAAATTATTAAAATAATAAATTATAATTAAAAACAAAATTATTAATATAATAAAAAATCTGTCAGAACTCATTATATTAAATAAAACTAGTTTAAGTTAAGGTTCTGTTAAAGATTAAAGAACAATTGAAGTAAGTAGTTTGTATAAAGATACCTATTCAAATTTGAATACACGGCATAACAAAAATCTAATTTTATCAAAACACAGACTGACATTGTTTGCAAAAAGTCCATATATTAATGCTATAAAAGCTTTTAATTCGCTTCCTCAAGCAATTAAAGACATAGATACTTTATTCAAAAATGTTACTACGATATTGCTGAACACTGCACATAAAATATTGTATTTAGTATTATTATTTAATATTGTAATTTACATGTATATGACAAAGTCTTGGTTAATAATGTACCTTGCTGTTATGGACAAATAAATATATTATTATTATTATTATTATTATTCATCATCAGAAGCGAAAGTTAAAACTAAAGTCCTAATCAGTGAGTTAAGGTTACACAGATACTCAACGTATCCAGTGATAAAAGAACACTCGTTTCCATATTTTAATTTTTAATTCATTAACATAATAAATATTGATATTAATCATAACATTTATTAAACGTACAAAATATAATTTAACAATTAACAGTTTCATTTAATAAATATCAACAAATGGTAGATAAACAATTACTATACTTAAAAAAAAAGTACAAATATTTTATTAAATATCACAGAAATGTTATTAATTATTCGGTAATTATAATTATATTTATCACATTGATTAAGTTCAGCACCATTCAGATCTATGGCATAACAAATTAATATCAATTAATTGGTGCATTACTACTATTCATTCATTGCAATCTTTTTGAACACATTTTTTGTAATGTGTTCTCATATTACTGCTTTGCGAGAAAGTTAAGCCACAATTTTGACAAACATATGGCTTTAGTCCTGTGTGATAATTCATATGTGTTTTCAAATGATGTTTCTTCGTGAAACTTTTTGGACAAAGATTACAAGCATATGGTTTGACACCTGTGGAACAGAGAAACATAAGTTAAATTAACTGCAACTCACCTAAATATTATGGTTTGCATAAAACAAACTTTTAGGGTAGCTCTTATTTTAATTAAAATAAAACGACCCTATTTATAAGGTTCCATTCCGAGACGTATCAATCTGGGATGTGTAAATTAAATATCAAATTTTTATTGTTTGACAAAAACAATTAAACACAATTACACAATTACCTAAGTATGTGATTAATCAGCTCGACAAAATAGGGAAAATAATGAAAAAAATTAGCTGTTTATAAGACAGTTGAATAACAAGCATCACTAAAAATACACTAATCTGTTTTATAGCCGATTTCTCCTAGTTGAGCTTCTTTGGATACATTTACATTTCCAGCAAAAGTACCAAAAAAATAATTCATTTGGAATAAATAAAATAGATAATACATACTCAACAGATATAACACGTAATGTAATATTCAAACGCACGATAGATTAATTAAGCAAAAACTACAAAAATTATAATGCATTTACTCCTACGATACATGATTGTGCTAACGCATATACTGCCTTGTATGTCAGCTCAAAAAAGCTGTAACAAGCAAACAAGAAATTTCTAAATGTAAACATTTTGTTTGAAGAAGGAAATTAAATGTAAAGTTGTAAATTTTAAATTAAAAAAAAAACCCATAATATATTACACTGTACCAGTGTGTAGTCTGGCATGTAAACTCATATTGCTTCGATCAGCAAAACTCTTTCCGCATTCGGGGCATTGGTAAGGTCGTTCTCCTGTATGTACTCGTTGATGCTGTTTTAGAAGCATTTTTCGTGAAAATCCTTTACCACAAGTCGGACAAACGTGAGGTTTTACTCCTAAAACAAAACAAACAATATTAGAAGTATATACCGAAAATTGGCAGCACTAATTAAAAATTAAATTTTATAATTAATATACATAAAAAAAATCTATTCTGAAAATTTGTTTTAAATCGTTCTTCAAACAGCAAACACTTTAGTAATATTTTTCTCGAGAACTTTATTTTGTTAAAGTTATATAATTTATGTAGGCATCTAGGAGTATCTTTTGTGAAAATTTGGTCAACATCGGTTAAATAACGTAGCCACAATGAATTTTTTAAAATTTTAGTAATTTTTTTCTCGGAAAGTTGGCAACACTATATTTTATTAAAATATATAATTTATGTGGGCACTAGAAAATTTTTTTATGAAAATTTTATCAAATCGAATAAATAATGTGGCCACAATAAATTTTTAAAAATTTTAGTAATTTTTTCTTGAAAAGTTAAGCACTGAAAAAAAAACCACATAACCATTTTGGGCACATAGTAAACCTATTCTAAAAATTTCATTAATATCGGTTGAACCGTTTAGGAAGACAAAATTTTGACTGTTTTGGCGAGCCGACTTGGCGGGCCGCCGGGACCGTCAGGTCGGCTTACCAGGACTTCCAGAAGGAAATATATATAAATGGTATTAAAATTATCATCAGTCCAAATAACTTTGTTGCTTACGCTGACAACGTGTCCATTCTTTTATCAGGTAATACAACATTATTACTAATCTTTATCATGGTTTGCATCACTTAATTTGACTGTAAATATCGTTAAATCCGTGATGGTAAATTTTTCAAACACACAAAATGATAAAATATCTATATATTGTAATAATACATGTTAATAATGTTTGGAGGCGACTGATTTCGGAATGATGAAAAGAGTTTGTGCCACACCCTTTTGGGTACATGGCGTGATTGTGTATGTATGTATGTATGTATGTATGTATGTATACATTATTACCTCAATTAAGCAGTTATAAATTATTACGCTTAAATTTACATGAAAATATGATTTGGGACGACCATATTAATAATGTATGCAATAGATTAACAAAACTGTGTTATCTTATTTAAACAAATACGATTGCTTTCAAATGTAGCTACTGTAATTTTGATATATGGTGTTATTTTTTGGGGTTATGCTCCTTCTACAAAACGAGTATTTAAACTACAAAAAATGACCGTTAGGAATATATTTTTACTTGGCAAACGACAATCCTGTAAAGACGTCTTTAAGAATGAATATATGCTAAATTTTTCATGTATTTATTTATATTTTGTTATTTTGTTTATTCATAATATAAAAAATACTTTATCAACTAAAAGCGATCTGCATCAATATAATACCAGAAATAAATCAAACTTCACTATCCCAATTACACATTTAAATAAAACTAAATTTAACCCAAATCAAATTGGTCTAATCTTTTATAATCATTTACCAAAGCATATTAGTAGCATAAAATCTAAAATTAATTTCAAATTTCATTTAAAGAAATATTTCATTGGAAAAAATTATTATAAGTTTGATGACTATTTCAGTGACAAGTTCTATTCTTCAATTATATTGCAAGTCTTACGCACTTTATTTTTTATGTTTTTTTTTCTAATTGACTTTACCTATACCATGTGGTTTATATGGAAATGAAAACTATATTATTATTATTATTGTATCATTATTATCATGTATATATATATATATATATATATATATATATATATATATATATATATATATTTCCTTGTTGACATTTTCCCATACCTTTTGTATCGGTTTAACGGAAAAATAAAAAAATAAATAAATTATTATTATTATTATTATTATTATTATTATTATTATTATTATTATTATAAAAAGGGCACCCCATGAAATGTAGACAATGTTATAAGCTTTCGACTTCCGGTAACCGCAACCTTCTGTGATTTTATGTCCGACCTGGCGGGCCGATTAAGTGGTCACACTTTGTAGTATAATTTTCCAGGAGTTTTTGGAATAAAAAATAAAAAAAATGAGTTTTACACTGTAAGTAAGTATAACGCAGGTAATTCAACAAGATACTTTGGAAAATAAATTATATTTCCTACACAAAAAACCATGCCATAGAAATTCCATTGCAAACTGAGGCCGGGGGTGGTATCTAACATAGTATCTGAATTTAACGTTATATATAATTTTCATATTTTGCTGTAAAATTTATTTAAATAAAATTTTGAAAATAAGATACAAATCATTTATATATTAATTAAATTAATTTATTATTAAAATACAACGGCTTTAGGTTATTTTTCTGTATTAGTATTTAATAATAATGGCCATTTATTTTAATATATTTAATGAGTTTTGAAAGATTTATTTTACTATGTTAATTTATTATTAATTAGTTCACGAAATATTCGAACATTGCAAATTAAATCACTCTGAATAAATTTTGTATTATAAAATTTATAAGTTGATGAATAATTAATTTTTATTGTAAATGACCATAAAAATCACACAGTAAAACTATATTTAATATATTCACTAATAAGGGCAAATACTGAATAATTTTTCTAGAAATGGATGAGAATTTGAGGATTAAGTACGAGTAGTTTATTACTGACTATGCATGAAATAAAACATAGTATTGCTTATAAAATATTTTCAAAAAATTACAAATATTTAAAGTAGGAACACTACATCAATTTTGTAACTATTCCAATATACACTTTTATAGAAATACCTCACATCTAGATTCTTAATCGAGCTTTTCGTGTAAATTTGCAACTTCTGCAGGGGCTTGTTCTAAAAGAAATTACTTGAAAAAAAATTTTCCTTCCTTACAAGATTTTTTAATATAAACAGTCAACATAAAGTTCATCATTAAAAATAAACTTGTTCTTTTAAACTATTAATGTATATTGGAAATTACTATTATTTTCACAACAAATAAAATAATAAATACTATATAATCAAAAAACAAAATTGGAGTTAGTTATCTTTTTGAAATTGTAAAAAAATATATTGTGAAACACACAACATTAATCGAAAGCTCGGGTAAAAATTTAAAATTCTAATTTATCATTTTCTAAAGTATTTGTACTAGTCATAATAATTATTTAAAAATTTATATATATATATATATATATATATATATATATATATATATATATATATATATATATATATATATATATATATATAGTTAGTTGAAATTTTGAATAATGTAAGATCCATATTTCTTTTTTTTTTGTTAATTAAAATTAAAACTAACCTGTATGAATACGAAGATGCATGTTGTATGCGACTCGTTGATTAAATCTCTTTGGGCAATGCGGGCATCCGTATTCTTTCCGATCGCGGTGAATCTTTAGATGACTGCTGAGATAGCCTCGGTCGTTAAATACTTTGCCACATTCAGGACAACGGGCTGCAAATTCTTTCGTACCTTTATGCACTGATCTATAACAAATACATAGAGAGATATATTACAAAATTATATATATATATATAATAGTTTTAAAATTTTCACTACCGTAATAATATACCGTGTGTTGACTTGGACCGTCGTACATAGGAATTTAGCATTTAAATCATACATGTGCGATTTCCTGCTTCCCAAATTATTTTACAAAAAAAACCTTATGATAAATGTTTTAGGGCGTACTTTTCTGCATGTAAATCAATTACTAAAAAATTTTTTGGAACCTTCCTAACGTCAAGAATTAGGTCTAAAGAAGGTTAAGAAATTGACTGGAAAATGGCAGTAGCCGTGAAATAGCATATAGCATTTAGCATTTGTTTTATTTTTATTCCAATTTCATGGCTAATGCCATTTTCAGTCAATTTCTTGACAACTTTAGGGCTAATTCCTGACGTTGGGATGGTTCCAAAAAAAATTTTGTTGATTGATTTACATGTAAAAAAGTGCTTCCTAAAACATTTACCCCAAAGTTTTTTTTGTAAAATAATTTGGGAAGCAGGAAATCGCACATGTCTGATTTTACATGCTAAATACCTATGTACGACGGTCCAAGTCAACACACGATATATTAGTTAATAGATAACGGATATGCGGTATATATTGAATAATAATCTTATTACTATATTGAATTTTTTTTTTAAAATTAGTAACTTATTTGTTGAAATTGCGCTGTAGTATTATTCTGTTTATTTATTGTCTTCATTTTATGGAAAATAGCATCAGAGCGTAAAGTCACAGCCACTGCTTCACAAAAACAAATGTTTTTGTGTCATTCTCATGAACATTAACAAATTTAAAGTTAATATTCTAACATGCATTGTAATTTTTGGTAACAAATTATGAAAACCGGAAGTCACGTCATAGATTTTGTACTGTTATATTTATATTGCGTGGTTTACCAAACAAAAACTGTGTTTGTAATTCAGTTGTTTTTATTTTTAAGATTTTTTGAGTTTCACTTTTTTAAATTTTATTATATTACATTGAATGTTATATATAATACAAAAATAGAATAACTAATTATTTTAATTGATCATACATGAAGGGTTGGGCAAAAAAATAGATTTTTGAAAAAAAATCAGTTAATTTTTTTGATTTTTTTACGATTTTTGAAAATAAGAGTTTATTAATTATTTTTATGCGCATATGAATATAAATAGAATAATATAATTTTATACATGTAATATTTGAGGGAAACTTAATACTCTAGGTCTTGCAACTCTATATTTTTAGATTTTATCTACCACCTAGTGCACAAATCTTTTTGAAGGTATAATTGACGTCAACAGGTAGTAAATAAAATGTAAAACAAATTTACGTATCCGTTATAAAACAATTATTGTGTGAAATAACATCTTCAGCTTCAGTTGAACGTATATTTTCATCTTTTGGTCTCGTATACTCAGATTTAAGGAACAAATTAGGTACTGAAAAGGCTGAAAAGTTAGTATTTCTAATTAAATATTTTAACGAAAACTATTACATTTGTAATGTTTTTTTTTTAATTATTTCTTTTTATAAACCTTTCCATTATTAGTTACCGTAATACTTTGTTCACTGAATATTTAAACATATTTTTGTTTCTATTTGGAATATACATACATACACAATCACGCCATGTACCCAAAAGGGTGCGGCACAAACTCTTTTCATCATCCCGAAATCAGTCGCTTCCAAACATTCCTATCCAAACAAGCAACTTTCGCTTCATCCACATTCATAATTCCTCTCATACATGCTCTTTTATTTCTACTACTTGGAAACTTTGGCTCACGCAAAACAGTCTCAATCATACCACTCCAACTACTCATCGGACGTCCACGCAAACGTATACCATCAAAATCATTCAAATAAATCTTTTTAATCAAACGTTCATTAGATATTCGCTCAACATGTCCGAACCATCTTAACTGACTAACACCAACTTTAGCTACAACATTTTTTTCAATTTCACACTCATCATACACTAATCTATTTCGTACCCGATCTCTCCTATTTACCCCACATACCCCACGTAAAAATCTCATTTCGACTGCAGTCATTTTCTGTTTATGCTTTTGCAACCAAACCCAACATTCACTACCATATACATCGCAACGTAGGCACCAAAACTGCATTGTATATACTTAAACGGGCTTCTTTGGAAACACTTACATTCCTAGCAAAAATTCCCAAAGCACCCAAAACCTTACAACCAGCATTTACTCTCCTTTCAATTTCACGAACAAAACGGCCATCTGTAGACAACAAATATTTATTAAATATTAAAAATAAAAATTAAAATGTATATCAAATTTTTTATTTGTAATACCTTTTGCATACCCATCGTTATAGATTGAATTATCTTTAAATATTATTTAATATATTTTAAATATTATAATTAAATTAAAATCATGATTTAAATCAAATGATTAAAATCAGGCCAACCCAGCATACATGTATGCAAATTATGTAATATATTTTAATTTATTATTTAAAACTATATTAAGAACTTTGAATAATTGCTAAAGAGAAAATTCCGCTATACTGTGTTCACCAATTGCACCTGCAGCCCTTATAATTTATAAAATTATAACTGTTACTACCTATTGTGCACTTACCGTGCACATTTAAGTGTATGTCTTTCTCAGATGCACAATTAAATATCTAAACAATTTCACAGATCACTGGATAATTGCAAAACAACTAAATTGTGATAAATTTTTGTTTCCTTAATAATTTTAAAGCAAACTTTAATAAAAAAAATAGCTATAGTCGCGACAAGATAAAAAGATAGGTACGTCATAATCACGTGATAAAACTTAACAACATGAAACTCACTAATGAACAAAATTAATTTTATTCTATTCTACATATAATGAACTAAATCTTCTTGAAACCATTTACGTATGTTGTTTTAATCAAATTAAAATGTAATATATCGTATATTATTGGATTTTTTTATCGAAATCAACTTATTTATTTTAGCTATTTTTGGCAGCATTGATTTTCAATATCAAAAGTCACAGTACATTTATATTAGTTCATTTGACGTTATATTTTGAATGTGTATTTTTGTAATTTATTATGGCAAAAAGATGGTCTAGGCGAGATGTCAACAGTTAGTTGGCAATTTAATTTCATATTTTGAACAAGAAAAGGAAAATAATGAGCCATTAATGCCCCTGTCTGCTGTACGCGAGAAGCTCATATAATCATAGTAGTGAGTGACGTTATTTGCCTAGTGACAAAAATTGATGACGTCCCTATCTTTTTATCTTGTCGCCACTATAGATAGTTGTAACATATGCTCAGTGACGTAACAAGTTAATATGTCAATTTTTGAAATTAAACACAAAATTATAATAATTTAAAGGAACAATACATCAAATAATTTCTCCTAGCTCCGTAGAGATTGTCCTGAAAATTTGTGATTGTGAATTTTTAATAGCTATGACAATACTTGTAAGATTTAAAACGAAAAACGTGGGGCGCAACGATAGCTACTCCCTACACTCCTTGCTATTATCTATTGCATACGCTCCACGTAATAACTTTTATTTGGCAAAGTTTCAGTTTACACTGTTCTCACAAATTAACCTTTTAACTAATTTAAAGTTAAAGTAAATATTTTATTATACGAATAAATATTAAGATTATACATCATTAGCTTGAAATATTGAATAAAATGAGATAATAGTTTATTACACGCTTATATTAGCTCACTCTGTTGTCACGGTCAAATCTTGTAACCAATTTTTAGACCACTTCCTATCATCTGATCTCACAGAAATTTTGCATATAGTTTTATTCCAGGAGACAACACAATATTTTAACAAAAAAAAATTACCACGCTTATATTAGCTCACTCTGTTGTCACGGTCAAATCTTGTAATCAATTTTTAGACCACTTCCTATCATCTGATCTCACTGAAATTTTGCATGTAGTTTTATTCCAAGAGACAACACAATATTTTAACAAAAAAAGACTAAAAAGCAAAAAATAAAATATGTAAAAAAAACTTTTTAAAAACCACGTTTATATTTAAATTCACTAAAAAGAAGAAAATAAATTTTTTCCTGGTTATTCAAAATTTTTAGAAAGAAATACCTTAAAAGCGTGGAGCGCTTAATCATTATTGCGAAATATATAGTTTCCTGGCGCTCCACGATTTTATGTCTTACTAAAATTTGTGGATAACCAGGAAAAAATTTATTTTATTTTATTTTATTTTATTTTATATAGTTATTATTGTTATTTAATATTTATTATTAATCAGATTAAAGTAGAAGATTTCTGTAATTAATTTTAAATGATACTATTGAGAATGACTTAAAAACTGATAATGATAATAAAAATTGATAATAACGTTAGTAATTATAATTTTAATGAACAAAAGTTGCGTAGTGAAAATCACGACGTTCATTCATATCAAGCCAACCGAGTTCTTTTAAACCTTCAGAAATAGGAGTGCTTTTCCGAAGCGACAGCACAAGTTGCTATTTGTTACATACCGTTTAATAATGATCTATTAACAAACATTCACTTAAAAACATCGAATAGTTAAAACATTACTTAGATTTGATTTTACATTAAAAAACATACACATACACACACACACACACATATATATATATATATATATATATATATATATATATATATATTTATACAGCCTGTTTCAGAGTAAGCGCCTTATTTTTTTTAGCCGCACTATGGGTACTACTTTCAAAATATTTGGCAGTAATATGTTTCAGGACATTCTCTACACGATGGTGATATCAGATTTTCAATTGGATGAATTATTTCAAAATGGCGATATTTAACTTTTTTTGTTAAATTGGATGCCATAATTTTTTTTATTATTTAGATCCTAAAAACATTCTTTTTACGATAGTATTTTGTTATTCTTAAAAATTCATTTCTTTCCCTATCAAAAAGCAAACTAACTTTTTAATCTAGTAGCGCAAGAATTTGTTACACTCGATGTTATTTTTGTCCAATATATATATATATATATATATATATATATATATATATATATATATATATATATATAAGTATATATAATCTAAATCTCATTATAAATCTTTTTTTAATATTTTTTAAAATATAATTAGAACAAATTTTGAATTAATAACTATAATATTAATAAAAACGTATATTTTGTTCGTTAAATTAAGGGGTATTTCTGGTAAATAAGTTATAACTTATCATTATTTATGTACGTATAATATTTGAGTGTCGAATAAAAAATATTTACTAATTAAAGTAACATCAACATGTTTTGTGGCCACTTGAAAAAAACAATATGAAGAAACGAAATAAATGAAAAAAAAAAACGAAACATTTATTACAGAATGTAGATTGACATGTATGGTATTCTCATTTTTTTGTTTATCATTGATTTTGCACTGATGACAGTAACGTATAGCTTTTTAACCGTTAACAGTGTAACTGCTGAGTAAGTAACATGTAAGGTTGGGAGCAAGTACGGTAATATTTTTCTTTTTATATGTCATGTTGGCAAATTTCAAGTTGAATATAACATTAAAAAAATTAGTTTAATTTAGTCCCATCACAATGTATGAGTCAAAATTTATTCAAGTTTTTCAATCGTCAGATTTAGATCTTTATTAACAATATTAGAAGTATATTGGTAAAATTATATATATATATATATATATATATATATATATATATATATATATATACATACATATAGATTTTCGACACTTTTTGGTAATAAATGTGAAATAATTGATGTCTGCGAGCAATTTTTTTTGCCAAAAAAGATGTTCCCTATGGATCCAGGAGTTGCTGAAAACGATTCTGTAGTCGAAAATGATATTGATAAGCAATTTCCAAAAACGAGCATTTTTAGCATGTAGACCATTTTTGAAAGTATTTCACAGCTAGCACATCTATTCAAAATCATTTTTCACTACGGGATCGTGTACAGCAACTCCTGAAACTATAGGGAACGAACATCTTCTTTCGACAAAAAAATTACTCTCGGACATCAATTATTTCACATTTACCAAAAAGTGTCGAAAAACATATATTAAACGCCATTTCAACGAAAAGTCCACGATGGCAAAGGATTAACTCGATCAAAAAACATTAATACTTGGATTTAGCTTATTTTTTTCAAAATATCTATCGATTCCAAGAGAGCGCGTAAGGAATTTTGAACTTTGTCAAAATAGGAACAGCCCTTATATATATGTTAAATATAACAAAATTTTGAAATTAAAAAAAGTTCTGTTTATTTTTATTGTTTTAATAATGTTTCAACAATTGTCGAGAGCAGTTTCCATCAAAGTCATTATCCAAATTAGTTTTTTACTGTTACATTTTAATGAATTTTCAAAGTTTAGTTTCGCATTAAAGTTAAATGACGGAATTGTATCAAAGAATGCAGGCAATCTAATCGTAGATAAAAAAAAGTCGACGTTGATATAATGAACAACTAAATGTGCCTACGTCAGTTAGTAAATAGACGAGCATATTTTCCGGCAGGTGAAGTTTTCTGTATTGAGAAAAATTCGTATACTAAATAGCCTGGCAAAAACACCACATGCTGGTTACACAGTAATAAAAGCTAGTTTTATTACGTTATTATCCCATACATAATGTGTATAAACCGTAAACAACATCTAGGCTAGCTTAGGATTGTTACAAGAGGTGTTTAATCGGTTTTATGTCGGTTTTTGTATGCGCGTACGCATTTGATTGTACCATTTGGAAATGATGGTTGATAATTTTAATCGG
Source organism: Clivina fossor (assembly GCA_963966155.1). Classification (NCBI taxonomy): domain Eukaryota; kingdom Metazoa; phylum Arthropoda; class Insecta; order Coleoptera; family Carabidae; genus Clivina; species Clivina fossor. The sequence continues at coordinate 2,400,668 of OZ014554.1, read as the reverse complement.
TTCATTGGTTTAAAATGATGTACCACTCCTTGTGACTGCTAGCCTCCTTGTCAGTCTGATGATTTTATTAGTTTAATTTTCGAATGTAGTGAGTTTCTTTTATACATTTATTAATAATCGACATTTCCACAAAACTTAACGCTCGTCTTCATCAGGAAAATACTGACTTTTTGCAAATAGAATTGATACAAATGACATTACAGTAAATAAACAGAACATAGAAACAAGGTACTAGGTAACAAATAAGTGACTAGATCGTAAAATTTTAATTAATGGAAGCCAGTGCCTTCACAGTGACTTAGTTACTTAGTAACTTGTTTCTGTATTCTGTTATTTACTGCAATGTCATGAAGATGGACGTTGAGTTCGTCGAAACGTCGATTATAAATAAATATTAATACAGAACTTTAACCTAAAGCAGTTTTATTTTAATTATTTAAAATATTAATTTTGTGTCATTTTGTAAATATAAAAACACAACCAATGTATTTCGCATAAAAATTAAATTTGCAAAATATTTTACTCGATTCCAGAGTAAAATATATATAATTATAGAATATGTTTTATTGAAATAAATAATTAAATCAATAAATATGGTCAAGAATCGCGCATTTCAATTTTTTCGCGCAGAATTACGTCAGTTTTTTTCCTTCTTTTAGAGAAATTTTATTTGTAGCTGGTTTTCTTGAACTACAAATTGCATTTTTACAACATCTTAAATAAAAGTAAAGATTACCATTTCAAATACCAGTAATAAATAAAGCTGAAAATAGTTTTTTGTCGAGTAATTAATTATTTCGCAGAAATTGTAATATAAAATATGTATTTTTATATTTGTTAAATAGTTTAAGAATATTTACGATAACCAGAAGACAAATGATAAATTTTAATGGGTAAATAGTATAGCAGGTCTACACAGAGTAATCAAGTTTTTGCGATCGTTAGAAATAGTTGCGGCTATTTAACGTTATCATTAAAATAATGATAAATTGCAATTTGCGCATTAGTTATCGGCACGCAAGTAAAGTAATGTCATGTTAAATTTCATTAAATTTAATTCATTGTAATTAAATGGTGACATAGAAGCAACTGACTATTAATAATATTACGTAAATTGATTTGAATATTATCATTAAAAGTAATAGATTTTTTACTACTAAATATATTTCGATAGTTATCGTTGTATAAATTACTTGACATTAAATTTTAGCAAAACATATGTTACGAAATCATATACAGAAAACATATAGTAATTGAAAAAAATGTTGTAGCAAAAGTTGGTGTTAGTCAGTTAAGATGGTTCGGACATGTTGAGCGAATGTCTAATGAACGTTTGGTTAAAAAGATTTATTTGAATGATTTTGATGGTATACGTTTGCGTAGACGTCCGATGAGTAGTTGGAGTGGTATGATTGAGAGTGTTTTGCGTGAGCGAAAGTTTCCAAGTAGTAGGAATAAAAGAGCATGTATGAGAGAGGAATTATGAATGTGGATGAAGCGAAAGTTGCATGTTTGGATAGGAATGTTTGGAGGCGACTGATTTCCGGATGATGAAAAGAGTTTGTACCACACCCATATGGGTACATGGCGTGATTGTGTATGTATGTATGTATATAATGATACATTATTTATATATTTATATTTAAAATAAAAAAAAAATATAAACATAGCAAAATGCAATCGTAAGAAGTAAAATTTATTACATATGATCCAATGATCCGTATTCATAGTATTTAGTTAAAAGCTCTATTTCTTTTATATTTCAAATTGTAGTACTGATGGGATAATTCGAATAAAAAATAATCGATCATTCGATTATAAAATCAATCCAGATATCTCGAATTAAATTGCAATCATTCGGATGTTGATATATTTACACTTTTACATGTACTTAATATATTTCTCTTATAATACAGAATACAATTGAAAATAATTTATAGAAATTTACTCCTTAGATTATTTGTGTGCATACACACAAAACAAATCAATCTATTTCTCTGTTTCTAAGTAATAAATTTGTTAAGCACGAATAGTATGCAATTAAATTGAAACACTTTTCCTATAAAAATTGTTTTTGTTATTCGGTGTCGTGCCAGTTGCGTACGTGCTAGTTGCGTACAGTCATTAAATAGTGCCATTTGCGTACAAATAAGGGTCGGGTCAAACCCAGGTAGTGAAGCTAGTTAGGCCGAGTGCCAGATGCGTACAGCGGTTATATAATATTTATAATACGCTATAATATCATCGCACATAATTTTTACAAATAATCAAGTCAGTATTTATTTTAAAATTGACTAAGTTTATATTTATTGGTTTAAATTTGATTTGTGTAGATTAATATTTAATAAACTCATATCGTTTACCAACATTGTTACTTTTTAATATATTATGATAAATTATGCCTAAATTCGTGATGTTAAATTTGTAATAATAATTACATAAACTACCCTACCCTTTTGTTAATTTTACTTGTTGTATTTACATATATAAGAACAAATTTTGTTAAACTTTTTGTAGTATTACCTTCTGATAATGGCTTAACACTAGAACTACCAACGACGTCAATTTGACGTATTTAGAAATTCGATTTGTTGTTATTTCGTTAAAATGCTACTGAAAAACTTTTCGTTTGGTGACTTTTTATCATTTTTTATGTACTTCAAGATGACATACTTTTTTTTGGATTGAATAATTATTTTTGCAATCATTTAATTGTCTACCTAGAACAATCGATACGTCAATTTGACGTAATTTCTTAGTTAAATGATTTTACACATAATAATAGTTTATATTATATTATTTGTAATAGAAATTGTAATATATATGTATATGCTTATCAATATACATTTTGATTGAAAATATTCTTATAACCTGAGTTGTTTCATTACAAAAATGTCCTTAACCAATATATGATATAAGACATTATAAAAATAAATGTTATTTCTGATTATTTAATAAAATTTATTATTACATTTATTTAAATAAATTAATTTTAAAATACTAATTAATAATTAATTACTCGTATATAATCATTATTATGAAAATATTACACAAAAGTGTATTGTATAACTTGAAAATATAAGATACGTCAAATTGACGTATTCGGTAGTTCTAGGAATACGCAAAAGCCGGTATTTCTAGTGTTAACAGCCGAAATTGGCCAATAAGGGATATTACAAATTTAACATCACGAATTTAAGCATAATTTATCATAATATAGTAAAAAGTAACGAAGTTGGTAAACGATATGAATTTATTAAATATTAATCTACACAAATCAAATTTAAACCAATAAATATAAACTTGCTTAATTTTAAAATTAAATACTGACTTGATTATTTGTAAAAATTATGTGCGATGACATTATAACGTATTATAAATATTATATAACCGCTTTACGCATCTGGCACTCGGCCTAACTAGCTTCACTACCTGGGTTTGACACGACCCTTTTCGTACGCAAATGGCACTATTTAATAACTGTACGCAACTGACACGTACGCAACTGGCACTATTTCAAATATTCAACCAAAAACAAATAGAAAAGTGTCAGATTTCCATAAAAATATATGCAATATAGATTATAACATTGAAAGGCAACCTTAAGGGTATTTAAATATGATTACTAACTGAATACTAAAAAAGCTAGTTTGACTGAAGTAGGGGAGGGGGGGGGGGACGAAAGAAAAGATGTAAACATATAACTTATAAATAATTATACTTAATTTTAATTTCCAATATTAATTGACGAAAAACTGAAATTAAATTAAAATGGGTTCAAAGTAGTGTATCCAGTAACGAAACACGGACATTATATTTAATACTTTTATTATATTTGATATTTCTAAATATACACAAAGATAAATAAAACTCTTGAAAATAATAATAAATAATTTGGAATAGCTAGGAAATAGTGTTCTAAACTAAAAGTGCTTTTAAAAAGGGGATATAAATACAACCTAATAGCTCTATTATTTGTTTAGAAAAATATTAATATATTTAATTTGCGATCTAATTTTTTTTTAAAATAAAGATGTTGAACTTAATTATAAATAACATAGTAAAATATCTTTTAGAACTCATTATATAAAATAAATCAGCTTTATATTTAAGTTCTGTATTAATATTTATTAATAATCTACGTTTCGACGAACTCAACGTCCGTCTTCATCAGAAAAACTGTTACAAATAACATTTACATTAACAGTAAATAATAAAATAATACTCTCCACCAGTGGCGTAGCCAGGGGGTTGTTAGGGGGAGTTGAAACCTCCCTAAGAACCTGAACGACCAAAAACATACGTATGTGAAATATGAAATATGTTATTTTACTTTTATTTTTATAAAAATAATTTTTATTGCTCTTTATTTTTTATACAAATTATAGTATTATCTTTATTTTTTATACAAATTATAGTATTATCTTTATTGATTAATATTATATCATTTCTTTAGTAACCCCCCCCCCCCCCCCAATGACAAGTTTCTGGCTACGCCAATGCTCTCCACGTGCATAATTTTACTGCAGTACTATATGTAATTCAACAAATTAATTTAGAAACCAGTCCTGTGCAGTGCACTAGATACAAGACGCGAATAAATCAAAGCGTGTCCATTTAATTACATATCGTACAAGTATCCTCATATACCATATAAACACCTAGTAGTAGTAGTCGAACATATACGCATATGTACTATATAATATATTACCTACCTATGATATTTATAGTTCCTAAGTTGACTAAATTGTTTTCCGCAATCCTCGCATTTATAAGGTTTTTGTTTCTGATCACTACCGCTATTGCTGTCTTCTTTTCCATTATCTTCGTCACTTTTGTCCGCTTTTAATAGACACTCTTCCCCACTTCTCACATCAGCTGTAATAGAATTGGAATTGGATGAATTAGATTCTACACTGGACACTGTTTGATGTTCACTGGTTCCTGATAAGGAAATTTCTTTTCCATCCTGACTATGTTGCGGCGATAATAATGAAGAAGAAGTTATATAATTTTGATGATCATATTTAGTATTAGACGAATTTGAATTATAAGGTGGAATATTTAAAATACGAGTTTCTGTTGTAGGAAGTGATTGATTGTTATTATCACTTGATAATGTTATGTTTAGTGGAGAAAAGAGGGCAGGTTTTAAATTATTGTTTTTATCATTTGATTCTTCAACAAGACTGGGTGTTTCTTTTGAATTTTCAGTAACTGGACACGATACGTTAGAAACCTGAAAACAAAAGTAAATAAAAAAGTGTAAATTTAATATAATGTTAAATAAAACTGCTTTAGGTTGAAGTAATTAATTAATAAGTAATGTTAAGTAAATATCAAAAGCAGAGCTGGGTTAAGTACTTCTAAAAAGTACTTAAGTATTAAGTACCAGTACTTTTATAAAATGTACTTAAAGTATTAAGTACCAGTACTACTTTAAGTACTCTAAGTACTTTATAAAAAGTACTTAGAGTACTTTCTGCGAACAAAAAAAAAAGTTTAAATTTAGTTACAAAAATTGATATATAGCAACAAAATTCTATGCAAAACAACTTTTTCTAATAAATTTTTTTCATTTTTTAACAAATAATGTTAAAAATGACAATTTTTTTTGCAACAAACCATAAAATTTTCATGTCTGTGATATGAGATAAATCAACAAAATTTATAATTATAATTGTAAACTTTTATAGATTAATGTTGCCATAATACATCTACAACAAAATTATAAAGAAATACATAGTTTTAAAGTTAAATTTTTCGTAAGTTAAGTAAATTTTAACATAAATAAAATGTAATTTTCTAATTTATTTTTTCCAAATATTTTTTTTAATTAAGCGGCTTGAAAACTTTTAAAATTATATTTCGATGTTTGCTTTCAAAACAACTAATTTTTCAAAATTTAAGTCACTGAATTTTTGACGTTGAGGGGCATTGATTATTCCAGCAAAAGAGAAAAGACGTTCAGTTCAACTGGACCGGAAGATGGGAGAGGCGTATTAAATTTTATAAATAATTTCAAAATATTTGGATAGTCTTGTTAAATATTGATCTGTTCTTTAGTCATCCAAATATTTAAAATAATAATTATTAAAAACTAAAACAATATTGCACAAAAATTTTACGTTTCTAAGTCTTTTAAAAATTTTGAAACAAAAAATTGTTGTTTTTAATGTTTAAATGAAGAATGATCACTTGTTTTATCCGATATTTTTAGAAAAATAATGCAGAATTTATCATACACGTTTGCAAAACCGTTAATATATTTCAAATATTTGAAATAAATATTCAGAATCAGTATTTTTTAAATACTCTAAGTACTTACATGTACTTTAAGTATTTTTATGTACTTTAAGTATTTGCATGTACTTTAAGTATTTTTATGTACTTTAAGTATTTGCATGTACTTTAAGTATTTTTATGTACTTTAAGTACTTTTATGTACTTTAAGTACCACAAATGTACTTAAGTATTAAGTACTTATAAAAAAGCTTTAAGTACAAGTATTAAGTATCAAATTTGAAAAGTACTTAAAGTAAAGTACTCTAAGTACTAAATACTTAAAGTACGTACTTAGAGTACTTTTACTTTAAGTACTACCCAGCTCTGATCAAAAGTAACATTGACGAAAATCACTTTTAAAAGTGAGGTGAGAATACAGGCTATGTTTTTATTCGCAAGTAAGTATTTAGTAATAATAACAATAAAGTAAATATAAGAAATATTCATATGATAATTATCTTTATTTATTTATTAATAATTTCTTTACATGTATACAAAATTTTATGTTGTGATAAATTTGTATACAAAAAATTATACCTATTTTAAACTTTTTACTGAAGTAAAGTTATAATATGTAAGATTTCACATTTACAATTAGCTGTAATTTAAACGGAATTAATAGTAATTATTTTTTGAAAGTAATATCTTTTGCTACTGATAATAAAAGATTAGCTTTCGAAATACATATATAGCTTTTTCAATATTATTGTTTGTGGTTTATGGAAAATTATTTAATTTAAAATTTAAAAAAAAAACTGCCTTAGGTTAAAGTTCTGTATTAATTATAATTATAATCGAAGTTTCGACGAACTCAACGTCCATCTTCATCAGAAAAACTGATACAAATAGCATTACAGTAAATAACAGAACATAGAAACGAGTTACTAGGTAACAAAGAAGTAACTAGATCATAAAATTTTATAGATTTTCAATTAATTAACTCAATGTCACTTCACAGTGATTAATCTTATCTTTTCCTTTATAAATTTCAAATGCTTCTCCTACCAATCTACTCTTAATATTGATTGATCTACTCACTTATTTGTTACCTAGTAACTTGTTTCTATATTCTGTTATTTACTGTAATATCATTTGTATGAGTTTTCCTGATGAAAACGGACGTTGAGTTTCATCGAAACGTCGTTTATAACTAAATATTAATACAAAACTTTAACATAAAACAGTTTTATTTAATATAATGAGTTGTGAACGATTTTTTACTATATTAATGTAATGTTGTTATGAATGATAAATAAACTTATTTTAATTTGAAACATGTCTAAAAAAAAAACTGTTTTAAATATTTCAGTTGTGTGAAAACTGATTCAATAAATTGTGGTAAAAACTCATATAGCTGAAAAAGTAAGCTGAAAACAAAGTGGGTACTGTTTATATATTACAATGTCTGCCAAAAAGTCTACAACATATAAGAAAAAATTTTATTGTTTGTTTTTCGTAAATTATTGTTATGAAAGTTTTTGGTGCTTGTTCAAAAACTAAAAACACACAATCCGGAAGTACTGATAATACTGTCCGTATCAGTTAAATTAAATAAAAATAATAAAAGATAGTTTTTATTAAATTACAATAATTAAAAACGCTATTTAGAGTACCGGCGTGAAAACAGCAACACTGAGATAATGGTTGTTAGTGTTAAAACAGTAAGATTGTAATAACTTCTACAAATTTACTTTTAGCGTCCCAATTTTTTTGCCTACACACACAGAAATATATTATAAACAATTTGTAATAATCAAAAATAAATGAGATATTTTTTGGGTTGGCAATATGCCATAAATTAATATACTTGTAAAATTCGCTAATTGATTGAATAATCAAAAAATGGTTATAAACCTGTTGGGGGGATTGGGGGGGGGGGATCAATAAGCAATATATTTATAAATACTTGTAAAATTCGCTGATTGATTTGCTAAAATATGTTTAAACAATAGTAAACCAAGTTCTCGGTTCCCGAATTTTGGTATACACATATACAAATAATAGTATAAACTAACTGAAATAATCAAAAAATGGTTACAAACTTAAGGGGGGGGGGGGAACGTCATAAATTTAAATAATTTATAAAATTCGCTGATTGATCTACTAAAATATATTTAAATAATAATAACTGAAATTGTCGGTTCCTGAATTTTGGTACACACATAAACAAATATATTATAAACCAACTGCAATAATAAAAAAAAAGGTTAAAAATTTTGTGGGGGCCGAAGCACGCCATAAACTTAGAAAGACATAAAATTCACTGATTGATTTTGTTAAATATGTTTAAACAATAGTAAACCATGATATAGGTGTCTGAATTTTGGTACACACATAAACAAATATATTAAAATCAAATTGTAATAACTAAAAAAATGGTATGAAATGTTTAAAATAAATTTTATTTAATTTCTCTAATTGTCAAATGTTTGTATGTATAGGGTTACAAATATGCCGTGACAATGAGGGGTAGATGCGCAATGGTTCTAGCTAAAAATTGTAGTGGGGACATGGTGGGGACCTATGGTGGGGACTTTAGTCTTACTTCTATCGTGCTTCTGTTATTTATTATCGTGTAGCGTAAACAAAAGTACAGTCTGAGAGAAAAATTATGGAGTTTAAATCTGTTACGTGGCCGTGCTATTATAACTTAAATTGTGTCGCGTATTGTACTTTCCAAGCGTTAGCTAGGGTAGCAGTCTATTTCATTTCCTCCGAATGCGTGCTCTCTCTGCGCAAAACACGCCTTTTACTGACACGGCATATTTGTAGAACTATATGTATATATGTTTCTCCAGCATCTCCTCCTAAACCCCTGGACCGATTTTGAGGGGAGTGGTGTCATTTTAATTGGTTCATTCCCTATTTGAGAATAGACAAGTTTCATCTTTCTCAAAAATTTGAAAAATTATGTTTACAATGCAAATGTCAAAAATGACAGCTGTGTGAAGTTATGTATACTACTGATGATAGAAGTGTTGCTTTTGAGTAATATATAATAGTGCAATTGATATTTTATTATTATTATTATTTGTTTATTTAATTATTTTTATTATGTTTATATGTTTAATTACTATTTTCGACTTCAAACGTGACCCTTTGAGAGTCACGGGTTTCCTAGTTTCTATATTAATTTACCAACTAGCACTAACTTACCGGACCAGCAGATAAAATTCTCGTTGGACAATCATTTCTCGGATCAGCTGTTACTGGAACAATTCTAGGACACCAAGGACTCGGAAACACTCGATTATAAAGTCCTTTTCGCGCTTTAAAAGCACTTAACTGACACTGCGTTATGGGCATTAAATTTGGAACTTTCCGCACTGCTTTTTTCCTAGTTCCATTTATATCTTTTAAATCCGGCATTTGCATATTATTAACTACTGGAGTTTGATTACATAAATCATTTGTTTTAAAACTGGAAAATATTTTCGAATTATTTATTAGATTTGGAGCACGATCATTTTGTAAAATAATTGGTGAAAATTTTATTCTTTTATCGTCAATTAATTTAAAATTATTGTACACTGAATTTATATTATAACACTCTGGTCCGCATTCATTAACATTGCCTTTAAATTGTTTTAAATTATTAGTAACATCATCTAGCATTGCATTTTTATAGTTAGTATATTTATCATAAAATTTATTGGAGTAATTTTGTGGTTCGCATTGTTTTACTGCTGGTATATCTGGTTCAACTTTTAATTTTAATAGGTTGGCAACACTAAGAAATTCCGGTAGCGCTTGTGAATGAAGTAAAACACTGCCTGTGTAGATATAATCTAGAATATATGCCATTGTACTTGCAGAGATGTCTGGTAGTAATAAAACACTTGTTTCGCTCTGATCCGTAAACAGTTCCTGAAAATGATAATAAAAAAAAAACATAGATTAGATACATTTGTTTGAAATTGTTTTGTTATTTATTTGACGCTGTAGTTATGTTTGGTGCTGCCACTAGTGGTATATGAAGTAACTAACTTCTGTATAACAATGTGCATTATTATACTGATTTATTTTTTGTGGTGCATTATATCAATACATATTTTTAGTAATTTATTGTATATTTTTGGGATATGTACAGACTGAAAAAAAAATAGCGAAATTACAGAAAAAAGTAGTAAAATTTTACAATAAAAATCTGTAGTTTTATTTTTCTATAAATATTCTGTATTTCTACCTCAAAATTTTGTAATTTTTACATAATTCATAATAATTACATAAAATAAGTAAAAGTGACCTAATATTAATAAGTATGTAAAATTGCTTACTTTCGGCAAATTGCATCACATACTTAATGTAAAATTTCGTATTAATTCGTAACTTCTTAAATTATGTTAAATTACAGCTTACATGTTAATATCTTTAATAATTCTTCAAAATAATGAGACTTAGTACATATTTTGTGTAATAATACTAATAAAATATGATAAGTGTAATTAATTCATTTCAAAATACATCCTTTATGTAAGTTTAGAAATGTATGTAATTATACCAACAATAATATTTATAGAACTAAATATATTTTAGCTATTTATGAAAAATTTCTGACAGCAAATTTACTGAAGCTCTGTAAATTTACTAAAAGAGACTTTACTAAAAAAACTATAATATTACATACATATTTACTTTTCTATGCCGTTGATAATATCATATTACCTAATGTTTGTAATAGTTTTGATATTATGTATTTTTTAACAATTATGTTAAAATTACAGCAGTTGAGTAATTATGCCTAGAAATACTGGGCATCATAATCTCCTAGTTTGTAGGTAAAATTACATAATTTCTTCTAGAGTGTCTTGTTTTTCAAATTTTTATATTTTTGTGGATTTTGTTTAAATTTTGTGATTTTTTTGTCCACGTAAATAATAAGTTTATTTATTACACTGTTAGAAAAAGCACATAAATTTTCATGTAATTTTACATAATTTAAGTTTTAAATTAATAATCACCTAATTTAATTATTGCATCTAATATTAGCAAGGAAATAAATGATATTAAAATTATAATTAAGATATATATATATATATATATATATATATATATATATATATTTATAGAAATATGGTTAAATTTAATAAAAGTACATAAATTTTATTATAATAGCAATAACAATAAATTATCAGTATGACAAAACTATTTTAACTTATTAATTTTCTCATTAAAGCCATATTTGTTACGGACATTTGAAATTTTTTTCAAAATTAAAATTAAATTTCCTTTTACTAATCAAGAAAACTGACGACAATGCAATTTATAGGTACATAATAAATTAGTCATTAAATTAAGACAAACACAACCCATAGCTAACTTCGTGTTACATGTCTCGTAAAGCTATATTGTCCGAATTAAAAACAAAAAAAAATGGTTGCTTTGACAACTTTCACGATGCTCATATGTTTTTCTTCGCTATTGTATAGTCGTTACATCTTGCAGGATATACCTACATTTGATTTATATTTACGGCTAGCGGAAAACGGTTGAACAACAGTTGCATTTTATGGAATGAAATTTTGCATTACCTGTTTTCAAGCAAGTGACACCCGACACGGTTTATATTTTAATTCTTATCAAGTTTTTATCATTTGAGGCGTATAGATGCAAAACTCACTATTCGACAAAAAGTGAAAAATGAGATTTTGCGCGATTTGGACGTAGAATTTTACAAGGAATACGATATTTAGGTTAGCTAGAAAAAAAAACTCAGTATTTAATATAAGAAACACTCTTTAAAGTTTAGTGTTGGATGCAAAACTCACTACTTGCGTTGATAGTTTAGATGCAAAAGTAACTGTTTGCTTTCCACCAATAAAAATTTTATTGGTGGAAAGCAAACAGTTACTTTGTATGAATTAATGATGTATAAAACCAATGGTTCACGATTTTGAATAAGTATTGTCATCTAGTAACAAGATTTTATCATCAAAATACAATTACACTTAGCTATAACAGTTTTTTGCAAATATCTCAGAATTTAAAATTTGCAAATAGTGAGTTTTGCATCTATACGACTCATTTATAATCAACACAAAAAAATCTAAATCTGGAATTTGCTTGTACAGTGTGCCCCGGATTGAGTTCACTATATAGGTGTAAGCGGCAAAAAATATAAGAATTTCATTTTCATGTTTTGAGATTCCGCCCTGCTTTGCCTGAAAACAATTTTAAGCATATTTTTTAGTTTTTTAAAAATCAAGGTCGCCATGAAAAATGTAAAAAACTATTTTATATTCACGTAAAGTGCCTTTTTGGTCAATAATACGGCATAATGTTCTTGAGAAAAGTTGTGCAGAATATGAAATTATGGCTCTGTGTAAAATTTTAAAAAGATCAGTTTTAAAAAAAATGTGTCTAGACATAACGCCGACTGGACAAAACGCCGACTGAGGACACTACGCCGACCGTTCATTCGCATTTGCGCAAGTTAATCGTTGTTATTGATAGATATTTTGCATGAGATTGATGTATTGACCTTTTGTTTTTTAACCTTGCGGAAATGCGAATGACCTTTTGTTTATTTAGCTTGCGCAAATGCGAATGAACGATCGGCGTAGTGTCCTCAGTCGGCGTTTTGTCCAGTCGTTAATAGTTAATAACAAGTTTAACATGCCTGATTTTATTTTTAGATACCGAGATTAAAATTTCACAAAATTTGCGAAAAATCTTAATTTCTGCAATTACAGCGCCATCTATCACAAACTAAAAAGAAGTTCCAGACAAAACCTACATAAAGCCGGGTGTAGAATTTGAATTTGAAATTAAAATCGGGTGTTCCCATTTAATTTTACAAAAATATTAAAAAAAATTAACAATTTTTAATATTTTTATACAGAGTTTTACAAACAACCATTCAAAATTTTATTTTATTATTTATTTATTATTTTAATATTCGACTAAAACTTTTTGTGTTACATTTTATAATAATCAGACATTGGTTGTTAAGTTTAAATTATATTTTTTCGAATTAATGTTTCCCTACAATTTGCTTTTTTATGTTTGAAGTTTATATATATATATATATATATATATATATATATATATATATATATATATCTACAATAATTTTGATGTTTTACACACGTAACATCAACTAAATATATTATGCTATAAGTATGTTTTTGTTCAGTTGTTCTGTGTATTATTGTGTATGTATATATGTATACATATATGTATAAATTGTGTATATAGGTATATGTGTATATTTATGTCTATTGTAGAACCCTGAAGAAGGCAATAATGATTGCCGAAACGTTGGCATAGACGATAATAGAAATATATAACTAACTGATTTCCGTATATTTTCTTATTATTTATAAAAATTATACCAGTCGAATATTTTCCTATTTAATAAAAGAATATAGTAACTATTTCTGCAGATGCAATTTATCTTTGAAATAATTACAAACAAGTAATTTTATTTTATGTTTCTAGCAAAATTTATTCAGTTTGAACATACGTATTAATCACACAGAACAGGCGTAAAATTTGATTGATAACTGCAAAGTAATGACTACTGTTATAGAGTTACATTTTTAGTTTTACATGTACATTTGTAATATACAATTGTACCTACATTACTACTATTGATTCAATACATTAATAATATTATTATTATTTCCTCTTACAAAGATATTATCAGTTATAAATAATATTTTCATGTAATATCTAATTTGCTTTGTCGATTCATCACATAGAAAATATAAATTGAAACTTGTTTTAATAGAGCATGTTTTTAAAGGTTGATTTCTCTGAGTTATTCCTGTAATAAAAATATAGATATTTCTATAATTTATAGCTTGCACATATTCTTAAACTAATTAATTAATTTCTTTAATATATACAACAGTGGTGGTTCTGAACTTTCATATACAGGAAATGATTAATGAGAATTGTGGTCAGATTTGAACGATGTTAGATAAAATCCTCAAATCTAGATTCATAGCCGAGTGTTCTATGTAAATGTTCATCTTTTTCAAGGACTTGTTCTAAAAAAGATTAGTTGGAACATATTTGATGAAAAAAAATGTTTCCCTTACAACATATTTTAATGTAAACAGTCAACATAACCTTTATCATTAAAAATAAACTGGTTCTTTTAAACTATCAATGTATATTAGAAATTACTATTATTGTCACAACAAATAAAATAATAAATACTGTATAATTAAAAAACAAAATTGTTTTTTAATTATATAGTGGAAATGAGATTTTTACGTGGGGTATGTGGTGTAAATAGAAGAGATCGGTTACGAAATAGATTAGTGTATGATAGAATGTGAAATTTTAAAAATGTAGCAAAAGTTGGTGTTAGTTAGTTAAGATGGTACGGACATGTTGAGCGAATGCGTCTAATGAACGTTTGGTTAAAAAGATTTATTTGAATGATTTTGATGGTATACGTTTGCCAGTGGACGTCCGATGAGTAGCTGGAGTGGTGTATGATTGAGAGAGTGACTTGCGTGAGCGAATGTTTCCAAGTAGTAGGAATAAAAGAGCATGTATGAGAGTGGAATTATGAATGTGGATGAAACGAAAGTTGCTTGTTTGGATAGGAATATTTGGAGGCGACTGATTTCGGGATGATAAAAAGAGTTTGTGCCACATCCTTTTGGGTACATGGCGTGATTGTGTATGTATGTATTTATGTATGTATGTATTTATAGTTCCACATGATTATTTGCTACTTGTTTAGGTTGACTGGCTCTGATTGCGATTATTTTAAAAAAATATAGTTTTAAGGTTATCTTTCAATTTTATAATCTATATTTTGTATATTTTTTGGAAATTTGTCATTTTTAATTCAATTTAATTCGAACAATTTCAATTTAATTCGATATATCTCGATTGATTTTCATAATCGAATAATCGATTATTTTTCATTCGAATTATTTCATCATTAGTAGTAAAATAGATATAAAAATAATTTTTGCTGGATGTTAAAATTTCTCTAACATAACATAAAAATATATATATTCTATTCTAGTCATCATCAAAACTTACAATACAAACCTAAGAAAAAAAACATCATATTTTCATACGTTATACGGTGCTACACTAATTTGGTATCCGCTGAACCGTATCTGAACTAGTTGGAACAATTTTTTGAACAGTACTTTTTGTATGGGAAAAAAATTATACAATAACGAACGTTAAAAACACATGAAGTGAATTTTAATAGCTTACAATACAGTTACGTTTTCATATACTACGTATTGTAACATTCACCTAACTGACATACACGATACTTTTGATTAGGTGACTTTGAATTATTTCGTCTATCGTGACATGAAAAAGTGGTAGGACAAAAAAATGTTGATTTGTTGATTGTTTTTTGTATTGTTATGATATGACTTTAAAAAGTAGATAGCTAATGTGATATATAACGACCACATTATGTTCTCATTAGTTTTAGATACTGGCGATTTAAGAAACAAAAGGAAAAATGACTCCAGGAAATACTGAGAAAGTATCAAATAGCGTCATTAAATTTTAGTACATTTTAAATTAACTTTATTAAAATATTTAATTAATTAATAATATTAATAATGTTATGTAATTGTAAAAGAAATGTATATGATTTTAAGAAAAGAAAATTTGCTGAAGATGAAGGCATTAAAGCCTTCGAAACGTACAAAATAAACGAAATTAAATTAATTAATTAATTTATGGTGTCGTGTCACTTGCGTACGTGTCAGATGCGTACAAACATTATTTAGTATCACTTGCGTACAAATAAGGTTTGGCTCAAGCCCAGGTAGTGAAGGTGTACTTAGGCCGAGTGTCAGATGCGTACAGCGATTTACAAATAATCAAGTTAGTATTCAATTTTAATATTGACCAAGTTTATATTTAGTGGTTTAAATTTAATTTTTTGTAGATTAATGGGCAGGGCCGAGTTGTCTCCCAAAATTTGAAATTATACCTGAGACAAAAAAAGGTCATGACCGAGTTGTCTTCCGCGCATGGTCTCTCAAGATTAAAAGGTAACCTAACCTATCCTAACCAATCATTTGCGCCAGTTGTCATTTGCACCGATGAGATAAGCCCCTATATTGAATAATAACATAACTAAATCTTAACCTTAACCTAACCTATCCTAAGACAACAGATGATAGGGTTTCGTGGCGCGAATGACATCACTACCTGGGCTTGAGCCGAACCTTATTTGTACGCAAGTGATACTAAATAATGTTTGTACGCATCTGACACGTACGCAAGTGAGCCTTTATTGAAAAATTGTAAAACTAATCCATGGATCATTTAAAACAAAAATAATAATATAAAAATATTAGAAAACAAATTACCCATCTATTCGAATCAATATTTAAAAAAAATGGCAAATAAAATACTTTAAACAATTTTATAATACTCAATGTCCATAAATAAAACACTTTAACTAATTTTTATTGAATGCAAACAGTAATAATATAAAAAAAAAGGTTGTCATCTAACGTTTGTAATTAAAATAATTACAAATTTGCATATAAGTCTAATATACTTAACGAACATGTGTATATGTAAATCACGTATCATCACAGTTATCTTACAACTTTTGTCTGACTACTAGTTTAGTTTACTTTTTTGCATAGAACGGAACGTAAAATATTCTTAAATGGAAATACTCACAGTACA